>BPLT01000265.1:0-282500 GCA_019656295.1 Rhododendron mucronatum var. ripense
AGGACTAAGAAAATTGCTTTCCCCCACACACCCCCCCCCCCCCCCCAGCCCATTTCCTAGATTACCCCTGGCCCCCCCTCCCCCAAACCGGATTACACTCCGGCCGGATTACCCCGGCCCCCCTCCCCAAACCTGGATTACACTCTGGCCCCCCTCCCCAGAAACTATTCGTTGCCCCAAGGCAACACGTGTACTTAGCTTGGTGTCTCCCACCAATAAAAATTCGCCCCTCCCCAAACCCGATTACACTCCGTCCCCCCCTCCCCCCAGAAATTATTCGTTGCCCCAAGGCAACACGTGGACTTAGCCTGGTGCCTCCCACCAATAAAAATTCGCCCCACTGACACACTATTCTTCTCTCGTCCGGACACAGCTTTCTCTCAAAAATCAAGTGCTCCAAATTACAATCCGTTTGAATGGGCAAGAAGATTTTATTTTATTTATCATTTAATTCTAAAGGGTCATAATTAAATTTTGACTATAGGGCTCTCATTGATTAGCTCTAAAAAAACAGTAGAATCAAATATCTTTTAGGACTAACCAACGAGAGACCTAAAGTCAAAATTTAATTATAACCCTTTAGAATTAAATGATCAGAAAAATATAATCTTCTCACCCATTTAAACGGATTGAAATTTGAAACACTAAATTTTTTAACATGTAGTTTATATATTAAAAAATATGGTTAAAAAATTAAGTGTTCCAAATTTCAATCCGTTTGAACCGATAGAAAGATTTTAGTTTTCTGATCATTTTATCCTAGATGGTCATAATTAAATTTTGACTATAGGGCTCTCATTAATTAGCTCTAAAAAAACAGTAGAATCAAATATCTTTTAGGACTAACCAACGAGAGACCTAAAGTCAAAATTTAATTATAACCCTTTAGAATTAAATGATCAGAAAAATATAGTCTTCTCACCCATTCAAACGGATTGAAATTTGGAACACTAAATTTTCAACATGTAGTTTATATATTAAAAAATATGGTTAAAAAATTAAGTGTTCCAAATTTCAATCCGTTTGAACCGATAGAAAGATTTTAGTTTTCTGATCATTTTATCCTAAATGGTCATAATTAAATTTTGACTATAGGGCTCTCGTTGATTAATCCTAAAAAAAATCGTAAAATCAAATATCTCTTAGGACTAACTAACGAGAGTCCTAAAGTCGAAATTTAATTATGACCCTTAAGAATTAAATGATTAAAAAAATAAAATCTTCTCACACATTCAAACGGATTGAAAATTTGGAACACTTAACCAAATTTATTTTCGAGTACACGTGTTGCCCACCAATAATTCCACCCCCCCCCCCCCCCCCCCCCCCCCCAAAACTAAAGTTTTTAAATTTTATTTTTTAATTACTTTTATTTTAATTATTTATTTTCTATAAAAACACCCTATTTATATTAAAAAAATATAATTGAAGAATTAGGTGCTTCAATTTTAAATTCAGTTGAACCGGGGTGAGATCGTATTTTTTTTATCATTTTATTATAAATAGTCATAATGAGTTTTTGGCATAAGACCTTTCAACAAACACCCTAAAAATCATTATTTAGTTTCCAGGTACATATGCATGCTAGTCTATTCTTTTCACATAGTCTTGCACCTAGGAGATAAAATGACAAGAGAGGGGAAGGCTTTAAAATTGGATTGGACATGACACTGGGACTTAAATATGGGCCGGGGGGGGGGGGGGGGGGGGGGGGGGGGGGGGGGGGGGGGGGGGGGGGAGGGAAGGGAAGGGATAGATCCTCATTTTTCTATAAATAGGACCATTTGTCAAGCCATTCAACTGACACCTTCAATCTCTCCAACTTTTCTCTCTAGAAACCTTGTGTTTGTTCTTTGTTCTTGGTATTCTTGAGTTTTTTCTTGAGTTTTTCAAGAACTCAACCCGAGACTGCCATCAAACCACCACCCGACTAGCCTTTCAATCCAAAAAGTTTAGTAGTTTAGTCAAGATTTAGTTTCGAGAGAAAAAGAAATTCTTTTATTTTCTCTTTCGAAACTACTGTAGACGGGACAATAGATGACTACAACTTTTCAATTTCAGATAGTTGGTCAGTTGAGAATGATATTCGTATTGAGGAGAGTATCTCCCACAATAGTCGCGATTATACACCCGAATTTACCACCGACCAGGTTAGTTTTTACTGTTATTGTTTTGTATATTCGTTATTTATATTAAGATTGGTTAATGTTGTACTTATACAAATTCGTTTTTTATTTATATAGATTTTTGAAAGTAGAGAAGACATGTTAGGTTGGGTGCGGAACGTTGGTCTTAAACATGGTATTGTGGTGGTTATTATAAATTCTGCTAAGTTAAAAGGCGGCAAGCTGCCGAAATGCATTCTTGGTTGTGAAAGAGGAGGAAAGTATGAACCGCCACGGTATATGGTTGAACGGCAATCCTTGCAAAGAAACACTGAGACTAAAAAAATGCGATTGTCCATTTCAACTGCGAGGTATACCACAACATCCAAACGGTATCAGGTGGGGTTTAAAGGTTATTTGTGGTGTCCATAACCATGCATTAACAAAACATATTGAGGGTCACGAGTACCCGTCAAGGCTAAAACCAATAGAGAAACAATTTGTGGCCGACATGGCTAACAGCACCGCGCCTCGTGAGATTCTTAATATTTTAAAGCAAAAAGACCCGTCAAACACTACTGGAATCAAGAGCGTTTACAATGCCATTTTTTCAAACAAAGCAGCCAAACTGGATGGTTTAACTCCTATTCAATATGTCATACATATATTACTTCAGAACGAATACCTCCATCAATTTCTTACAAATCCAGATACCAACAAAATCACAGATATTATTTGGGTTCATCCTATAAGCCTAGAGCTATCTGTCAATTTTTCGTCCGTATTGATCATTGACGCCACGTACAAGACCAATGAATATCGAAAACCACTATTGGAGGTTGTGGATATCACATCCACATGGCGAACTTACTCGCTTATGTTCGCATTTCGTAGTAATGAGAGAGAAGAGACACTGACATGGGCATTAGGATACTTAAAAAAACTGGATACTTCAAAAGGGGGCATCGTTGCCATTGGTGTTTGTTTCAGATCGGGATTTAGCACTTATGGACGACATTGAAGCATGTTTCCCCATGGCATGTCACATCCTGTGTATTTGGCACATTAATCAGTGCGTCATGAAAAACTGTAGCCGTCTGCTTGGTCCGAAATAGAAGCGCTTTTGTATGTCATGGCACTCACTTATCAATTCATCTACACCTTCGTCTTTCGAACAGAAGTGGCAAGCCATGTGCGACGATTTTCGCCAATTCCCGGCTGTCACAACTTACCTGTGGGAAACATGGTTAAGGTCGTATAAAAGAGCGGTTTGTTTCAGCGTGGACAGATACATGTATGCACCTCGGAAGCAATTCAAGTCAAAGGTATAATCACTTTTTAACTTTACTATTAAAATTTTGTGCATTTCTCTGCTACACTAAAGAATACTTTTTGATACTTTCCTATTTAAACACAGTGCATTATTCTATTACAGGGCAGAGTCTGCACATGCAAGGCTAAAGCTATATTTGTGGGATTCCATGTCATCGTTACAAACCTCTTTTGATAAAATAGAAAAGATGGGGGGGGGGGGGGGGAAGCAGGCCTCAAGGACTAATTAGAGACACGCTGCGGAAGGGGTTTAATTTTTCTTTTTAGAGATTCGTTGTGCAAGTTGAGTGTCTATTCTTTTATGATTTATCTCCCATAGGATACAGAAAGTCTACTGGTATAGACAAAAAAAAACTGTACCAGTGGGTGCAAACTCTTTTTGGGTCCATTTTGAGTAAAAAACGATCGGAGTCGCTCATTTTGTTTAAAATACTTTGCTTATGGTCCCTATAAAAAATAAGCTTAATCTGGTATCGGTAAGAGTATTTATGAAACATCTAAATAAACAAAATGAGCGACTCCGGTCATTTTTTGAGGCCCAAAAAAGAGTTTGTACCCATTGGTACAGACAGAAAAAACTGTACCAGTGGGTGCAAACTTCTTTTTGGGTCCATTTTGAGTAAAAACGATCGGAGTCGCTCATTTTGTTTAAAATACTTTGCTTATGGTCCCTATAAAAAATAAGCTTAATCTGGTATCGGTAAGAGTATTTACGAAACATCTAAATAAACAAAATGAGCGACTCCAGTCATTTTTTGAGGCCCAAAAAATAGTTTGTACCCACTGGTACAGATTTTTTGTCTGTACCAGTAGCACCATCCGGGGATACGTTGTGGAAGGTGTTTAATTTTCCTTTTTTGGTTAAATGGGATTGTGCTAATTTTGTTAGTCTGCAGGGATATCGGCTGGTTCAAATGCTTACAATCAGCATAAACACATGCGAACTGGTGGTGATTATACACACACTGGTTATTCGCGTCCAGCCCCTTTTCACCCTCTCGCAGCACCTGTTTGGGGACTACATGGGTAAGTTACTCGTTCTGATTCTAACGATTTCTGGGCTTCAAATGTGGAAGAAACATAATATGCTCTTTCAGAAGAGCTACTGTGATACCAGTAAATTTAATACAATCTTGTATTGTCGATTAATTGATAAATAAATGCTGGTTATCTGGTTTAGATATGTGGGCCTGGCTCCTTCACCATCTGATCCATATGGAGGTTCTCATGTTCCTCCAATTCCAGTGCCTCTCTCATCCCCTGTTCCAGCACCAAGCAGTTATGTATCTGTTGTTAAGGTAATGCCAGCTTCTGTTATTTTCTTTCTGGTCATTGTTGGGATTTCGGGCATTGCTCTATTAAGTTTTGTCTAATTGCTTGTCCCCTTGTGGTCCATTATCTTGTTTGCTTCACAAACTCTGAATTTTAGTTACATACTCCCTCTGTCCTTTTTCTTGGTCCCACATTGGAAACCCGAGCTTTTCATCAACAATACATAGATGTGTTTGGCATCCACTAGTGCCCTGTCCTCACGCTGTAGCCAGATACTGGTTTTTTTGCCCTTAAAGTCATTCATTATCGGAAAGTAAATTCGTACGGGGTCTGTGTTTGACTCTCTACTTTGGTGTGGACGAAGCGGACTTGGTATTAGCTCCTTGTAAACCATTCCTGGTAGGTCCGGTTCCAACAACAATACTTTGTTTTTCTCAGCTTTCACGTCAATGCTTCTGTATTTGAATTAGTCGCACAAAGCAAGAGAGCGAGAGGATAAAGTAGAATCTAAGATTAGTCGTAGACAGCCAAAATTCGCACGGAGTGCTTAGTGAATGTATGGTGTCTAGTAAGTAAGAGGAACCTAATCAAATTTCTGCTTTGCAAGCGCGGCCAGCAACCTCAAATAATTTTCCATAAGTCTAGCTATTACGACTAGCCACATTACTATGACACTGTAGATGAATGTGGTGGACATACATATGTGGAAGTGTGTATGATGTTACTGTGAGTACAAGTGTGAGTGTCTGTGTTTTTTTATTTTCTGGTAAGCAACAAGATTAAGCAAAATGATAGTGTAAGTGTCTGTAGGCTGCAAAGAGCCGAGCTGAGCCCAAATAAATGAAAGCTCGGGCTCGGCTCGTCGGCTTGGTTCTTTGTGATTGGGCCTTGTTCTTGAATGCTGCACGCCTCTGTAGTTTATATAGGCTGAGTGATTCTGTAAGTGGCTAATGTGGGGACAATAGAAGTACACCTAAAAATGATGGCATTTCATGGCAAATGCTGCACATGCCTTTCTACTTTTTCTGCAACGTTGAAGTCATCAGCCATCCCTTCGCCTATATATGTGTTGAGGAATCATCCAAGTGTTGTATCCAGAGTTTACTCACCTCAAGTGTAAACGTTTTTATATATTGAGTAATCCTCTATATGACACTCAACTTGCCTTCCGAAATATTGAAGTTCAAAAATTAAGAGCATCGTGAAATAGATGTAGGATTATATAGAAATATTTTGCAGAATCAATAGTGCTTGGTTCGCTAGCCCACACAAGCCAAGCTTTTAGAATTTGGGCTCGGCTTGTGTACTAAATGAGCTAAAAAGTGAGACTCGAGCTCGTTTATTTACATAACAAACTGAGATCGAACAAGCCATAATCAAGTCGAGCGCCAAGTTGCTCAAGCGGCTCGGTTCATTTGCAGCACTAAGTGTTTGACCTTGTTTGTTTGTATGTATGTGTGAGAGTGTTCATCTTTGGGCTATTATGTGTGGGTTGGGGGGAGAATGGAGCTCTTAGGCTTAAGTGGAAACGTTTTGCATTTCTTGTCCTGTTTCTCTCTTTTCTGTAATAAGTATGAAACTAA
The DNA here is from genome assembly GCA_019656295.1 of Rhododendron mucronatum var. ripense. Classification (NCBI taxonomy): domain Eukaryota; kingdom Viridiplantae; phylum Streptophyta; class Magnoliopsida; order Ericales; family Ericaceae; genus Rhododendron; species Rhododendron mucronatum. The sequence goes on from BPLT01000265.1 coordinate 6,293, forward strand.
TAAGGGTTATGCACTTCATTTGTAATTAGGCTTATAGATAGAGTGAATTAAAGTGAAGTCTGGTGAACACAGATAGCATTAAGAAACAGATGAATCCTAGAAATAGGCTGACTACCTTGCATTAAATTTTACTCAAGCAAGACATGGCAACTGTGAAATGTTTATTACTAAATTTTAAAATGGTCTTGGATGAACAAATATAAAATTGAGTACATATACAGTGACTGTCTACCCTTTAAAAATTTCGATGTCCTAGGGGCCCCGGCCCCAGCTTCCCGACCGTCTGTGATTTTGTGTCTAATCATGGCGGATTAATTTTAAAATTGCGAGGTTGGGTGTGTTCAACCTTGAATGTATGAAGTGAGTGATGTCATCTTCCCTCAAATCTGGAATGTTAGAGTACACTGATGAATCCTAAACTCGGGGCTATGGTAGTTGGAAACTTGACCAGTTCACTTTTCCTGCCCAGAATCTAACTGGCAGACAATTGCTTCATTGAGGTCTCATTGTTGCACGTGATTGCTCTTATTAGTTGGGTCATTGTCCTGCTATATGCATACTAAATGGGAAATCCAGTCATTTTGTTTATTTTTTGCTTTTGTGGCGATTGTTTCATACTCTTACTGCTTGGATTTGAGATATATTCGGACATGGGCTTACCTTCTTTGTTTCTTGGTTATCAGGTAGTTAGCTGCTCAAAAAGGACACAAGCTACAGTCATTGAGACACCCAATAAAAGTATGTGCCAAAGATTCGTTTGGGTAGTGACACAGTCATCGGGCTGCGCAGATGCAATGAAGACAAGCACATTTTAGTCGATGATCTATCCGGCCACTTGGGATCTATTAATAGCTATCCTATGCCAAGTGCCTTCTATGCTGTTTTTGATGGTCATGGAGGCTCTGACACAGCAGATTATCTTAATAACAATGTCATGAGAATTTTGTTTGAAGATGCTGATTTTCCGCTGACATCCGATATTGATGATGCTTTCTTGAAAAGGTGGAGGAGTCTCATTGCAAAGCATTTTTGCTTGCTGACCGTGAGTTGCCTGATGATTGCAGTGCTTCAACTGTTTGTGGAACCAAAGCACTGACTGCCCTATTACTTGGCAGGCATCTGCTAGTAGCAAATGGTGGCGACTGTTGTGCTGTTTTCTGTAGAAATGGAGATGCAGTGCAGATATCTCAAGATCACAGGCCCACTTATTTACCGGAACGGAGGAGGGTGGAGGAGTTTGGTGGTATCATCGAGTTTGGGTGCCTAAATGGTGAACTTGCTGTGACACGTGCCCTTGGAGACTGGAATATGAAGTGATCTTCCGGGTCTGCGTCACCTCTCATTGCAGAACCCGATGTTCATCAAATTCTGTTAACCGAGGATGACGAGTTTTTGATCATGGCTTCTAATGGGATCTGGGATGTGATGCAAAATCAGGAAGCAGTTGACATTGTATGCCGTGAGCTAAGTCAAGACCACGACCCACGACAATGTGCTGAAAAACTTGTTGATCATGCATCGGTCCTTAAAGCAAAGACAACGTCACCGCCATCGTTGTGTGCTTCACTTAGGCCCTGTTTTGCTAAGGTTCTTATTTTTAAGTACTTATTTCCCTCTTTACACGACATGTCATTATCTAACAATACATCAACTTTAATTCAAAAATTAAGTACTTACTTGAAAATAAGCACTTATTTTGAAAATTAAGTTCGGACTCGAACCCCACATTGAAACAAGTAAATCTTGGCACTCCATTCCATATGTTTTCGAATTCCATCAAACTTTTTGGTGCTAGAAATGAATACCCTTTTTCTTGATTTTGCATCAAACTCTGTTTTCGAATAATTGACATTGTTGAAATCTGGTAACATATCCAAAATCATGAATTCCTAATACATGATCAACTTGGTTTAGGATCCATACTATGATTCAGAACAGTACAGGAAAGATGGGGGAGATGGTACTGGGCATTGGGTTTATGAGAAGGTAAAATTTTATTTATGCACTTCATGCTTCGATTGTTTTTTACACAAGGATACGACATGAAAATTAAATGAGCCGAACATAGGTTGGACTCGCGTAACTCAATGAGAATTTGGGTAACCATTTTGTTCTTCGTGTTGACCCATTAACAAAAAATTACATGCTCAAACACGTCACAACACCGCACCATGCACAATGCAGAATACCAACTGTATACCATGGTTTGGCTATCGTCTTTGTGTTGGTTTTAATTTTTTATGTGATTATGATGATGGAGAATGCAGACAAATTCCAAATTCAAAGATTATTGGTACGATGCAGATTTTGATCATGCAGTTGTTGGTGATGAAGGTGCATCTGGAGGAATAATTACCATCTGGAACAAAGATTTTTTAAATGTTGAGGAGGTAATCACTTCAAAAAACTTCATCTGCATCAGAGATTATCAAAGAGGTTTGGGAAGCTGGAAATTGGAATGGATTGGCAGGTATAAAGATTATGCAGAAACTCAGAGTTGTCAAGGCAAAACATAAAGTGTGGAATTCCTCAGATTTTGGAAATATCGTGGTTAAAATGGATGAGATAAAGAATAAACTTCACCAGTTCGATATGCTTGCCGAAGGGAGGTCTCTAAATTTGGAGGAAAAGGAAGAAAGAGAGAAATGTAGCTTGATTAACCTTACATTCTGCTCCAAGATTGCTGGTGGTTTCATCCTTTGGTTATAGCTATAGAGGATGGGGATCTCTTTCCTTTGATATTTTGCTATAATCCTTGCCAGATCTTTCCTACTATCAACATGAGTTTGAAGACTGTTTTTGTTCTCATTTAAGTAGTGTTTCCTTTCTATTTGAGTTTCAGCAAGCTCATTCACACTTCCTGCTCCTATATGGTTGGTGACCTTGTTCTTTGTTTATAGCTATAGATGATGGGGATGCTTTTTCCTGAAGTCTGCTATGTTCACAGCTAAGTTTCGCAAAGATTCAGTTGGACATTGTTTTATAGCATCATGATCTATTTCTTGCAGTAGATGATGGGAACTGGTTTCTTTGATAATGCTTAATCTCTGCCATTACTACCCGATTCTCATCAGAGTGCCAATGATTTTCTTGTCCATGAAAGTGATGTCTATCAAGAGGATTGCTATTTCTCACTGTCAAGTTTTACCAAGTCAAAGAAGTTGTTGAAAACAGTCATGAGGTTTTCTGTTCCATTACTTTGAACCTCCATTGTCATTGAGGTTTGAACCTTGTCCTCTGAGCTCACTTGGTCTCATGCGAAGCGGGTTCAATGAAGAAGAATCTGCTCCTTTTTGCCTGTTGGGAATATGTGCTATGATATAACAAGAAGCTGCTTGGGTTCATGCCATCAAATTTGAGTTTTCACTCGGTTTCTACTTTGTGCTTCTGATGTACTCCATCCGTCTCACTTTGTTGTGCCTGTTTCCGTTTTGGCATGTCACAAAAAATTGTCTATGTCTCACAATCTATAATTTTTTTACAAATTTGAAAACTTTGTTTAAAAGAATTAATTGAGATCTATCAAACAAGATCCATATTGAATACATAAAGTATTGTAAATCAAGAGATATAGACAATTTTTTGAGACGTCCAAAAAAGAAAACAAGCACAACAAAATGGGACTGAAGGAGTACTATTTAGATTGTTTAGGTCTTTTCCTTTTTGGGTTGGCTTCTCGCCATCTTTTCCCCTCCCCTAGTAGCGGGTGGCATATGATTGGCCTAGGTGCAAATATAGTTGGGATGTAGGTTTTTGATTGTGATGCCAGTTTTCCCGTTTTCTTTTAATCTTTGTAACTTTGGATATGAGATTAATAAAATTCTTCTTTTGTTGATAAAAAAATATATAAAGTGTTGATTTTTGTTACAAGTTAAACAGGGTCTGTGTATAACATTGCTACGTGTGTAAATTTTATCTACACTCTGGAAGGATTTTCAATCGAAGAGGTTAGCAGTGTCCCCCCGAACGATACAGTTCCAAGTAGTTAATATCAAGGTATATGACACGTTTAAGTTGGTAAGTGTTTTGACCCTAAATGACACGAACTAAAAAAATGACCACCCAAACACGACACGACAAGACGCATACAAGATGCCCATCCCTAGTTAATGTTTCACGGTGAAGTTATGAAATTAGTGAAACTGTACAATAATTATGTTTGTAGCAAGAAGATATGGAAGAATCTGCCAAAGCAGAGCTGTGGCGAGAGGAGCTGATTGAAGAGATAGAACTGAAGGTTGGAGGGCTCAGAGAATTGGAAGAGGCTGGGAAGAAGGCAAAAATTGTTAAATGGTCGATCTCTGCATTTGTTTCAATTGTACTCAATTGATAAAGATGTACTCCACTGTATATACCTTGTACACCATGAAGTTTCACTTGATTTTATAGGTGGAAATGGTTTGAGACAAATATGGTTCTCTTAATCTGGCCTCTTGTTGATTGATTTATCATAAGGTCAAGTTTAATTAATTGGCCAATTAGATGGAGTTTGTAAGCTCCGAAAAGCTGAGACTTCTATGTATCTCTTTTATTGAGTTATAGTTAATTTTACATATTGATGAGTCGATTTCTGGTGCATTTGGTCTTTCTAACCTGCAAAGAAAAACTTGACACTGGTGTGGCGCCTACCAACACTCCTCCGATACCTAAGTCAGATTATTTGTGGAAAGATGTGTGCATCGCACTGATTTACCCCAAGAGCCTGAGCTTTCCTAAGATCCTTAGGAATGTTGGGGGGAATCGGAGCATTTAAGAGTTATTCTAGAGGAAGTTGTGATTTCTAAGGAGACTTCTTTCATGCATAGGAATCTTTTGGGATGTCTATCCTGAAGCTCAAAGTTATCTGGTGTAACGGGGTGCTTTTAGTCTGAGCAGATTTTTGTCCCGACAAGGGCTCGTGGTCGGTGGTCGGTGGTCAATTTTATACCTATCACCTATCTTTTTAGAGAGTTTGTTTAGAGACTTAACCATTTCATTGAGCATGATGACGTGCATAACACCTTCATACTTTGCTCCAAAAATTAAGATAATGCCGACTTGCGTGCACCTCAAATTAATTTCTATAGCTCATCCCTTCATGTATTTTTTTATTTATTTATTAAAATGGAACAAACTTTTTAGTCACAGGTCGGGATTACTACGCCAACCTGTGGGGTTATGTGAGGGACGTTTTTAACTCTTGGTTGTGTGAGGTAGCTAAAAATAGCAAAACACTAGTTTACTACTTCATCCTTTAGTGGACCAACGTACTTAAATCTGGGTATTGTAAAAGCTCGTACGGAAGGAATAATTTGCTGAAACTCCTTTCTAAAGACAAAAAAAGTCACCAATAGCATATCACACTTCAAGAAAAGTTCAGCATCTGTTCTCTCTCTCTCTCTCTCTCTCTCTCTCTCACTTCAAGAAAAGTTCAGCATGTGTTCTCTCTCTCTCTCTCTCCACACCTAACAGTACATTTGGACCATGGCTGCCGACATGGGCTCTATATCGTGTGTAATTATTCAGTGATCTTGGAGCACCGCCGCGTGTTGTCTTAGCACTCTTGTCTATTGCACACTTTTTTTTTTTGGAAAGTCTATCTATTTAGAATTGGGCCCATAGAAATATGCGATGGATAATGGTGTTGGACACCACATGATGGTGTCCTAAGACCATCAAATAATTTTTCTTATGTATGTCGTCGCATCCTTTCCTCAACTGGCGGGAGACTTTTTGTGTCTTTTCCGTCGTATTACATGATTTTTTTTATTTTTGGTTAATATTTTTAACTTTTGGATCATTTTTATCGAGACAAACGACGTGATATAAAATTAATCTAAACAATAAGAATAAAAAGAAACAATAAAAAAAACCGAAAAAAGAGAAAGTCCCCAAAAAAAGTTTTGGCAAAAAAGGACCTAATCTATCAATGATGGGTCCGGCTCCTCCCGTCCAATGGTTTGTTAGATTGGATGAGATAGTCTCAATCGGAACCGTCCATTTGTATATTCAATAGTTTAAATTTTCTCATACATTATTATCAATAAAAATATAAAAATACATCTAAACCGTTGATCTCATCAACTGAACGGTCCGATTAGGACGGTCTCCTACGTCCAAACATTTTCATCAATGATTTTGCTTTCGTCACACACTAGTTGAGCAAAACGTCACCACCAGGCCCACCGCCACTACTACAAGAGGAGTGTTGGACTGAGTGTTGGCGGGCTTTAGTTTATTTTCTTGTAGTAGTAGTATAAACAAGTACTTTTTTAATCTTCCGCCGCGTTGCTTTGGGCCCCATGAAATTTTCTAGTCAAATCTTGACAAGTCTTTAATCCTTCCAATTATCAGATTCACTGGATTCAATTCAATTGGAGTTATAATCAGTTTTCAAGGGTGAATCAAAAAAAGGAAAATCAGTTTTGCAACCACCAAACCTCCTGCTTAGCAAAGCAAAAAAAAAAACAAAACAAAACCACCAGACCTCCTCCTCCCTAAAATGTCTCAGAATCAGATGATGGGAGATGGCAATCCGGAAGAGGAGGAAAGAATGGTTTCTTTAATAAAGTTAGACCTTTTATCTTTTCTTCTCCTTAATACTTCTTTTGCTAAGCTGTAATAAGAAAATCAAATGAGAACTGAACTGGGTTATTGGGTATTGCTTGTTTTGTGGGAATTTTTGTTTAGAATTCTTCTAACTTTGTGAAATTTTATTATGCGGGTTTGTTTCAAGAAATCGCAATCATTCGAGTCCATCTCTGGGAAATCCATGGAGTGCTGCAAAGTTAAAAATAGGATTTGCCCAATAGGAAAATCAGATGAGAATTGAACTGGCTTTCGCTTATTTCCGAAAATCGTAGCTTGAATTGTTTTTATCATGGGAAAATTACCCACTTCTAAGCTGTTGTTGGAAAATCAAATGAGAACTGAACTGGGTATTGCTTGTTTGGTGGGGATTCTTGTTAGAATTCTTCTAATTTGTTACCTTTTTCTACGCGGTTTGCTTGGATTAACTGCAATTGTTTGAAGCTCTCCCTTCGTTTTCGTGTTCTCCTCCGGAGAATCTATTCACTGCTAAGCTACAACTGGTAAATCAAATGAGAATCTAACTGGGTTTTCCCAAAAACTGTAGCTTGAATTGTTCTTATCATGTGAGACTTTTGACTATTCTTTCACTTCTAGTTCTTGCAATTGTTCATGATTTGTCAGGAAAGAGATGGAGGTTCTTATGATCCCACTTGTCGACGGAAGGATCAACCAAGTTCTGAAGGAAACCATTGTGCCCATGTTTTCAAGAATTGTGAGTCCAGTTTGAGTTACTTATGCCCTCAAATGATAATACATAATATCCTGGTATCTATCAAGGGATTACATATCAGTGGCTGCACATACGTCCGTACATCAGCATATGTAATGAACTCAATATACAGGCATATGTTTATGTGCATATCCACAAGTCCATACATAGGAAATAATTTACTTGCAGACACATGTATGTGTGAATGTGTATGCAACGTTCCCGTGGTTTGAAGGCCTTGATTATAACCCAACTTTGGCGACTAATGAACCAGTCAAACTACTTTTGCATAGTATTAAAAAACAAGCCGTCAACTATCCAGTTCTATCTGTCATCCCTTTCCATGGAGTATATATTTGTGCCCATATTTGCATGAAACATAAACACAAGTAGTCTTAGATGATTCCAGGCTGGGTGTATGATAGTATTGTGCGTTGTGTATTTCTCAAAAGGTCCAGTTAGATGAGAATTGAGCTACTTGAGTATGTTATGGTTTGGCTGTTTACGATGTCTTATGACTAATCTTACTTCATGAATATTGTTCTTTGTGCTTTAACATGGTGGTTGAAATTATATTGGTGTTCTACCTCCTTGTCTAGCACCACCTATTTGAGAAGGCAGAGTATATACACGCATATACTTAAAAAATAGGGGCTTAACTCATGTTATTATTCTCTTTTGTGCTTGAAATGCCCTAGCCAATAAATTGTATACAGCTTGGCCCTTATTTCACTTGTAGTTTTTAGGAATTCAATAATCTTTTGGCAGCAAGAATAGGGTTATTACTTATACAACAGGGGTGGTAGGCTCCCCAACTCCTAGTTAAAGTGACACTCACTTCCAGGCGATTTGAAACCATGAAATTCTACCTTGCAATGTCATTCAGTTCACTCCTCTCACCAGAGTGGAATGTTAAGACCAAAGTAATCCAGCTTTTTGGTTTCTGTTATTCCCATCAGAGTGCTCATTGTCCACATATTGGTGTGATATCTTTGTCCACAATGAATTTCTATTTCTTAAAAGTGATTTTCCATGAATTGCTCTGGTGAAAATTTATAACACCTATCAATGGATGGATGAGCATTGTTAAAACATATATATGTACTCTGCAAAAATAAATTGCCTCTATGGACTACAGAGAGACTACAACTTGTAAATCTTAAGCATTCCATCCACACGAATGTAATAGAAGTAATATGCCAGGGTCAAATCATTAACTACGGAGTAAACTAATATGTGAAACACATATTATGTAAATTCTATCATCGTACTTATAGTATGAGTAATCTGCAGTACTTAAAAATGCTTGGTGATGTTACAGGTCAATGAAGCAGTTGAATTGGCAGCAGAAAAGCTTTGGCTCGCTTGACGTAGTAAGAGATAATATTGAAATAGTTTTAAGTTTTATCCCACTATTGAACGTAATTTTGTAGCTGATAGATACATCCTCGACTTTCTCATTCAGTAATTCTGGAAGTGGACTATGCTCTTCAGAATCAAGAAGCCTCCAACTAGAGTTCATGGACAAGCTCTCCCTGCCAGTTTATACTAATAGACCAATTAAAGGAGAAGGTCCTACCCCTTTGAGAGTAGCTTTAGTCGATGGTATTACCAAACAAGTTGTTAGCTCTGGCCAGGAAGCATTTGCAAAAGTTGAGATATTAGTCATTGAGGGAGATCTTGACAGTGACCAGTGGAGGCCTGAAGAATTTCACAATATGATTGTCAGAGAAAAGGAAGGGAAAAAGTCTCTTCTTACGGGAAATGTGTATCTGAATCTGGAAGAAGGCATTGGATATGTACGTGATATTTCTTTTACTCATAATGCAAATTGGATGAAGGTCTGTGAGCTCCGTCTAGCTGCAAAAGTCGTGGACACCGTTAATGGAACTAGAGTAAGAGAAGCAGTAACAGAACCATTTGTCGTTAAGGATTATCGCGTCACCTGTGAGTTCTTCTTGCTTGTTATTTTTCTGCTAGTCAATATCCGATTACTTGAATAATATCTTGAGCATCAAAGACGATAATGATAATGCTGCACAAAGCTTGAGTGGTTAGCGTATTCAATACATTAGATATTTGGTATGACATATTTTTACTCAGGGGTAAAACTGCTGGTAAAATTTGAATGTTAAAAAGTGTTTTGGGGATTTAAGTATTAGATAGATTCATTCCCGATAGAATAAGAGTTTGTATCTAGTTTGTGTGTTGTTGGCATGTTGCTAGGGAGATCCAGATTAATTGTGTGTACCAAACAAAGGTGATTAAATTTGGTTCAGGCTCTCATATCTTCTGATGGCTGCGTTTCACCGGAGCTTTTCACGTTTTCATCATGCGTGGCAGACTTTGTTATGGTCGTGCCACAGTGAAACTCCTCTTTCAAAACAAAGTTGATTTGTCTCAATGGAATCACTAAGGAAACAGCTGATCACAGAATATTGTTCTGAATGTATGCCAAGAGAGAACAAAATGAAGCCTCCTGCACTTCCTCGATATGCTGATTTTCCAAAAGTAGAGAAAATGTGAGTAATTGCTTTTAGTATTTGCATGATTTTAGTCATGACTAGGAAAACTACATTCTGGTGACATGAATAACTTGCCTATTTGTGTTACTTTCTTGCACGTGTAATAATAGTCAGAAAGCACAAAGTGTCTGATATAGATAGCAAGTTATCTGAATAACTCATCAATAGAAGAAGAATGATAAGAACTCAAATAACAGTTTTCTGTTTGCAGATAATGAGAAGCACTACCCACCTTCTCTAAATGATGAGATTTGGCGTTTGAAAAAGATTCGCAGAGATGGTGCTTTTCATAACCGTTTGGTTACTGAAAACGTCAAAACCGTGAAGGACTTTCTGACTCGGTTCTTTATAAATCCTCAAAGCCTCCAAAATGTAAGCACAGTGGTTTACTCAGGGTTTGATTGCCAAGAATGTTGTCGTCATTATACCACCTTGTCCTTCTGTATGCTAATTATTCGTTCAATAAACTTGTTTGTGTAAACTGTTAACTGTGAGAGAAGCTTCCTAGTTTAAACATTGCCAATACAAAATATGCTAACAATATTGTTTGTTGAGACTTGGTTGCCAGATCCTTGGGACTTCTAAAACGTGGGAAGCCATAGTGGAACATGCTCGAACATGTATACTTGGTAAGAGCTTGCATCTCTATTTTCCCGTCAGCTCTGAGACAAAATCTGGTGTGGTTTTCAACATCGTGGGGCAAGTGATGGGATTAATTTCAGAATGCTGTTATGTCCCAATTGATAAGCTCTCTGAAGACCAAAAGGCATGCTTTTCTCTAACCATGTAAATCCTCATTCCTTAAGGTTGTATTCGGTTCAAGGAATTGGGTAAGGATAATAAAATAGCAAAGAGAAAAGTTAAAGGCTCTAACAACAGCTCACAATTGTTCCAAATCCTTGACCGAAATACAGCCCTAGTGTTTTCTCTCATGGTCATTTCCATCTCATTTTCTGATTGATTTCTAATCAGGCTGTCGCCAACAACTTGGTGGTATTTGCACTTGAACACATGGAAGTTGTTATGTCTTTTGCCGATGAGGCTAGTTTTCATTCTCATTTGCAGTCACTCAACTATGCTTACCCTTCAAACTCACCGAGGTTAGAGAATCCTAGCCACTATGACTGTGAACCTTCTCATACCCACTATGGACGTGACCATACACAACCAAGTACTTCTTCCCACAACAATGAGGTAGTACCTTTCCACTTATCCAATGCTGCTAACCCTGCAAATATTCCAACCACCGATTCTCTGGGCATCATGTCATCTAATCCATCTTTTGAAAATGCAAGTCATTTGAATGAATATGGCTTGCAAAATATTGAGGAGGAGGATCTTGGCTCCGTGATTTTTCCAGGAAATTTGTTTAATCCCTCTATCTGTTCTACAGAGTCCACTAGTCAGACCTTCTGTGAGAATCAGCATTTACAGTTAATTGATATTGATCGTTCTTTTCATTATCAGTCCATGAATTCTGAAGCACAAGATGATCTGAGCAGTATTATCAATGGCTTTTGGTCATCTCGTGCTGCCGATGTTGCTAAAGCTCAGAGAAAATGGTCAATGTTATATAGTGTGCTGAGGTCTAAAAGGAAGATTGCCGCATTGAAGCTTGTTTCTTCAGAAGCAGTGCTTGCTTCAAAGAGGCCAAAAATCTATGAACTGTAGAAAATCATTCGTTGTTAGGTGCGTTTACATTTGTAAGAAGTGCTGCCCAGGTGAAGACTGTGTACAGTTGTAAAGTATGATATGCTGGACATTTAGTGCGAGATACACTTAACTGTATGTTGTAGGTTTCAGGCTCATAGCTACTTAGGAAGTCTGTTAAATGATTGGTTTAGTAACTTTTGAATGTTATATAAATGAAGTTCAATTATTGAAGGTTTTGCAATGCTACTGCCAAATATGTCATTTGCTTTTGGTGTATATGTAACATATTCATTTGCGAATATGGAAAAGAGACAGATTCTGAAAGAATCCGGCTTGTCTGCAGTCCACTTTTGGACTGCAGATGACAGTTTGCATTACCACAGCCGTCCGAAAGTGTTTTTCATGGTCCAGGTTTGCTGCAATCAGTTTCAACTGCCGTGAAGCTATCCTCTCTGAAAAGGGTTTTCCTAGAACTGATTTGAAACTCCGTCCAAAAGGGTTTTCGTTCGAGTTGCTTTCAATTTAGGGAGGTCTATTAATGCCAAGGTCCGCTCCATTTATTGGAAACATTAGATGGAAGTGGCCAAGGACTCAAGGAGTAGGAGTGATGTTAGCGAGGAAATAATTGGTGGTACTTCTGCAGACTTACTGCCTGATGAAGATAGAGAAGTTAGGGTCATCTGGACCTTAAATCTAATGGGACTTGCTCTTCTAAATCTGATTGGATGGCTCTTAGGAGTAGAGCTCCTATGGTGGAATGGTATGGCATGGCCTGGCATAGGAAGCAAGTCCCTAGATGGACTTTTATTCAGTGGATGAGAATCCTTGGAAGGCTCTTAACTAAAGACACATAATTGTGTGCTTGGGGTGTTATTACTGATTCGGATTCCCATCTTAAATGAAGTATGTCCTTAAATATAAGGAGATAAGTTGAACCATAGTTCTAAACTTGCGTAACGATTTTGGGCTTTACCGTATACCTGTATTCGTTATTTCATCTAAACATATACGCGTCTAATATCATGACAGGCAAATAATGAACTAAGAAATATGCATACAATCCTTTAAAACTTAAACTAATAGGATCATAAGACGAAGGCAAGCCAGAGAAACCGAGCCACATGCATGGACTTACGCTGATGCTGCATAACCTAAACATCGGCACATTCTTGATACAACTACATCAATGCCTTCAAGATCCTCCTATTATGTAACTAACTAAAAAAATGTGTAACATACGCAAGAAAAGACGTGTAACGCACATAGATAATATTTCTTTTGTATGTATAAGAGACTTTTGAGCCGACCCCAAGTGATTGAGACGCAAGACTCGATTTGGTTTGGTTTGGTTTGGTTTGGTTTGTATGTATAAGAGACTTTTGACAAGAAGGAAATCAATCTTATTCTTTCACCATGATTTTGTGGACTACTTTTAGGAAGATTATTCCAACACGAAACCTAAACGAGTAATCTCTCTCAAGTCAAAAAGCCACACACAAGTAGAGCAAGAAAAATAGTCACAGGTCTCACAACTACAACGGGGGTGTGGTGGTTTTTGTTTTTGTTTTTGTTTTTTTTTATTTCTTCCGCGTTTTTCTTCGGGCCCCATGAGACTCTTTTTCAAATCTTGACAAGTCTTTATATCCCTCCAACTATCAGATTCAGCTGATTCACCATTGGAATTTGGAGGTATATTCACTATTCAGTTATCCAAACTCCAAATATACTCTCACCTAGAAATAAAATAAAGACCTCTAGATCTCAGGGTTTCCTATTCTGCTTTTGGGGTCCCAAAGAGAAAAAAATGTCTCTGAATCATGCACTGGAAGATGGCAATTCAGAAGAGGAGGAAGGAAGGATTTCTTTAAGAAAGTGAGACTTTTACTTTAGATCTTCTCCTTAATCCTTCTTTTGAAATGTTAAGCTGTAATTGGAAAAATCACATGAGAACTGAACTGGGTTATTGGGTATTGCATGTTTTGTGGTTATTGTTGTTAGAATTCTTATAAATTTATAATTTAGGGTGTGTTTCCCCTAAAAAGTTCATCTATAGCTTAAGGACTTTACCTAAGTTCTTCCTTGACTTTTAGTTGATGTATCATGTATGTAAAGAGAATGACCTTTCTCGAAATCCATGTTTATTTGGGCTTTAGTCTGTTTAGACAATAAGGGCAACTTAGCCTTGGTATTAATTGCAACTGTTTGAAACTATCTCCTCTTCATATTCTTCTCTGGGAATTCTATGCGCTGCTAAGCTACAATTGGAAAGTCAAACGAGAACTGATCAGGATTTTGCCGTTTTGCTTATTCTCTGCAAATTGTAGCTAGATTTTTTATATTTTTTTGGTTCTGTGAAAATTAAACTGCCCTTTTGCTTTTATATCTTTGCCTTTCTCCTTGATTTGTCAGGAAGGAGCTGGAGGTTTTTGTGATCAGAACCGTTGACCAAAGGATCCACCAAGTTATAGAGCAAAACATTGTGCCTATGATTTCTAGAATTGTGAGTGCTGTTTGGGTTAACTATGCACTCCAATGATTACACATACGTACATAGAAGAGAGACTATATGGGATAATTCATGTATGGCTGCATGCACGGTTGTATATGTGATGAATTCAATATGCCATAATTTTTCTATTTTCTTTGTGTGAGTATAAACAACCTTCAGACATATTTAGATAAGTTACTTGCACATATTGATATAGGACAAAAATGGATAGTTTCTATATTTTATATTTATTATTTAAGAATAAGATTCAATTCTCTTGTGAATTCCGCTGCATCACATATATACCGATACATGTCTGCATGAACGTGTAAACATCTTAGCATCCCTGTGGATGTGAAGACTTGAAATTCTATGCACTTGTGCCCAGTTTACACATAGCACGAAAACTTGTATTTTTGGTAGAAGCTAGATGCGTGTTAATATTGTGAGTTTCTCAAAAGTTCGAGTTATACAAGAATTAAGGCTGTGTATTTTGCGGTTTGGCTTTATTCCATTCGTTCATGACAAATAATACTTCGTGTATGGTGTTCATTGTGATTACCATGGAGGTTGAAACTTGAAACTATATTTAATGTCTACCTCCTAATTTAGCGCCCTAGTTTTTTTTTTCTTTTGGTCATCAGAGCCACCTTTTTGGAGAAGAAGAATAGGTCATCAGAGTCACCTATTTGAGAAGGCAGAAACACAAATTCATATGTTATTAAGGCCTTAACTCAAGAAATTATCGTCCTCTCTAAAGGAGTACTTGAAATCCCCACCAAGTAAATACTACTTGTCTCGACCATTGTCTCACGTCGTTTATTGGAGTTGGATTACCTTTCGGCGGCAAGAATCGGCTTACACAACAAGGGTGGTTGACTAACCAATTGTAATAATCCCCCTACTAAACTGAAGTGGGGCTCATTTCTTGGTCTTTAATAACCATCCAACTTTTCCTTTGGCCATCATTGTTTCAGTCCGCCACAATAGCAGAATGTTATATCCAGATTAACCCAGTTTTGTTTGCCAGCACTCATCAGTGTCCTTCATTCAATGACACTTAAAAAGACATGCTAATCTTCATGTACCGTGTAAGTATTTGTGTGATACTCTGTATTTTCTGTTTGTTTGCTCTATAAAGTGGCTATTTACCAAAAAAAAAAACTCTCAAAAAGATTTTCTGGGATCAATTAGGTCTCGGAAACTCTGCATCTTTTTAGAATCCAGAAATCTCTGGATGGATGGATCATTGTTGTTATCAATAGATTGTTGCCTATGCCTTATATGTATACTGTAAAGTTTAGAGACTTACTAGTTGCTGCATATAGGGACTATAGTCACAATTGAGAGACTAAGACATTAAGTCTCTTATCCATCCATGCCTTTGATATTCACGTATAGCTACTTCATTTATGAGCAACCCATAGTCTTGCAGTAATGCTTCAGGATATTACAGGTCAAACAAGAACTTGAATCGGCAGTAGAAACGCTTTGGGCTAGATTGAACCAGTAAGAGATCATGCCGTAATAGTTTAATTTACAGGCTTACTGCCACTATCGTTCGCAATTTTGCATCTCACTTATCCTTGTACTTCTCATTCAGTCATTCTGGGATTGGAGTACAATCTTCGGAATCAAGGACACTCCAACTAAAGTTCCTGGACAAGCTCTCCCAGCCAGTACGTACTAATCAAATGATTAAAGGAGAAGGAAATACTCCCTTCAGAGTAGCTTTAGTTGATGTGGATACAAAGCATGTTGTTACTGAAGCATCTGCAAAGGTTGAGATAGTAGCTGTTGATGGAGATTTTGACGGTGAACATTGGACGGTTGAAGAATTTAACCAAAAGATTGTCAGAGAATGGGACGGGAAAAAATCTCTTCTTACTGGAAATGTGCATCTGAATCTGGAATCAGGTGTCGGTTTCATACGTGAGATTTCGTTCACGCATAATAAACGTTGGATGAAGGTCTGTAAGCTCCGTCTAGGCGCCAAAGTTGTGGATAGTTTCATCGGGGCTAGAATAAGAGAAGCAGTAACAGAACCCTTCGTCCTTAAGGATTATCGCGAAATCTGTAAGTTCTTCTGGCTCGTTTATTATTCGGCTATATTTTTTCAAGATCTGACTGTTGAATAATATGTTGAGCATCAAAGAAGATTAGGATAATGCTGCAAAAAACCTGTGCGGTTAGCATCAATTCATTTAATATTTGGCAAGAATCTTTTTACTCAGGGGTAAAATTGCTGGGAAAAGTAGAATGTTAAAAAGTGGATTTGGATTAAGGTATTAGATAATTGTATTTTCAATAGAGTTTGTATCTAGTTTTTTTGTGGTTGCTAGGGAGGATCCAGATTAATGGTGTATACTGAACAAAGGCAATTGATTTGGCTCAGGCTCTAATATCTTCTGATGGTTTAAAGTCACCGACCTTTTCAAGTTTTTGTGATGCATGGCATACTTGTGTTATCGTCATGCCTCTTCCAAAACAATGTTTGTTTGTTTCTACGGAATCACCAACTGCTGATCATAGAATATGGTTCTGAATCGTATGTCGAGCATGAACAAAATGAAATCTACTGCACTTCCTCAATATGCTGATTTCCCAAAAGTAGAGAAAATGAGAGTAATGGCCATAACTATTTCCATTATTTTTGTCATGACTATGGAAACTGTGTTCTTGTGATATGAATAACTTCTCTAGTTGCGTTGTTTCTTGTATGTGTAGAAGCTTATGAGTCATAAAATGCAGAAGTCTGACAGAGATAGCGAGTTCTCTGAACCTCGTCACTAGATGGATAATGATAGAAGCTCAAAAATAATTTCAGTTTTCTGTTTGCAGATAGTAACAAGCCCACTACTCCATCTCTAAATGATGAGGTTTGGCGATTAAAAAAGATCGGCAGAGATGGTCCTTTACATAACCGTTTGGTTAAAGAAAACATCAAAACTGTGAAGGATTTTCTTACTCGGTTCTTTATCGATCCTCAAAGCCTCCGAAATGTAAGCATAGTGGTTTAGTCAAGGTTTGATTGCAAAGAATATTGTTGTCACTATACCACTTTGACCTTCTATATGCTAATATTTCTTGAATAAACTTGTTTGTGTACACTGAGAGAAACTTACTAGATTGGAAACTTAGCCGGTACAAGATATGCTAACAGTATTTTTCTGTTGAGACTTGGTTGCCAGATCATAGGGACTGCTAAAATGTGGGAAGCCACAGTGGACCATGCTCGAAAATGTGTGCTTGATAAGAGGTTGCACCTCTATTTTCCCATCAATTCTGAGAAAAAATCTGGCGTTGTTTTCAATGACGTGGGGCAAGTGGTGGGATTAATTTCAGAATGCTGTTATGTTCCACTTGATATGCTCTCTGAAGATCAAAAGGCATGCTTTTCTTAATTGATGTCAATCCTAATTCCTTAAGGCTGTATTTGGTTCAAGGATTTGGGTGAGGAAAAGAAAAAAAGGAAACAAATAAGTGAAAGGTTGTAATGTCTCACAATAGGTCCAAATCATTGATCCAAATACAGCCCAAGTTTTTTCTCTCTCGGTCATTTCCAGCTCACTTTGATTTCTGATATCAGGCCGATGCCAACAAGTTGGTGGTATCTGCACTTGAACCCATGAAGGAAGTAAAGTCTTTCGATGATGAGATATGCATGCATTCCTATTTGCAGTCACTGAATGATGCTTACCCATCAAACTCACCGAGGTTGGAGAGTCCCGGCCACTATTCCTGTGAAGCTTCTCAAACTCATTACGGTCATGACCACACACAACCAAGCACTTCTTCCCACGACAATCAAGCAGTACCTTTCCACTTACCCAATGATGCTAACCCTTCAAACTTTCCAAGCACCGATTCTCAGGGTATCTGTTTTCCATTTTTTGGAAATGCAAGTCATTTGAATGAATATGGCTGGCCAAGAGCAGAGGATCTTATCAATGAAGGCCCTTTGTTCTCTCCGGAAAATTTGCATAATCCCTCAATCTATTACACAAAGTCTACGAGTTTACAGTTAGTTGAGGGTCATTCCTTTCAATATCAGTCCTCGAGTTGTGAAGCACAAGATGATCTGAGCAGTTTTGTGAATGGCCTTTTGTCAACCCCTGCTGCTGCTCCTATAGCTCAGAGAAGATGGTCAAGGGCCATAGCTACTGTGCGGTCTGTAGGGAAGATTATCGCCACATTTAAGCTTGTTTCTTCAGAAGCGGTCCTTGCATCAAAGAGGCCAAGAATCTATTGAAGTGTAGAAAATCTTTCACCACATTGTTTACCGCACATCCAATTTCACCTTTTGACTTGGCAATTAATAGTCCGGATTTTAAAAAAACTTTTCCGGAAAAGTTTTTTTTAAAATCTAGACCGTCCAATACACTTTTAGACGGTGAAATCGAGTGCGGTAAGAAAGCAATAAAACCGTGTGGTAGGCGTAGACTTAATGTCAGGATAACTCTTCAAAATTTGTGGGATCAATCTAAACCTTTAAAAATTATAACTACTCTAGAGATTTTTTCCATCTCAGTGGAGTCAAGAAACCCCACTTGACTTGTCATTTTATGAGAATTTGGACCACTCTTGCCGTGATTAACTTTGTCTCCAACACCGTATGCTTCAATAACGTTGTTGCTGTAAATTGAAAGGGCATTGTCATTCGTAATCAATCAATTTCTCAAAACAAAACAAAGACGTAGGATAGTCTCTTTTTTCTTGTCAATGGTGAAATTTTTTATTCATCTGGATGCGAAAGTCTTCACATCAACGATTGGGAATCCCATGGGGCCAAAATGAAAGTTTACAGACCGGACCAACCATTGAAAATGCCTTTCTAAGCATAGATATGTGCAGTCCGATTACATTCACATTTAATAAAATTAAAATCACAAGAAATAAACCAACTCTTCAGAGTAAGACAATCATGTACAAGCACTGCAATGTCAGAAGGGGAGACTTGTGAGGCCCAGCAGCTTCTCACAATTGCTTCCGCATCAGATTCGAGGTGCACCCGTGTAAGGTTAAGGGTCATTCCCAGTTTCAATCCATCACAAGAAATAGATACCGATAACATTCCCGAGGTGGGCAGTTAGTAACATACCGACAACATCATCGTCTGCACCACAAGCAATAGAACCAGTAACGGAGTAAAGATCAACGTAGGATAGTCATGAAGCCTGAAAAATAACAAAAGGAAAGAACACATCATGCTTATATTACTGGAAAAAAAAAAAAAAAAAAAAGAAGGATTTTTACACTTTTTTTTTATATAAATGCACTCCACTTATTGTCTTTTATTAAAAAATTACACATTCTATAAAAGTTCCACCTTCCTATTCTCAGCTGTTCTGTTCGATGGATGAGGTAGAAACGCTCAGCACATGAGATCCAACTAGTCAGGTTACCGTCATTCCAACGTGGAAACTCGATTTCCATACGAAGGACTACTTGATCTCGATCCCAACCACAACCCTCAAAGTTTCGGCCATGGGGTTCAACTGGCTGGCTGCAGGCTTCTCTGATAACCTTTTTTCCAAGATCTTTGTGAGTCTACAATAATGTCGAATCTTCTATTTGTGACATTTATGGGACCTTGTCTGAACGAACGCAACAACATCTCCATATATAGTAATCAAGTCCAACTTCTTGATAATATCAATCACATCAGTTTGGAGTTTTGAAAATTAAATAGTTTCTCCATGCATGCTTCTCTAACGCAGCAGCATGTTGATTAATTATTTTATCTTGCTCGACAATATTTTTATTATCATCATGGTTGATAGGAAACAACCGCTCTAATATCAAATGATAGGATCAATTCCGACAATTAAAAAAAAAAGGAGAGAATGGGAAAGATATTGATTACTTCGAGGAGATTTAACCTCCAAAGCCTTCAGGCCATTGTAATTTTTACTTCTGCATATGAGTCATACGGCATCTACATATTTACAAACTTAAAACTAAAAAAAAAATGCAATCAAATGACATAATTGACTGACAATATTATACTGTAGCATTTAGGCCTAAAAATCGTGCATTCATAGTCATTGAGAGTACAACAACTATATACGCACCTTGAAGCATCGGCTTCCTCTCAATGTTTATCCTCTTTCGTATGCTCCTTCGACGAATTTACACCCACATCTCTCTCGGGTGAGTTAAATAATCTCTCGGATTGATTTTTCTTCGACACACTATTTGACAAAACAACGTCCCCACCCACTACAACAGGAGTGGTGGTCTAAGTGTGGGGGCGCTCTTTCTTTCAGTGGCATGAGAAATTTTTCGAAGCAGGGTGAGTATATACTACGTGGTGTCTGTTCGACACTTTCGAGCCGTCCGATACACTTTTGGGCGGTTCAGATTGAAATATTTTCTCTCCTCTCACTCCTACCCTTTTTCTCTCCAAATCCGAACAGTTCAAAAGTGCATTAAATGACTCGAAATAACCGAGCGAACACCAAGTGAGATTAGGCCTGTCAACGGGCCAGATCCGATCCGGATCCGATAAGGCACGGATCTGATCCAAATCCGATAAGACACGAATCCAATAGTAGTAATCCGGATCCGAATTCAAAAAATCCGAATCCGATCCGAAAACTTTTTTACTTAAAAAATTTCAACAAAAAAATTTTTTTTTTCAAAAAAGAAAATATTTTCCGAAAAAATTAAAATAAAAAAATACAAATAAAAATACAACTTCTTAAACATTTTTTTTTTAAAATAAAAAAATTTACTGTTTTTTTTTTAAAAAAAATAAAGTTCAGATTCGGATCGATAACGGATTTAATCTGATCCGATCCGTATTTGAATTACCGGATTCGGATTATCGGATATCGGATCGACGTTATCGGATTCGGATCCGGATCCGATCTGGATCGAATTTTTCGGATCGGATCCGGTCCATTGACAGGACTGAGTGAGATACTTGGGAGACACTGAAAAATTTCTCCAATAGCATGGCTTATTTGTTTTTTTAATCCCCCGCCGCGTTTCTTTAGGGGTCGGTCCGTACGTGAACTTGTCTTCTTTCACTTTATCTCACTCCAACTCCCAATAGGTCAATACAATACAAGATACCAGATTCATTTGATTCGCCGCGAGTGGAGTCATCATATTCAGTTATCCAATAATCACGACATCTCCTCTCACCTAGAAATAGAATAATACTGTACTAGAGCTAGATTCGCCACTGGAGTTGTTATATTCAGTTTCCCAAAAAGAAAAGAAAATGTCTCGGAACGATGAGGTGTTGAAAGATGGCAATTCAGCAGAGGAGGAGGAAACAAGGGTTTCTTCAAGAGGGTGAGACCTTTTACTTTGCTCCTCTTTAGTTCTTCTTTTGAAAATGTTACCCACTGCTAAGCTGTAATTCGAAAATCGAATGTTTTCTTCTTCTTCTTTTTATTTTTTTGGGGTATTGCGATTTTTGTGTAAGAATTCCTTTTTTTTTTTTTTTTGAACGGCAAAAAAAAAAAATCATTAATCTTTAAAATTGTTACGATTCTTCTGATCTTCAACTTTTCTCTACGAGGTTTGTTTGGATTATACTGCAAATGTTTGAAGCTTCTTTTCATTCTTCGTATCTGGGAATTCTATGCGCTGCTAAGCTACAACTGGAAAATACTGTCAAACAAAAACTGATCAGGGTTTTGCCGTACTGCTTATTTTCTGAAAAAATGTACCTAGAAATTTTTATTTTATTTTTGTTCTGTGGAAATATCACTACCTCTACTTTTATTTCTTGCAATTGTTCTTGATTTGTCAGGAAGGAGCTGGAGGGTTTGCTGATCAGAACCGTCGACGGAAGGATCTACCAAGCCATAGAGCAAACCGTCGACGGAAGCATCCACCAAGTCATCGAGCAAACCGTCGATCGAAGGATCCACCAAGCTTTAGAGCAAACGATGGCGCCTATGATTTCTCGAATGGTGAGTGCTGTTTGGGTTAATTATGCACCACCAATGATTACACAGACATACATACATACACGATCTCAATATCACATAATCAATTACAATCAAATCACAGTCTCAATATCACGATATTATTTAGGATATGCAAGGATTGTAACACATACTTCTATTAACTATTAAGTTCGATAATTCATGTATGCCGCTGTGGGGTGGTGGTTTTGAGTAGCTTGATGGGTCGATCCGAAAGCCTGATCTTCTCACCAAGCGAGATCAAAACATTTCGTTTAGGAGCCTAAATTTGAAGCAAAGTTGGATGATTCGTAAACACCCTTCCCGATATTGGATTGAGGTGATTTTTTACAGAGACCCTAAACGAAATATTTTGAACAAAAGGAGCGGCTCTGATCATCTTTGCGGGACCCGAGACGGAGACGGGCGCAAAAGCGGTCTGTGCGCGGCTGTTGTACACCACCTGCTGTACTTGTAGCTTTACTGTATGAGCATGAACAACAATCAGACATAAATAGGTAAGTTTTTTTTTTTCAATGACCGGATGTCCGGGCCAGCTTGCGCGCTCCTCGATTAATTCTGAGACCCTAAAGTAACAAATGGACAAATCCTCCAGTGGCCCCAATGTTTAGAATGTTTGGCCTCCGTGGGATTCGGACATACAACCTCATGGAGGACACACATGTATTTGCTTTCTCATTTTCACTTGGCCAAACCTGTAGGTACATGTCTGCGTGAACGTGTGTAAACATGCCTGTGGATGTAAACTCTTGAAAATATATATACATGTGCTCATTTACACATAACACAGAAACCTGTTTTTATCGTAGACCTGTATTTTCCGTAGACGATAGCGGGCATGCATGTGTGTTAATGCTGTAAGTTTCTCCAAAGTTCGAGTTACAGAAGAATTGAGGCTGTGCCTTTTGTGGTTTGGCTTTATACCATTTCTTCATGACTATTTATACTTCCTGTATGGTGATCATTATTATTACCATGGAGGTTGAAATTATATTTACTAGTCTACCTCCTAATTTAATGCCCTCGTTTTTCTTTTTCTTCTTTTGGTCATCGGAGCCACCTATTTGAGAAGGCATAATATACACATGCATTCCCATGTTATTAGGGCCTTTAGCTCATGAAATTATCTCCTTCACGACTGAATTGCTTGAATTCCCTACCAAGTAAATACTGCTTGTCTCAACCATTGTCCCACGTCGTTTATTGGAGTTGGATTACCTTTTGGCAACAAGAATCGGCTTATACAACAAGGGCGGTTGTCTGCCCAAATTGTAATAATCCCGACTGAAGTGAGGCTCATTTCAAGGTTTTTTATATCCATCATTCAATTCAGTCCTGCCAGTCTGCCACAATAGTAGAATGTTATATTAACCCCTTTTTTTATCTGATAAAAAAAAACAGTTTTAAGAACAGTTTTTTTTTTTTTTTTTGACATCAATGTTCTTCATTCGATGACACTTAAAAAGACATGGTAAGCTTCCTGAACAGTGTAGTATTTATCCAGATTCCAGAATGTAGTTCTAATTCTTAAAAGGGATTTTCCGGATGGGTGGATCATTGTTGTTATCAATAGATTTTTTCCTATGTCTTATATAGAAAGTTCAGAAACTAACTGCATATATGGTCCATATGGACTATAATCGCAATCGAGAGACTAAGACTTGTAAGTCTCTTATCCATGTCTTTGATATTACACATATAGCTGCTTCATTAATGAGCAACATAGAGTCTCGCAGTAATGCTTCAGGATATTACAGGTCAAAGAAGAACTTGAACAGGCAGGAGAAATGCCTGGGGCTAGATTGAACCAGTAAGAGATCATGCCCTACTAGTTAAACTTACAGGCTTACTGCCACTATCCATCACATTTTGCATCTCACACATCCTTGTACTTCTCATTCAGTCATTCTGGGATTGGAGTACAATCTTTGGAATCAAGAACACTCCAACTAGAGTTCAAGGACAAGCTCTCCCTGCCACTAGTAACTAGTCAAACGATTAAAGGAGAAGGAAATACTCCCTTCAGAGTGGCTTTAGTTGATGTAACTACAAAGAAAGTTGTTACCTCAGGGCCTGAAGCATCTGCAGAGGTTGAGATAGTAGTTGTTAAGGGAGATTTTGACGGTGACAATTGGACGGTTGAAGAATTTAACAAAAAGATTGTCAGAGAAATGGAAGGGAAAAAATCTCTTCTGACTGGAAATGTGCATCTGAATCTGGAAGCAGGTGTAGGTGTCGTATGTAAGATTTCTTTCACGCATAATTCACATTGGATGAAGGTCTGTAAGCTCCGTCTGGGAGCAAAAGTTGTGGATAGTTTTAACGGGGCTAGAGTAAGAGAAGCAGTGACAGAACCCTTTGTCCTTAAGGATAAACGCAACACCTGTAAGTTCTTCTGGCCCATTATTATTCGGCTATATGTTTTTTAAGATCCAACTGTTTGGATAATATGTTGTGCATCAAAGCAAATTATGATAATGCTGCACAAGCCTGTTTGGTTAGCATCAATTCATTTGATATTTGGCAAGAAATTTTTTTACATGGGGGTAAAATCACTGGGAAAAGTAGAATGTTCAAAAGTCTATTTGGATTTTGGCATTAGATAATTTTATTTTAAATAGAGTTTGTATCTAGTTTTTTTGTTGTTAGGGAGGATTCTGATTAATGGTGTATACCAAACAAAGGTAATTCATTTGGCTCAGGCTCTAATATCTTTTGATGGCTGAAACTCACCGACCTTTTTCATTTGGCTCATGCCACTTTCAAAACAAAGTTCATTTGTTTCTACGGAATCACTAACTGCTGTGGTAGAGTATTGTTCTGAATCATATGTCGAGCATGAGCAAAATGAAATCTACTGCACTTCCTCAATATGCTGATTTCCGAAAAGTAGAGAAAATGTGAGTAAGGGCTATAACTATTTGCATTATTTTAGTCACGGCTATGTAAACTGTCTTCTAGTGATATCTGATATGAATAGCTTGTCTAATTGTGTTCTTTCTTGTATGTGTTAAAGGCTTCTACTCTTACAAGAAAGAGCACAAATAGAAGCTTATGAGTCATAAAACCCAAAAGTCAGATAGAGATTCTCTGAACACTCATCACTAGACGGATAATGATAGAAGCTCAAAATAATTTCTGTTTTCTGTTTGCAGATACTGAGAAGCACTTCCCGCCACTTCTAAATGATGAGGTTTGGCGATTAGAAATGATCCAAAAAGGTGGTCCTTTCCATAACCGTTTGGTTAGTGAAAACATCAAAACCGTGAAGGATTTTCTTACTCGGAAAAATATCGATCATCAAAGCCTCAAAAATGTAAGCATGATGGTTTACTCAGGATTTGGCTGCACAGAATATTGTTGTCATTATGTCGCCTTGAACTTCTATATGCTAATATCGCTTGAATACTTGTAAGAGCTTTGCCAGTACAAAATATGCTAACTATATTTGTCTGTTGCGACTTGATCACACCAGATCCTTGGGAATGGAAAAAGGTTGGAATCCATTGTGGACCATGCTCGAACATGTAAACTTGATAAGAGCTTGCACCTCTATTTTCCCGTCAGCTCAGAGAAAAAATCTGGTGTGGTTTTCAATGTTGTGGGGCAAGTGATGGGACTAATTTCAGAATGTGGTTATCTCTCAATTGATAAGCTCTCTGATGATCAAAAGGTATGCTTTTCTCTAATCACATAAATCCTTATACCTTGAGGCTGTATTTGGTTCAAGGATTTGGGTAAGGAAAAGAAAGGGAAAAGGCAATGGTAAAGGGTGTAACGGCTCACAAAGGTTCCGAATCCTTGATCCAAATACAGCCCAAGTGTTTTCTCTCTGAGTCATTTCCATCTCGTTTTCTAATTGATTTCTGATACCAGGCTAACGGCAAGAAGTTGGTGGTGTCTGCACTGGAACACAGGGAGGAAGTAAAGTCTTTTAATGATGAGACTTTTATGCATTCCTATTTGCAGTCAGTGAATGATGCTTACCCATCAAACGTACAGAGGTTGGAGATTCCCAGCCTCTATTACTGTGAACCTTCTCACATTCAAAGTGGACATGATCATACACAACCAAGCACTTCTTCCCACAGGAATCAAGTAGTAGTAGTACCTTCCCACTTCCCCGATGAGGGTATCATGCCATTTGATCCATCTTCTGGAAATGCAAGTGATTTGGATGAATATGGCTTGCAAAATATTGATGTGGAGGATCTTATCGGTGATGGCTCTGGGATTTTTCCAGGGAATTCGTTTGATCCCTTCTGTGAGAGTCAGTATTCACAGTTCATTGATACTGATCATTCCTTTCCATATCAGCTCATGAATGCTAGAGCACAAGATCTAAGCAGTTTTATTGATGGCTTTTCGTCATCTCGTGCTGCTGATGTTGCTAAAGCCCAGAGAAAATGGTCAATGTTATACCATGTGCTGAAGCCTAAAAGAAAGATTGCCGCATTGAAGCGTGTTTCTTCAGAAGCGGTGCCTGCTTCAATGAGGCCAAAAAACTACTGAGTGTAGAAAATCGTTAGTTATGTACGTTTATATTTCTAGGAAGGGCTGCCCAGTTTAAGAATTTGTGCAGTTTTAGAAGTATGATAAGCTGGAGTTTTCGGTCGAGATACGCTTAACTGTTTGTTGTAGATTTTGGGTTCGTAGCTACTTGGAAGTCGTGTTCAAATTGGTTAATTAACTTTGAATGTTTTGAAGATGAATTTCAATTATTGAAGCTTTCGCAATGCAACTGCCTAATCTGTCATTTACTTTTGCTGTATATGTAACATATCCATTTGTCAATAGGGAGAGGGAGAAGAGACAGTTTCCTAAAGAATCAGGCTTGTCTTTTGGACTGCAGAGTACAGTTTGCATTACCAAATCGTCCAAAAGTGTTTTTAATGGTCAAGATTTACTTAAAGTATCTCATAGATAAGATTTGTCGTATCGCTAGAATACTTTGTGCACTCTAGACCATTAATTGTCGAGATGAACGGCATAATTGAACTGCACCGACTTCTTTGCAGTTGGTCCAACTATTGAGAATCTGGATCCCTTCTGAAAAGAATTCCCCTAGTATCAAATAGATCAAATCCAGACAATTGTGTATCTATCAAATTCAATTGGGGCATTCCTTATGAACGCTGAGAGCTCGTTTGGTTAGTCAACTTATTTCTTACTCCTATTTGCTACTCTAAGGCTTATTTGATAACCTAAATTCAGCACTTGAAACTGAATCATTTAAGTAATAAGTGATTCAGTAGTTTTGATAACGAAATTATACATTGCTTAACAAATTAAATGCTACTTAAAATATAGGTTCGCAAAGTTTTCACATTCAAGTGTTCTAGAGCTTGGAAATTCGTGGGTTTGAGCTCGGAGAGGAGTATTCGGTTGATTCAAGATTTTTGGAGCTAGGGCTTGCTTGATTGAGCTTGGGTTTCGTTCTTCGACTTTGAGGTAGGGATTTCTCACTTCTATTATGTGTTTATGTGTTGATTTGGTGTTTGAATCGTGTCCTAAATCGTTGTTTTCGTTGTTAGCAATGTTCTGGTGGAGTCTGAAAATTGTGCACTGAAAACCCAAGTCCTACCGGTAGGAGTTTTGACCCTACCGGTAGGGAATGAAAAATTCAGCATTTTGGCAAAATTTCGAACGGGTATAATTTTTTCATCCGAACTCCGTTTTGGGCAAATTTCATATCGAAATTCATGTACCGGAAATCTACTTTCCAATGGTGGTGGTCTCATCTCCTAATTCTCAACCAATAAGATTTGGTAGCCAAAATAAGATACATATGTTCGTAGATGTTGGAAAATCCTTTTCCTTAGAATCGTTTGAGTGAGACACGGGTGCTCTTAGGTTCTCCTGAGTACTAGTTGAATGGGTTGACGAGGATAGTGGTATACTTAACGCTTGATAGTGGTCGTTGGGTCCCGTATGAGTCGTTTGACACCGAAACGAGGGTTTAGAGAATATAAGGAATATAGGTGGGCGAAGGTTGTCCATGTTGACATGCAAAGTGAAAAACGAACACATAGAACACTCCTTTGAATTAAACAACGTTAGGCGTGGATACATAAGACATTTCCTTGTACTTGATATGTGGTACACCTCTTGCGTACCTTATACAATTTTATGAGTTGTAAGGTGGAAATCTATGAATCGTTGTGAGAGATTATCTTTGATATGAGAGTGCTTGTATGGTGATGAGAAACTAATAATGTAATGATAGCGAGTTGATTGAGATGAAATTATCCGCACTACTTCTTGTGAATAAGTTTTTGTTGTGAAATCATTGTATATGAGTGAGATGAATGGTTGAATTATGAGGTGTATTGGAGGAATTGCGGTATGGTGATCTATATTATGTGATATGATTTAGTTCCATTAGTGAGGAAGGTATTTGTAAGGAGTAGCGAGGCTCCATAAACAGCCCGGAAAGAACACTTGCTTTATGACGTGTGATGTGGGATTGCAACAGTGATGTATATGAGAAAACGTAAGGGCTTGTTTGACGAATATACGAGAGAAATGATTGGTTGTCAAAACAACACCATAGAGTCATTTATCAATAGGTTCTTTTCTTTAAACGTGTGACGTTATGACTAAAGTGAAGTCGAGGAGCGGATAGAGTATTCGGAATAGGGGGTTGTGGTTAGCTTAGAGTCTTGGTGTGTAGTCATGGTACTTCATTTATGTCGTCGACATTGGGAAAACTACTAGTCGTGTTTTGTTTCTCCATTGAGATATCGTACCTTGCTTCTGTTATTCATTCTTGCTTTTGTTATTTATTCTACCAGTCATCCCATTTACATATAATAGTTGTGTAGATTTCTCTATTGGGCTAGTGTAGCTCAACCTATCATTTTTCAGGTGTGAACCCGGAGCAGTAGAATGGTGCGAAGTGCATGCATTCAAGTGCATATTTTCGAAAGAAATGGCAAAAGAGACTCATGGACTTTTGATAAAATATGTTTTGGGAATGTAATAGAACCTTAACTCTATTTCTTTTTATGATGTAATATATTCAAACTCTTTGAGTTGAATCTGTAATTTAATGATTTGGACATGGTGAACTCTTTTGGGGTATTATATAAGATAACGTTAGGAATTTATTTATAAAAAGCTATGTTTAATTATGTTGAAAATCGAGAGCGTGACAAATTAAGTAGCTTTGAGCTACTTAATTTTGATTGAATTCTTGTGTACTGCATTTAATCACCATACCACCACCACTTCGCCACCATCACCATCACCACCACCACCACCACCATCACACCCACCACCACTTCAGCACCACTCCTCCACCACCACCACCACTCCCCTATCACTCCACCACCACCACCATTACCACACTGCTACCACCACTACCACACCGTCGCCGCCGCCACCACCACAATACCACCATTGCACAACTATAACTCCACCGACACCACTCACTGTCACCATTACACAATCACTCCACCGCCACCGCCACTCACTGCCACCGTTACATTATCATCACTCCACCACCACTATCGCCAGCATTCCAACACCACCACCACTGCCGCTGCCGCCACCACTCCATCACCATTATTATAAGTATATTGTGATCATTAGTAAATTAAGAGAGAATCGGAACTAAAATTAATTTATCATTTTTTTAATTCAATACTTAATATATTTACCAAACAGCTTTTCGGCTTAAAAAATTCAATATTCAACTTTCAGTGCCTAATTTTTCAGCATTCAGTTTCAATTTTCAATTTTATCAAACAGAAAGTAAACAAGTACAAACTAAAAATCAAAATAAATAGACAATTTAATCATTACCAATATCAATTAATTAAATTTTTCATGCACTCGTAGTTTTCGACGAGGTTTACAAATTGATTGGATCGGATCATGAGGTTTCGACAAAAGCATACTGACGGGCACTACATTCAAGTAGTATATTAGCGCACTATAGGAACCCCTCGTCCATTTGATCCTCTTGCACTCTTCTTTTGTTTTTATTCACGTAAATATGAATTAAATTTTCACATATGAAGGGCATTTTTATCATTTTCCTTTTATCACGTGGATGAAGATATAAATAAATAAAAAAGTAGAAGAAGAAGAAGATTGCATGTGAGAAAAAAATAAAGTGCAAAATCATTTTATGTTTATTTGCCTTTTTGGAATTAGCTGTGGCGCAATAAAAGTGCCATATTATCATTTGGGTATTCGTATTTTCACATCCGAATTCCTTTGCCAACAGGTATTCGTATTTTGACATCTGTTGCACCACTTTTCCGATCGCTTTCAATCTCACTGTCCAGAGTGTTTTGGAAACTCTTTCCTAGAAGAGTTCTTTTAAAACTTGAACTATTAATTATCGAGATGGACGGTGAAATTGAGCGATGCAGTGGGGGAAGAGGTGAAACGAAGCAGTAGGGTAGCATTGCTGATTTGCCGAAGCGGAGACCTTACCGGGTCAATTTTGATATTCATACGAACTATAAGGGGGTTCCAGCGTAAAACAATGTATGTTCCTTTTCCTTTTGCCACCCATTTTTTCCTCGGAGCAATTTCTGGGTAGGTACTAGGCAGCTCGATACTCCATAGCCGGGTGCGCTGCTCTCTCTCTCTCTCATCGGCTACGATGGCGTTCTTACTCAATAAAACCAATATTCTCTCTCATCTAAGGTCTCATCCTCAGGTATCTCTTCTTTTTCTCTATCCACAGCTGTCCACGGATGCATACATTTCCATATATACTGCATAAATCCATGGATCTCTCACTCCTTTGGCTTTTGGCGTTTCTACTTGATTGTTTGTTTGGCTATAGCTTTCTATTCTCTCCCGTCCTTTCTCTCTCTAAGTATTGATCTCGATTGATTAATTACGAGCAGAACACGGACGAGTCGCTATCACGTCGGGGATTCCACGTCGAACCAGGGCCTCGCGAGAAGGCGGTGAGTGTTGCTTCTACTATTTTTTTTTTTTTGCTTAAACCCTAATTCAATAAAATTTGGTTCATCTGAATCGTATGTCGTCAAATCGAGAGATTAGGTCAAAGTAGTTGGGATCCGTGTATAAAGCTGGACTATGCAATGGTAAATGGGTCTTTTGAAAATAGAAAATGAAGATAATAAGGATGTATATGTACCCATTGCATGCATATTCGACTCCAATCATGGTCTAGCATTTCTGAAGCCTCTTCAACCAGTTCATCTGTTTGGAATTTCTTTGGTGATTTTATCTAACTGTACGAAAGAGACCAAAGGAAAAAGGATTGTAAAAGAAAGAAAAGGAAATTAAGAGAGAAAAAGCTTACCATTGTTTCACTTCCCTAATTTCTCTGAAATTTATGGTGATCAGAGTACAAATAAGCTTATCAAGCTACTTGAGTTAGAGCTCTTACTCTGTCTCATTAACAGCTTGTTTGAGATCGGCTTGTTACATATACAAAATAAGGTTGAATATTTTTTGCAGCTCGTTAAGCTTCCAAACGAAGCTTGAACAAATTATTTGTCAGCTTGATAAGCTTATAGGCTTATAGCGTTTAGGAATTCAAGCTACTCGAGAGCTCATGATTGGCTCGATTAAAGTTTGCCAACCTTGAACGTATATTTAAAGTTCATTAAGTTTCCAGACAAGCTTGGACACTGCCTTGTTTGTCTCATTCAGCTCGTTTGTCAGCTCTAGATGATCACAATTTAGGGGCATAATTTCTGCCACGAAGTACAAGATCATCATCTTTATTAGTCTCCCTGTGTGAACTATAAATCTGCAACACCGAGTTTGATACACAGTCCGCTCATCTTTGTTTTCAGTCTGTGATACTTAAATAATTTCACACCTTTTGTGATATGAACAATGGTAAGTTCTGGTGTTCGATATAGCTATTATTTTTGGGTAATTAACCTTTCATTAAGCACAACAAACTCAAATCCAGAGGGTAAAAACCCTTACACAAAATGAGCTACTTAAAGCTAGCAAAGAACAAAAACCTCAAAGGGGAAAAACAGAAGCTAAGGTCTGAAAACAGGGGCAAATTTCAGTTCCTAGCCAAAAGCCTATTCTGATCAGAATTTTTGATATTCCGCCTTGAGCATAAGCAAGCTCTAATCTCCTCTTCTACTCTGCCACAATGAACTGCAGCATCAGACTTTTTACCTTGAAACACACGAAAGTTTCTTTCCCTCCAAAGCCAATAGATGGTGGCAGCAAGTGACAACTTGAAAGTAGTATGCAAGCAGGACTTGCCTGGTCTATTACTCAGCGCCCAAGATACTACTCAACTTGAAAGTAGTATGCGAGGTCTATTAAGCAAACGAGGATCCCAGCCTATAATAATTCTAGCAACACCACCACCTGCATTATAAGTAGACAGCCACGAGGCTGGAAAATAATGCCCCACATTCACATTAATATTCTCCAGTCTAACTTTAACATCAATAATTTCAGTTTTCCAGTGCTACGTACGTGACTTTAAAGTCGATAATTCTGGTGAAATATGTCACATTTTGTGTCTAATGTTTATCGTGAGTTGTATCTAACATAAGTGTGCCGAATCATGCTATGAATGAAGATAATGGTGACAGTGCCCTTGAGTAGTCAAATACTGAAGATAGGTTTGAGGTTTCTTCTATACTCATTCTTACTTCTTGTATGAGCATTTCATGTATAACATAGTTTCCACATTCAATTCAGATATTCCTTCCATTTCTCTTATCTCTTCGAACTTAAATAACATTTACCACAGCTCGTCTATATTGTGTTACAGAACTTGAGTTATCTAATCCTCTTCCGAGGTGATGGTTTGGCCTTGAATTTTATAAACCGCATGGGTAGAGTTTCAATCCGACTGCGAATTACTTGGTTGTTTTTTGGGGGGGATACTGATCATTGGTGCTTCTTGCTAGTTGTTTTATATAATGCTTAAATTATTGACAAGAGTAGCCAGGGAAATTTAGCCTACACAAACTGTTATTTTTCTAATGACCGATAAATTTATGGAAAAGGCATCAAAGGGGACATTGAGCCTACACAAACAAAATTCATGGCTTTTTAATGGATTAATTTCTGACCTTCGGAGAACTGTTGAAATCTTGACCTTTGAATTTTTGCCTGCAAGCTGTGTTCTAGCTTCCTGAATTTCCAGAATTGGGTATAGAATCACTTGGAACTAAGCTTATCATATTGCAGCTACTAGCAGAGGATCCATCACTGAAGCGGTTCAAATCACATAAGAAAAGTGTGTGGCGGCTCAAAAGAGTCGGAGATGTTCTCACAATTGTTGTTGTAGCTGGTAAGCTAATGTCTTAACTGTGACTTGAATACACTGTTTTTTTCTATTAGTTTTGGCGTATGCAACTGCCCCAATGAAGCTAAAAGCATATGTATCCAGATGTCAGAAACTGACACTTTAAGTGTGCTGCCAAGATCTCTGTTTTCTTCCTTCTGTAAAACTAAACAGATAACAGAGCTGTGAATCTGTGATGATTGGTGTTTTAAGTAATTAGTTTTACCAATGTTCACTATTGGCTCGCTATGTTATAAGGACTCTGCTAAATGTATGGAGTAATGTGTGGAACACTGTGAGTCTGTGAGGCTAGGGGATGTGCCAAGCACGTGTAAGTGGGCGGACGCTCTGGCAAGCATATTTAGTTATCTGGGTTTAGCATGTAACTATGCGTAAAGCTGGCAAATTTCACATGGAAGCCACCTTGCAAACACCACTTCCCATTAAATATTAAATGGATTGTTATAAAAATTAGATGAATATGGATAAGTTGTGTTTCTGTGTCCCAAAGTCCTCGGGCACTAGAACTAGATAAATTCAACACTTGTACACCTTTCACCCGACTCTCATACCTGAGTCAGCATAAATGCTTAATATAGTAGGTGGGCTAATTACTTGGAAAAGGAAATATTACAGTTCTATTTCTATTTCTAGTTCATTATCTGTTAACACAATGGAATCTTCTCCTGTTGCACTGAATTATGGAGTACCGGTAAGTGCTGACCAAAACTAACATATAACGTTAAGCAATGGATCTGGTTTTACGTATGAGTTCTCCTTTTCATACAACATCATCTTTACACACACACGCTCGCCTGCGCATGCATCGTCATATTGATAGAAGGTGGCATGAAAGCAGGATGGAGCCAGTGCCCAGCTTCATCAACTGGGAGTTTCTTATTGTACTCTAAAAGCAGTTTGCATGTGTTTGACTCTTGGTGCATCATTTGATATCAGAAAACTTTGTTCCTGGACGTCTACCGATTTGTTTGGAACTGTTTCGTATCTTGGGTTTCATCATTGTTTGGCTAGACCACTTGTAATGTTTCCATTGGTTCTTTTATTGTGCTATTGGAAGTGTTTTGCATATTGCTTCCTTGCTGCGGCCAAAAGATGCGGTGTTACTTTTTTTCCTCTCAACGTCATCTGTGATTTTGGCCTGTAAACGGGTGGCAATAATAAAATATCTACCCGTATAACTGCCGATTTTTATTATCAAAAGGGTGGATATTCTCATATTTCCACCTTCCTTGTGTCTCATAATGAGATTAATTATGTTTTAATCTTGTGATTTGGTTATTGCTGTGTCCAGTATCCACATCCCGAGGCCTTAATCGATAGTATCTTGAACTTCACCTGTGATTAATCTTGCTTGTTTTCTCCTTTACCCTCTTGTACAACCGATTTGTGTAATCATTGCCTAGATTGATGTGAAGTATAGCTATGTTTCCTGCCTCTCAAAGATTGCACTCTTTGCTTTGCTGTTGGCGACAGACTTTTTTTATTGAGTTGTTCTGATGTTTGTTGGCTTCAGGGTGTTGCTATGAGATTTATGTCAGAGCAGTAATGCGAGAAGAAGCTCGGAAACAAGCAAGTGGGAGTGCATAATGAAAGTTTGTTTCTGCAGCAGTACTTATGATTCTGTTTGCAGTGATATCTAGTTCTCTTGGGATTTTGTTTTGCCTTAAATAAGCGGGAAGTGTTAAAACTTTATGCATTTGACTTGTGGTAGATTTCCATTTCAATAATAGCTGTCATATAAATGTTTGTATGGTGATGATGTAGATTTTTTCTCCAATTTCTGAACGATGTTTGACAGGCTGCAAAAGTGTCTAATATCAGGAAGTCTTTGAAAATTGGTAGGAATTCGAAGGAAACTGATTTTCGCGCTTCATTTTTTACTGATAGCGTTCTACTTTTAACGTGAAGCTGGTAACTTCATAAACAAAGTGGAGCGCGAAAATCAAAATTCAATTCGAAATGAATGTTTCATTCACTTGAGTGTGTGGGACCAAGAGTACATTTGCCTACATTTTTCATTAAAAGTGTTGCAATTTCACACCTTTTTTTTTTTTTTTTTTGAATGGCAACCACACTTGTACACAATTTTATTATACACCAAAAAAACTAGACTATGGTTACATCATTACACCGGAGTGTGACGTGAGACTCATCTCGGAATTCTACACACTGATAAGGGTCGATTAATTTATTTAAAATATTTTTTTAAGAGTCCTTGTATACTATCAGTCCATTCAAATACCGGTAAGGTATATCGATTTTCATCCCTGAATTACTGAGGCAAAAATTGAATGCATTGATCTAGCTCTTTCCGATATTTAAATGAGTAGATTTTGTGCAAGGACCTAAGAAGATTTGATACAAATTATGCGGTTCAAATCATTACTCCAAAATTAATTCGACTCTGTACACCAAATGGTGGTGTACCCATATGGTGGGGATCAACGTGCACTGCACCACCAGCAGTGCACGTTGATCCCCACCAGCAGTGGTGGGGATCAACGTGTGTGTACCTACCCCACCAGTGTGTGTATCTACCACAGCAATAGCATGGCAGGAAGTGCTTGGTACGGACTCTAGAGATAGGATGAGTTGGTTACTGCCTCGTCCGGAATATATGGCCCAGTGGGAAATGGCGCCCATAACACAAAAAAAGTACAAATCAAAGACCGTTAAATGTTATTGGTACCGATAGCATTTGATTTGAACCGATGGGCACGCGGCATCCACTTTGAATTCCACATGAATGATCCGAGCTGTTCAATATTTTAAAAAAAACAAGTGGACCCATGAAATTTGAATGAAAAAATAAAAAATTGGATGGAGCACTTGGTGGTGTTCCAAATTCAAGAAGTCAATTTTAAGACAAAAAATCATATGTTTACGCAAATAAATTTTCTACCAATATGAATCTTGTTTGATACGTACATGTCATTGAGATCTTTGAAACGGTGAAAAAAAAATCAAAAAATTATTTTTCATTTTCATTATAATTGATTTTGAAAATGTAAAATAAGTATTTATTTTTTAAGAAGGGAAAGTAGAACACATAAGGAAGAATTGATACATATCAGATTGAGCTGATTTTTATGGGCCCACTCAATTTTTTTTTAAATATTCAACGGCTCGAATCATTCATGCGGGACCTGTAGTGGGCCCCATATGCCCATCGGAACCGGTGTGAAAAATGGAAGATTTGATACATATCAAATTGAACTGATTTTCAAGTTCAGATGGGCCCACTCAATTTTTTAAATATTGAACAGCTCGAATCATTCATGCAGGATTCGAAGTGGGTCCTGTGTGCCCATCTGTTCTCTATTGGTCGGTAGCAAGCGGACCTTCTTCGCCTTACTACTTACTAGACTCTTTCTTTTCCCACCCTTGCCTCAAAGAATCAAGAGAGCTGCTACAGGTACAGCATTTACTGCACAGCAGCGGTGCACAGATCAGTTTTGCACCCGTCTCGGGTCTCGTAAAGATGATCGGAGCCGCTCATTTTGTTCAAAATACTTCGTTTAGGGTCCCTGTAAAAAATCACCT
This sequence comes from Rhododendron mucronatum var. ripense, assembly GCA_019656295.1. Classification (NCBI taxonomy): domain Eukaryota; kingdom Viridiplantae; phylum Streptophyta; class Magnoliopsida; order Ericales; family Ericaceae; genus Rhododendron; species Rhododendron mucronatum. Next base: position 43,011 of record BPLT01000265.1, read on the forward strand.
CAATCTGATACCGGGAAGAGTGTTTATGGATCTTCAAAGTTGGATGATTCATAAACACCCTTCCCGATATCAGATTGAGGTGATTTTTTACAGGGACCCTAAACGAAATATTTTGAACAAAATGAGCAGCTCCGATCATCTTTGCGAAATCCGAAACGGGTGCAAAACTGATCTGTGCACCGCTGCGGTGCAGCAAGTGCTGTACCTGTAGCTTGTCGGAAGAATCAAAGAGCTTCTCTTTTGAGTTCTGACTCGATTTCGCACTACTACTACAATTAGAATAGAATACCTTCTGACATAATAGGACTCAATGAAGACTCACACTGCCATTTCAGGCCCTGTTTGATAACCCTTTTAGACCTTGGGATTGGACTATGAATTCCAAGTGGCTCCTAAATTCTTGTTTGATAACTCAAATAGATCTGGACTAATAATTCCTTGGGATGAGTAATGTAGCCTTTAGGGGGGATTCATAATACCCCTTGGGACTTGGTATTGGATTACCAATACCAAATAGGTTGATGCCAAAATACAAAGTTGCCCTTGGACTAGTAATGAAAGCAACTTTGCATTAGGGCAAAAATTAAAACAAAAATGCTACTCACACAACAATCCACCACTATGTGTGGGCCTCACATGTATGTGAGAGGTTGTGTGAATTGTTGTGTTTGGATTGTTGTGTGAGTAGTATTGTCCATGAAAATATATACTATCAATCTAATCTCATCTCAAACAAACATACTCATTATCAATCCATTCTCATTACTAATTCTTTCTCATTACCAATCACAATCTTAATTTCATCTCCTTATGAATCTCACTCATCTATCACTGTGTCATTTTTGTTTATAACGCAAATAGAGTATTGAAACATTTTACTAATTGCAAGGTAAACAGCTAAATAAGCCTTCTGACTTTTGTTTTTAATTAAAAAAAATCGCATTTATTAACTTGCAACCAACTTGAACAAAATAATGGTTGCATATACCGCACATTACTAAAACTATGCATAATAATGAAGAGAGAGAAACTGGACCTTATCAACCCCCTAATTTATGTAATTAGCAGAAATTGGTGGCTTTTTTAGCATGTGATGAAGTGAAGAGCAGGTCAGATCCATCCACTTTAGACAAGCTTTTATTAAGCCATCCAAATCGGAGTTGTCGACAATGACACATACCTTTCTTTGTTTAACCAAAAAAACAAAATTTAACAGCGCTAAAGCTGATTGGAATTTTGCTGTTGTGGGTGGACAATATGTGTGTGCCCCCAATAAAAGTTCGACATGTTGGTTGGTTTAGAACAAGTGCATGTTTATTCCTCGGACGGTGCCTTTTTTTTTAATCCATGCTAAAAGTATATCTAGCAAACAATTGATCAAAGTTTGATTCTTGAGGTCAGATCGCAAGAAAGTAATTTTATGTGAATTCTCTAGTTACGATGTGGATGGCGTGCCTTTGACCGGATCAGAAACGAGTTTAGTAGAGGTGCACTGTGCACGTAAGCTGGTGCAGACACTTTGCCCAACGGAAAAAAAAATTTATATTTTGTTTTCAATGCCTGCCAACTGAGACTACTTATAAAGCAAACGTCATATATTTGAGATTATGGCTAGGCAAGAATATGCAGAGATAAAGAAAACTTGTGGTCATTATCTGGATATATTGTCGAAGGCAATAGCAAAAATTACTTTGGCAATAGCTCTGATTTAATATGTTGATGACAACAATCTCTTTAATATCGAGTAATAATTGTAAGACGTCTTGGCCCAACAGCATGAGAAGTATAATTAGGTGTCACGAATAAGAAGATCAAAAGTTCAGCTACTTTTTTGCAATGTGCTAACCTAACCATTCACCGATAAACAAATCGAGTGATTATATGGCTACTTACACGATGTCTCTCATATTAAGTTATCAATTCTTTTTATTAAAATACTCGTAACCCGGATTACTAAAATAATGAAACGCATCATAATTCTTAATTCATCCAAAAAAGAAAGAGGATAAAGGAATGGCTATTCTTATTATAGAAAAATATTTTTGCCCTTCACCCCACAGTCAAATTTGCACAATCTTACATTTGGTTGCAACTTGACCACAAACTTGGAAAAATAATTAATGTATTTGGTCCACCGTTTATTCAAATGCCCTCCACTCAGATTTTGAAATTTTGAACTTTGATTGTGTTGACAAATCAATAGCCGCTCCTCCAAAGTCGTACAATACCATTACTTTAAGGAAGCTTTGTTGAATTTTAAGGGAAATACAGTAGCTTTCAATTCAACATGAACCATAGAGTTTCAAAGAACAATTCATAACATTTGTTTCCAAAATTAATCTAACCGGGCTTACCTCAGTTGGTCACCTAGGTACATTTCTAGATAGGTAAGAGATCTGACGGTTTATTTTTCCCAAAACGAACATTAATTACTTGTTTCCATGAATGTGAGCTCTTTATTTACTTATTTCTTCCTTAAGAGGGTTATCAGTTGAAATTTGTATAATTTAATGTAATTTAGATACTCATATTTTTTAACCATTAATAGTTCTTTTTTTCGTTCTTTTTTTTTTTTTGTCTCTTCAAAAAAAAGTTAATATATTTTTCAAATTTACTTAAATACCCCAAATTCTGACAGCTCCACCATATGTCCTTCATTTTTATAATTTTGTTATAAGACCAATTATTAGCACCTAGCAGTAGCAGGTGTGGTAAGACATATATGCTGCCTCTCTGACAATCTTAGCTGTGAAAACTCAATTCAAGAGAAAGGAATACTTATACAGATATAGAAAGAACAGATTCTTCTTATTTTGCAAGAAATTCTCTGGTTTGTGAAACTGTGTTTATTGGGAGATCAGAGGAGAAAATGGCAACTTATGGAGGGACAACCCAGAAGTGTAAGGCATGCGATAAGAAAGTTTACTTGGTAGAACAGCTCACAGCTGATGACAAGGTCTTCCACCAGGCTTGCTTTAGGTGCCACCACTGCAAAGGAACCCTCAAGGTGATAAATCCTCTTCTTGGCTTTTCTTTACTCTAGATGTCCGAGCCAGCTTGCACAAATCTCGCTAATTTCAGGGCCTGAAGTTAATAACCAAGCAAAACCTCCGGTGCGCCAAGTTTGAAAATTTTGGCCTATGTGGGATTCAAACATGCGATCGCATGGACAAAATCCCAAGTGATGAGAATATAAATTTGGAATTGTGTCTATTTGCATATGAGATTTGTGCATGTTGTCATATTGCTGATTGAAATTCTGATGTGGGTTTGATTCAAGATGATCATGACTAGCATCTATGGATTTCTTGATTTCTCTATTATGCGATTTGCATAAATTGTGTTTGTTCAATTGATAATGAGAAGAGTTGCAGGTTTTGTAGTAATGGTTGTGAGGAATATGATTATGACCTCTAGGTTGAGCTTTTGGGTTATCTACATATGTGAAATATGGTTTTTCCCAATTGATGATTGTGTCTCTGATATAGGCTTGGTTAGAATGATCAGGACTAGCATCTATGGGACATTTTTCTTTACTTCTCGCACGGAATTCATATAATTGAGTTTGGTTGATTATAGGTAAAAGTATGCAACTGTGTACGTATATGTATATATGAGATTTGTGCATGTTTTCAGGTTACAAACCGAAATTCTGATGTGGGTTCGTTTAAAGATGATCATGACTAAAATCTATTGAATTTTTTTTTCCCTTTAAGTGCTATCAACTTTGTTCAGTTTGCTTGATGATGGATATGATGGTAGTCAACTTGAGATTTTGGATCCTGAATTTCACAATCTGAAACTTGCAAATTTTTAGGAGTATTATATTATCTATTGGCTACGTCAAATCATGGCCCTAAGTTGAGTCTCAACTTACTTAGGTTGATATGGGTGATCAGATTCATAGGTGTTTGACAGAAAAACTGATCCGCTCTGAGATTTACATATCATATAGATGGATGCTTTTGTCATATGAGTTTCACCTTTTTGTACACAGTTGTGCTCATTATGCTAACCGAAGTAGCTTACAAGCTTGTCAATCAATATCAGTGGAGAAAGTGGTAAAAATTGCCAAATTGGACAGATCGACTTGTGAATTTTCCTGTGTTACCATTAACTAAATGTTGAACTGGGATCAGAGAAGCAAAGCAGAATGTTTTTTCTAGCATAATCGAACATATCCGTAAAGATGCTAGTCATGATCATGCGTGGCTTCAATCTTCAAAAGGTGTTAATGTTCTTGGGACTTTATCCCATGAATGCCATGATCTTAACTTGTAAACTCACATAGAGTTTGCTCATATGAAGCAAATGTTGAACTTTAGAACATCTTAATTCAGTTCTTCACAAGCAACAGATATCTGCTATTCTACGGTTTTGTTTTATCATAATTGAAAAGCATTAACGCCAGTGTCATGTGTATCTGTAATACTCTGTCTATCAACTTTGTAACTTCCTATTAGTTGATATATGAATTATGGTTCCATTTAGTGAAAGTTTAACTTTCCTCAAAACTAGATACGGAACCTCAGTAAAAACTAGGAGAAGATCAACCATCGTAAGTTTTACCCTGTCAAGACATGTTGGGCTTGCTTTTGGAGACTTTCAAAATGCGGACAGATACCTTAATCTGGCAACAGCCACTCCTATCTGCCATTGCAGTTAGAGATTCGGCTATGGATTTGAACTATTGAACCTGTTACCTGGGACAAATTAGCAAAATTCTCTGTGCTTTAGTGTGTCTTTCAACTTTCTTCCATTTAGGTTCCAAGATGTCCAACCTGTGATACAGTTACCTAGCCATTCCCCAATTAGTCCCCAGGATGTATATCTCGTGTATTGCCTAACCTTTCTCCTTTCTTACAAGAAGATATAACTTTCCAATCAAATGATAAGCTGTGAATCTGCGATGAAGCGGTGATTGGTTGTTAATGAGAAAAACAAAATCAGAAAATGGAGAACTTGAAAATTTTCAAACCCATTAAAGCTTGTTTTCCGTATGATTTTCATACAGTACTGACTCTGCGGACTGTTTCATGTTTTCTCATATTTTCTTGAACTCATTGATTGCACAAAGATCTTCCATTCTTCCTTAAAGATTATGAAATAGGTTCCTTCTCTTCCTTTAGAACTCATAGATCAACATCTTTGTTACTACAAATGTTATTCCTTGCTAATGATAAAATTAGTAAGTTTTTATTTCGTTCTTTGCAGCTGAGTAACTATAGCTCCTTTGAGGGTGTGCTATATTGTAAGCCTCACTTTGACCAACTGTTAAAGATGACTGGAAGCTTGGACAAAAGCTTTGAAGGTAGTAATTAGCTTCTTTCTTTTATGATATCTCTAATTCACTTTTACTCTTCCATTTACATGTTTGATCTGATTAATAAGTCAATGTGTGTTTCCCTTATTTCTTTTGGCCTTGTAGGTGCTCCAAAAACTGTTAGACTGGACAGATCAGCAAACCAGGTACTGATGAGCAGATTTTGGAACTTTAGCCTTTAAAAGCAATTGTTAGTGTATGTCAAAAATTTCCTATCAAAAGATTTTGGAGTAATGGGAATCCTTACAAAGTTGAAAAAGTGGTCTAAAATCTAAGTTTAGAAAAGCTTGGTTTGGGGTACTCTTTGGACCAGATTTTGGATATTTTAAGTAGCTGGTTTTCAGCTTTTAATAGTAATTAGTAAGCTATACCAACTTTTAAAGCAGCTTAATTATAATTTCACAGCTATAATAAATAAGTTTAATTAGGCTACTACTCGAATCCAAAATCTATAATTTAAAGCAGAATATAAAGTTATAATCTAAAATCTGTTTCTACATCTATTGCAAACAACCTCTGAATTGTGCCTCGTTTGATAAACCGTTTCTTAGGATTTGATACTGACTGAATAGAAAGTTTATGTATCTTGTTTCTTGCTATGCTTATTGGGACTCAAATTTGCACAGGGTCAAACCAACAGCAAAGTATCAAGATTATTTGGTGGAACTCAAGACAAATGTGTTGCTTGCAAAAAAACTGTTTACCCAATTGAGAAGGTACAGATTGGCACTTTATGTTCACTAAAGGATAGAAACATAGAAGTGGTTATAGGTTAGCTAGTGATGAACTTTGCATAAAAACTAAAAAGCCATCATTTTGTGTTCAAAAAATAGGGAGGGAAATGGCTTTTCTGCTTAATTCCAGTCTAGTGTCCCGACTCTGGGACCCCCATTGCTCTGTGTGTGTTTGGACACTTATGTGAAGCTTTGCAAAAGATATATATCTGGGATAGTTTTGTTCAGTTGTGAAGTAATAGTAACAATAGAGCTCGCGCATCATTTATCCTTCCATTTTAGTTAGGAGTTCACCAAAATACCAAATGCCTTCTTTTAAATTTTCGAAGAAATTTATGCACATATCTTTTCAATTGCCACCACTTTCTAGTTCTCCATGGTATTTCTCATTCACGATAACGAATATGTGAAAACAAAGTTGTGAGAAGAAAGATTGTTGGTGTTGGTTCGATATCCAGCATTGTCTCGATATCTAGCATTGCCCTTTTATCATAAGTTGCAATATGTAGGCTATTCAAGTTACCGGAATCTATGCAATTTCTCTTGAAAGGCCTGCGTACCATAGTTGTTGTTGTTGTTGTTTTAGGTGACGGTTGATGGCACGTCATACCACCGGGTTTGTTTCAAGTGCGCCCATGGAGGTTGTGTGATCAGCCCATCAAACTATGTGGCCCACGATCATCGAATCTACTGTAGACACCACCACTCTCAACTCTTCAAGGAGAGGGGGAGCTTCGACTTCAGCCACCTGGTAAGCACAGTCAAGTTAGAGGGCTGACAGTTAGAAAAGTGTGCGTCTTGATGGTGGCATCCGGTCATCGTGCCAACCTCAGGTCTCTAAACAAACCCTGTCGAAATTGATCAACTGTTCAAGTATACAAGTTTTGATGATTCAGCCGTCTTGTGTGTGAGTGTGATTTGGAGAAGATTCTTTTGAGTGAGTTTGTTTTAGATTCTCGGTTGTAATTTTTTTGAGAGTGAGTTTTGGAATAAGTATTAGTTTGGGAACTGGGGTGGTGGTTATTATTTATATAAAGTTTTGTTAGCCAAAAGATTCACAGAAGTTTGAAAGGTTTTTTTTTCTTTCTCTGAAGTGGAAAAACCAAGAGATCAAGAGGGATGAATATTATGGCTACGGTGGATTTCTACATGATTTTTTTTTTTTTAATTTTCAAAAAATTGAGAGAGCATGGTGTGCCACACACGTGCTTAGTATATGTTAGAGCTAGATAGAGAGTACGTACTATAGTGGGAATTTTGATTAAGAAAGAAAACTGTGACACTGCCCAAATCCTATTTTGTGCAGCAGTGCTACACACGTCACGCGGTTTCATCGCTCTCTCAATCTCACCGTTTATCTTGGCAGTCAATGGTCTGGATTTAAAAAAAACTCTTCTAGGGTCCTTAGAAGAGTTTGTTTAAAATCTGGACTGTTCAAAACATTTTTGGACGGTGAAATTGAGGGGCAGGCGTAAACTTTTCATAATATGTGTTCCGTACTTTGTGTTCAGTTACCAAGACTGTGACACCACCCAAATCCTTTTTTTCCTTTTTTTTGCACCATATTGAACGCCTCACAGCAATCCTGTCACAGGAAACACAAAACGAGCAAAACAACCATAGTATTTTTTGGTAAAGCTGGGTGCATTGTTGTGGTGGTTTCTTTTAAGGGAAAGTCTAAAATACGCATCCCTTAAAAGAGTGTACCATATGCACCTATTTTAAGGTTCATTCGTAACATTTTAGTATGTTTCGCAATTTTTGTTCTGGAATTCATAACGTTTTAGCAATATGATTCGTAATATTTTCATTATGATTCATAACATTTTGGTGTATCTCGTAACCTTATACGATTCGCAACTTTTTAGCAATATGATTCGTAACATTTTCTCTATAATTCATAACATTTTAGGGGTGCATATAATACACACCCAAATAATGGGTGTGTATTGTAGGTTTTCCCTTCTTTTAATAGTGTCCTCCTTTCTTCGGTTTCATAGTTTAGTGTCCCACACAAAGCGCAAGAATTGATAATAGTCGTCCTCAGGAATCCATTTTCTCGCCCCCGGCTACGTGTCCTTTGGACTCATAGCCCGCCCGTCACAGCAAAAGCTAGCCCCTTATGTTGGTTGATCGGGTCAAATTTTAAGGTGACGTCAAATGCCGATTTTCAAGCTCCTAGATTGGAAGTTTAAAAATGAAACGAAATTGGAAAAGGAAATGAAATACAGTATTGGAAAAACACATTAACTAGCCTTGTATAGAACACTTTCAGTACAAGGAAAGGGGGACCCAATTCTATTTTTTAAAAACAAAAAGCCCACTAGAAAGAAGTTCGCACCTTCTCCTTACAAGGAAAGGTCGGCTGAAGTTGTTTTGTTCGGTCATAGGTTAATCAAAGAACGTGAGTTGGCTACGTTTGGGGATTGAGCCGATTGATAAGTTCATAATTATTCGAGTCGTATGTGTCAACTTAGTTAGGATATATAGGAGTACACTCTTAACAATAAGACTACTTTTCAATCTCCCTATCAACATAAGCAAAAAACACCATATTCTTCCCTCATTCCAGAGCCCCAAATGCATGTATCAAGGTCCAAAACTAAAGACCTCTCACTTCTCATCAAACACTTGCAACTCAGAAAAACTTGTCTTTCTTCTTGTTCATCAACCCCCTTTCCCTCCATTTCCATTCCAACCAACACTAACCCATTTGTCCAACCAAACCCACAAACACTTTCCCAATTGTTGAACCAACGCCCAAGCATCTCTCACCTCAAACAAATCCATGCCCAAGTCATAAACCTAGCATATCCACTATTTCCTTCCATTATTGACTCTCTCATTCACTGTTATATCTCTACTGAGGACCTAACCACTGCAAGAACCTTATTCAATAGGTATCCTTCGCCTTCACCACCCACTCTGTTATGGAATATCGTGATCAGGGCTTACTCCAAACTCCACAATTGTCAAGAACCCATCAACTTATTCTGTCAAATGCTCGCATTAGACCGTACCCTACTTGTTTTTCCAGACGATTATACGTTCACCTTTGTGCTCACTTCGTGTTCGCATCAGATGTCTGTGGTATATGGGGAAATTGTTCATGCGTTGGAGGTGAAAAATGGGTACGAATCGAATTTATACGTGGGCAATGCTGTGATTAATATGTACTCTGTTTTTAGGAGAATGCAGGATGCCCACAAAGTGTTTGATGAAATGTCTGAACGAGACGTGTTCTCCTGGACTAGTCTGCTGTGTGGGTATGCAAAACATGGAGAGATGGGTAGAGCTTGCGAGATTTTCGATCAGATGCCAGTGCGTAATAATGTGTCTTGGACCGGTATGATTTCGGGCTTTGTTGGAGTTGGGAGGTATGTCAAAGCCCTTAGCTATTTCTGTGACATGCTTTATGATGATAAGGTGCAGGCCAATGAGGCCATTCTTGTTTGTGTGCTCTCCGCTTGTGCTCATCTTGGAGCCTTAGATCAAGGGAATTGGATTCATATGTACATAGGTAAAAATCGAATTTCGGAGAGCTCAAATATTTCTACTGCTCTTATTGATATGTACTCAAAATGTGGGAGGATAGATAGTGCCTCTCGAGTTTTCAATGGAATCCTAAGACGGGATGTCCATAATTTTACTAGCATGATTTCCGGCTTATCAATTCATGGACTTGGTAAAGAGGCTTTAAGTGTTTTCTATCAAATGTTAGCTGAAAACGTTAAGCCGAATGAGGTCACCTGTCTAGGGGTTTTAAATGCATGTAGCCATTCCGGTCTAGTAGAGGAAGGTTCTTCAATATTCTACGATATGGAGAGCTTGTGGGGCGTTGCACCCAAGATTGAGCATTACGGGTGTCACATTGATTTACTTGGGCGTGCAGGTTACTTAGAGAAGGCATTCCAAATTGTCAAAACCATGCCCATGAAGCCTGACATTGTTATATGGAGGTCTTTGCTTAATGGATGTAGAATCCACCGTGATGCTAATCTTGCACGGTGCATTATAAATCACGTTGGGCAAATGAACTCTCAGGAATGTAATGGAGGTGAGGTGCTACTTTCAAATTTGTATGCTTCGCTTGGTATATGGGAAGGAGTGACTGAAGTGAGGAAGCTGATGGGTGAGAGAAGGATTGAGTCTGATCCTGGGTGCAGTTGGATTGAGGTGGATGGCGTTGTTCATGAATTTCGAGTTGCTGACAAGTTGCATCCACGAATAATGGAAGTACGAGAAAAGTTGAATGAAATTTTGAAAAGGGCAAGAGTAGGAGGCTATGTTTCAAATACAATGCATGTTTCTTTTGATCTGAATGAGGAGGAGAAAGAGCAAGCAGTGGCATGGCACAGTGAAAAGCTAGCTGTTGCTTTTGCCCTGATGAGTACTCCGCCGGGCACCTCAATTCGGATAGTAAAAAATTTAAGGACTTGTGAAGACTGTCATCTGGCTCTAAAGGCCATTTCCAAAGTTTATGGTAGGGAGATCGTTGTAAGAGACCGTTCTCGTTTCCATACTTTTAAAGGAGGAGATTGTTCATGCAATGATTACTGGTAGTTTTCTGCTGTTTATGTTCTGGTTCTTTAATGGGAGAAATGCTAGTTGAACTCAGATACAACAATTGAGATCATTTATTCTAATACCGACAACTGAGTTCATTTGCATCCAAAGTTTTGCGATGTAACTCCTGTGTTTGCCAACGACAAAGATGGTCTGAAAAATCGAGAGGTTTGGCAGTGTTCAGGGAACGTCGAGTAATCTGTTGGATAAGTATGCAGTGCTGGTGTTTCTTAAAACAAATAAGAACTATTCTTACTGCACCAAAAAAGCACGACAGCGATGAGGATATTAGGAAAACAGCCTGGAGCAAGTTATACGACACTACAGCAGTGCCTTCAATTCGAAACTTGATAAGCAACTGACTGACTGAGGAAGTTGATCCAATGATTTACAGAAAAGGAAGCTAAAAGTAATAAATGTTCACAATGCATCCTATAAATGAAGATACCAATTATACTCTGCTTTAACAAGTAATAACCCCGAAATATAACAATTATATAATAGTACACCCACAAATAGCTAAACCGTGCTATTTTCTTTTGCTCTTCTCCATACTGTGAGGGAGCAAGATTTCACCTGACCGCGTTATATCTCAGCAATGCCTAATCACACTGATGGGAAGTATTTGTTGAGATTCAGGGGCAGTGAATAGAATTCCTCACTTCTTGAATCTGTCTTATAGTACCGGAATTTGTCCCACCAATGCTTACCGCGGTCTTTTCTAATAGAGCCGTCTCTCTTGTGGATTGTGTTGTCAAGGAAATATGCCAACACGCCCGCAACAAATGCTTCCGACGAGAATGGAACGTTAACCATGTCGTTGAACTGCCATGTAAGGAAAAGTGTTTCAAAATTCTATCAAATTCTCATATTATGATGAGATTTAGAGATGATAGAGTTTTCAGCATACCCATCTTCCAGTTGAGTGAACCGGGCCGTATCCATTGATCACAGTGTACTCATTGAAGTACTGGGGTACAGATAAGCCCAGAAAGATAGAGAAGCCCAATATGAACTTTGTTCGGAAGCTGTTGAGATTGCAGAACTGAAGGAAACTTAAACCTACTGAACCTGTATGTGCACGATGAAACAAACGACACCGTTAACTAAAACAGGTCATGTGACAAGTTCAGTGATGTCTGCTAGCTAAATTGCCACAATATCGATACCTACCCACATAAGCAAAGAAAACACAATATAAAGCAGCAACAATGGGTGCTGGAATGGAAGCAAAGACTGCTCCAAATTTCCCTGAAAAAGTAGATTAAGTAGATAGTTAACAAAATAATGCTTGTTCACTAACCAAAAAAGCCGAAAACTATTGTTTTGTTGAAACAAATACCAAGAATGGAAAAGAAAATCATGAAGCCAGCAGATATTTGCACAACCCTTCTACTGCCAACACGAGTCAAAGCTAAAAGACCAGCATTCTCACTGCAGTTAAACCAGGAAAAGTCATTTCTATGTTCGTTCTGTCTCAGTTAATAAGCAGTGAAAGCCAATGAATTTATGATCATAAATGTTTTCGGTGTTAGTTCTTACACCGACACGGAGGATCCATTCACTGTTCCATACAAACCAGACAGCAAAATGCCAACTCCCTGTGACAATATATGAATGAATTAGTATGAAGCCAACGGATATTCCCTATTCACCGATATAAGTGTTGGGTAAGGGAAAATACAAGGAGATTCCTCTCAAAGGTTCATCCTGGGCAATTCCAAGGATGAATTATTACCTCCCCTTCCTGCTCCAAATCAGGAAGAGGGAGATTATGATCATTTTTCCATTTTAGATGCCATAATCATTTCTCAGATGCATCGGCTTGGTGGTAGACTCCATAGAGATGTGTGGCTATACGGCTTTCCGGAGGTGACATACAATATGGCCATATATGAAGTGTGTGATGGAAACACCATAATGATTCCCTAAAAGAATATGTTAAAGATTCAGATGCATCTACCACTCAGAAACTAAGGATGGAAACCTTGACCATACAACTAAATTAGTATGATCGACAGTGCAAACGTATTTTCAGTTTAATTTTTTTCCATGCTCTACGTACTTCTTATCTTAATCGGCACATGATCGCGGAATGCAGGCTATTTGAAAGCATGTTTTAAAATATTCTCACATCAAGTTGAAGAAAAGAACAACCTGAAGTTCTTCAAAACTATTCCTAATGTTGAAATAAAGCAAGCTCGTTGCCATGTTACCTGCCAACCAACGCCGCGGCTGAGAATAGAAGGCGGCAAAGGTGTTGCACTTGCATATCTTGACACAGCAATAAAGGCGCCAGTGGACTGCATGCATCAATTGAAACAAGAACAGAAAAAAAAGCTATTTAAGGTTATACAGAAGAGACCAAACCATGGAAGTTTGAGTTTGAAATAAAGGGAAACAAACTAAGTAAAGATGCAAGAGAAGTATAACATTATTTAAACTGTAAAGTACGTCTGCCTGCTCATAACATGTATCAACCTATACGGTGTTTCAAATCATTTAACACAAAACGCTTGACTTTTCCCACCAACAGGCAACTCCTCATTAGCGAAGTATCAATATGCGCAGCAAAGAAGACGAACAAACCTCTACAAGAGCAACAAATGAAGTGACCATCATGGCAAAGGCTTCACCGGCATCAAATGAAGGTGGTCCCCATTGAAAGGGATAGGGAACTCTTATCCTGCCAGTGCGAATACCAATGCACAATTAAGGAACATTCTCATGCATCTTATCCCAAAATACAGAGCCATGTTTGATTTAGAGAAAGTTAAGGAGACCCAAACATAAGTCTCTTTCCAGACGGAATGTGGTATAAGTTGCTGTGCACAATATGCAAGCATTGAAAGACAACTAAGAAAGAAACTTCGTTTTAACATAAAAAGAACTACAGAATTAGAATGTAAAGTATGGACTATGGTTTCTTTCTTATGGAGCCAGTGCTACACTTAAGATAAGTACTAAACCCCCACTTATGATCAGAAAAAGGAAAGGGAAAATGACGGCCAAGGACGTGTTTGATAATTAATACCCGCCAAGGATATTTTCAGAATTAACAAATGTTCTTAGCATGTCCTTGGCGGGTATTAATTATCAAAACACATCCTGGGCTGTCATTTTCCCAAAAGGAAAAGATATTCTTATGGACACAAAATAAGTTATTCTTCTTATTTGTTGGGTGATGAACCACTTGAGCTCACTTTCCCGTATTAAGTAAAACTAATCCTGAACAGAGTTCGAGAATACAGCAGCATTATCTGTAATTGTGGAATTTAAATAAAACTAATCCTGAACAAATGCTAAGCCAACTGGTAATAGGGACATTTGCTTACCAAGGAGCACCATCAATAAGTCCAGAGCGATCAGTACGACAGCTTGTCTGTGTTTTTGGCGCTTTATCATCGTAGGCCCCACTGACAGTTAGTAGGTGAGCATAAATCCATACAATGACCACCGTAAATATTACAGCAAACCGTTCAAAAACTTTTCTTCCTCTTTTCAACACATGGGATAGATACTGCAGACGACAAAATAACTTGCTAAGTTTAGCTATAAGATTTAAGATTTTCTATGAGGAACGAAGAAAAGAAATTGGTTATGAGAAGTTAGAACAACAAAATTTTGTACTTTATCATATGACTTTACCTGTGAGAAAAACACTAAAAGGATAAGTTGTGGCAGTCCAATTTCAATGCATTTAGCAACCTGGGGGACAAAGTCAACAGTTGATATCCGGTAGAGAGATGATGACAAACCGAAAAGAGTAAAACCCAGGAATCCATCCAAGTGCAGTTAAAGAGTACATACCCCAGGGAAACCAAACTCGTAGAGCCCAAAACCAGCAAGAGCAACCAAAGGAACAGCTGACAGTGGACTCAAGAACCTGAAACGGAAAAATAAAACAGTGATTGGCACACGTTCATGTGAATGTGGTAAACTATTGTACCCAAATTTGCTGCTGCCCGGATAGAGCGAAGGCAGGATCGGGCAATTAACGTTGTCTGATGGAAAGAAAAGAGCTATCCTTCAGAACCGTATTGGCTCAGCGCAATGCAATTTATTCATCCACTGTAAGCCAATAATAATAAGGCCAACACGAAATAATGTTGAACTTCTACATCATTAATCCATACAACAGGATGCTCAAAAAAGTCGAACCAGCTATGTACTGTCAATCATTACAACTTTACAGAACCAGAAAAAAGGAAGTCCAATTAGCGTAAATATAGACTACAGTTTCCTGCATTATGTGGATGATGAGCCCACCTTGTGACATTACGCCAAAGGCCACTGAAACCCAGGACAATTTGAAGAGTTGAAGCAACAATGAGTGCCCCCTGGATTGCCTGCATTGTCTGTTTGAATCTCTGAGGAGGAAATAGACAATTATCACACAGTTAGAACCAGATATCAACAAGATTAGTCAAGCATTTAAGTGTGCAGTTTGTCTCCTCCTTTCGGTGCCTTCTTTTGAATTGGATCGATAAGTGTGTGCACTTGGTGTGTGACCATAAGGACCCATCATTAATGACAAGAAAATGCGGGCTCATTTAATATTGTGCAAGGACTTTCATATATTTTTAGAAGTATATGGCAAATGAAATTTCATGTCCAGCGGTATAGAAAAACACTGAAGGCACAAGTATTGTGGCCCCTACCCTTAACAGGAAAATAAGTAAAGCCCAATTATGCACACCTTTAAAGTCAATAACTATTACCCGTTAATATACAATTCAGTTTGCGATACAGACATCTCTAACAATACAAAATGATATCTAGTCCATAAACCTCTATAGGGTTTGGATCATTGAAGCGGCCGGAAAGGATAATTGAGATTGTGGCTGCAACAAATGTATAGGACCCTCCAATCACCGCTGGCAATCTAGTCCCGAAATATGTCTGCAGCAGCGTGTTCAATCCAGCAACAAAGAGTAATGTCTGGATCACCTTTGCTTTCTCCTCCTAGAATAACAGGAAATTAGGTTTCAGAAAGATTGTTAAACATCAGTTGTGGGCAAAAGAAACTGTTTTCAAATATGTGCTTTTGTTGTTAAGTCATACATTTCCTCCTCCCATTTGGGGAACAAGAGCTGTTGGTATGATAACAGCTGTGCCAAGCACCACCAGGTAATGCTGAAACCCAAGGAGGACAGCCTCGGCTGCATCATAAACACACCACAAAGTTGAAAATTTAGGTGAATACGGAACACCACAATCATAGGCAAGCGCACAGGTTAACGAACTTCAAAATCATGAAAAAAGTAAAACAAAAAAAAAAACTCAAAGCTGCTTGACCAGATAAGAATGTATCCAGATGGTTATACGCAATTTTAGTTAACCGTGATAGTAAAAGAAGTCTGCAGAATAAAGCATTTCCATGTAAAGTTCATGATTCCATTATTTCCATGACGGGTGAATTATATGCGCTTCTGTCCTTCTAATCTACTGTGTGGAACTCAGTTCCATATTTAATCCCCAGTATTCAGTAGTCTAGTCTACGCATTATTCACAAAACTTCTTTAACCTAGGGAATTTTCCAAGCACGGTATATATATAATTATGTATTGCGAAGAATTTTTAATCTAACAGGGCTAAAATCTTAATAACAGAGAAAAAATACAGCTGCACTTTTGCAATGTTGTCCAAGGAGAGCGGTATAAAAGGGAATTTAACAGGGCTTATAATTATCATTATCATGAAAATGTTAATGGTAATCCTGCATGGAAATTTGTATTGGGGAAAGTAATCTAGTAATTGCAGAAAACCTTTTTGGAATCAGAACTTTGTTTTGAGTCAATAGAGGTTGAAAAAAAAAAAAAAAAAAAGGAAAAGTACGATTTAGCCATACTTTTCCCAAAAGATTCAGTTTTGTATATAAAAGGGATCCTAATAAAGAGAGAAAACACTTCAAGCTAGCTTCTATTAACTCAAAGACAAACACAAACCTTAAGGCTAACCAGGCGGGCGATGCCTCAGACACCCTCATCAGCCACGAAAAAATGGAGACATAGGCTCCGTTTGTTTTGATGTAAAATGTTTTACAATGTAAAATATTTTCCGTGTAAAATATTTTTTCAAGAAAACAAACTTCAAACATTTATTTTCTAGTGTTTGGTTGGCATTTGAAAATATTTTCAGAAATCAACAAAATAGTATAGAGAGAGAAAGAGAGGGCTTAAATGGTGGAGAGATCTGAGATCATTGAAATTGAACGTGGGTCAGGACCGACGATCGAGGAAACTGAGCAGTGAGAATTACAGTAGAAGGCAGAGGGTTCATTTCGGAATATAACTTACGAAAAATTTAAGGGCAAGTCATTTTCATCCAATTGATGGAAAATGTTTTACTTGTAAAACGTTTCCTCATTTTTGACACAACCAAACACCGAAGAATAGGTAAAACAATTTACAGGAAAATATTTTACATCCAAACAAACTTGAGCCATAATGAAGAGGACCATCAAACAAGACCCGTAACTTCAGATACAGGACATCGAAACTGGCCCAAAAATAATCCGTAAAAAGACGTGACAACGGCCTTTCCCTTATTTTTTCAAGATTACAAGTAAAAGGATTACCGGTCTTGTCAAGAGGTCTTTGGCCCAACGGCATAGGGTGCACTTTAAGTGGTAGGTGTAAGGAGGTCAAAACTCCCCTGAGGTCTTAATCTAAGTATACTCCCTAAGTGGTCGGTGTAAGGAGGTCAAAACTCCCCCGAGGTCTTAATCCAAGTATACTCCCTACTAACAATACTAACTTTTTCGCCGAGAAAAAAAAAAGAAGATTACAGGTCTTAACAAAAGCACAATCGTAGCCATGAAGGTAATGGGTTTTTGTTTATCCTTTTTGTTGAGAATTACAGTCTCTCAGTACGAGCATGGAAAGAAAAAAGAGAAATGGGCGCCAGTGAGGGGGGAAATTTATGAACAAGAAGAAGACATGGATAAAGAAGACAGTCAGAATGTATGGACAAAAGGAACTACAACTTCCAAGAGAAACAGCCAGTGGAGCCAATTGGTAGCTAAGTAGCGTAAGTTCTTCACATTTCCAAGTAAAACCAAACAAGAAATTCCAAGTATCAATTCATAGAATCTAAAAGCAAAAGAACATACGCCATGGGGGAGGACTGGTAATGCAGTAGGAGACATTGGGAAGCTGATCCTTTGGTGGGTGTGGTGCTGGCTCATCCGACTTTGCTGCCATTCCTCCCTCTCTCTCTCTCTCCTTCCTTTCTCTTTCTAAGAGAGAACCCAAAGACACTAATCTCAAAACTTTAAAACGCAGATATGCAAGTATAACCCAGATTTCAAATTTTTTAGAAAATAATGAAAATGATTTTAAAAAAAATTGAAGAAATGTCCAAAAAATTGAACACCCAAAAGTTCAGTCACTAAGACATGAACCATAGAAAGCTAGTGACAAGGCCCCCCACATGCCCTGCCCTCTTTTATATAGAAGAGAAAAGCACAAAATGGAACTGTTACAACTGACATTATAATGTTAAAAGCTAACAATTCAGAAAAGTAATTCCTTGATTTTGGACACTGTCACGTGGTGTTTAAAATTCTTTTTTATTACAGTGGATCCTCGTACCAAGTGTATTAACTTCACCGAAATTTGTGATTAAAAAGAGAGTTAGAGCACCACATATCGGCACCTCGAGATCACTCAAATCATTAACCAACAACACGAAGGTAATTACAGAAAGAAAAAACAAAGTTCATTGGAAAATCCCATGACACTAACATTTTTGACATTAATTTAGAAGCAAAATCAGGTGGGAGAGCATCAAAGATTCAAAGTCAAAAATCACCGACCCCACCCCATAAAAGTTCACAAAAGTAATAGGGAAACAGAGAAAAGGAACTTTTGGTGAGGTACAGGTACAGCCCTTTGAAGCGACTGTAATCACCCTATTGTCTCCCTCTCTAAAACATGAATCTTGCTCTAACGAAAATTATTCTGCACAGAGGACAATACTTGATTATGGTTTTTACGATTTTTTTTCTCCTTTTTGGGTAACAAGTTTTAGGAATTTTTTCCCATTTTAGTTTCTTTGAGGGGTGAATGGGACAGCCATTTGATAAACGTAATTTGATGAACATAAGATCCACACGAAGTACACATGAGACTCACAAATATCGAACCACTCTAAACACATTTTCAGATTTTGTCTTCGCGTTCCAAGCATTTCTTTTTGACTTTTTATCTCTTCAAATTATTACTCATTATTACTACTGCTCGCACAATATAAGATACTTTTCCTATAATTGTTTTTAATTACATGCGGTAAGAGTATACAAGTATCAAAATTACATCAAACTGAAAACAAGTCCACAATCACTACAAATCCAACGCTACCAATAGCCTCGTAAGTTGGGATGCTCAAAATGGTAGACAAAGAGGGAATATAAAGCACACCAACTCTTTCTTTTGTCTCACTAAATTCACATATTCTAGCTATCAGAAAGGAATATAATGCACAACTGTCAACAAATGGTTTCTCTTATCCACTTAAAATTGGTCTATAGAATCTCAGGATTATCCACCCATTTAATTTATCATTGGTTTTGAGTTGAACGTTTTAAGATGCTTGGGTCTTATTGATCTTGTGAGTCAAGTCTCTCACCATTTTCATTTATAATATCTTGTCTATATCTCTATTATTTTGACCGGTAATCACACTGCGCATGCAAAAAAAAAAAAAAATTTGTTGAACTTGTAACATTGTCATTAGCATTAAAGATAATATACTCCAATATATGATATCATAACAAGTAATGAATTTAAACCTTAGGGATGGCCTAGTGGACAATGCTTGAGACTATAAAATTTAATTTGCTCCATTCTAAAGTCTCATGTTTGAAACCTTCTAGATATTATCAACTCCTTTGGAGCAAGTCCATAAGAGGCATCTCCCTAATAGTGCATGGTGGGATTGGTACCCCATTATTAGTCGATGTGCGCATAAATTGGTCCAGACATTTGAATTATAAAAAAGATATAATGAATTTAAAAACTTACCTATCTCCCTCCGAAGAAAATTAATCTGGTAAAATGGTATTTACTACTCCACTTCACAAAGGTACAAGAGGAGTGATCTTTAAGCATGCTTCCAAACACCAAAAGGTCCAAAACCTTCAAGAATATTTTGAACCCCTAAACAAAATAAATTAAGAACAATCTCAAGGACAAGCAGAACAAGTGCAAAACCTGGACCACCTCAACCAGAGGGTTCCCTCCCTAAAATATAGCCTCAGCTCTATAGTCACTTTTCCATTTAATTACTCTTTGAAATATATATGCATATAGTCCATTTCTCCTAAGGACTACTGCATTTTAAGCTAAAATGCACCGCATTTTAAGCTAAAATGCAGAATATTTGTTCGCGCGAACTGGTTGTCTGCGAATCCTAACCATTTAAAATACAATCCAACGGCAATTGAGTAGTCCGCATTTTAAGCTAAAATGCGATGGTTCTTTGGAGAAACACTCCGTACGTATATGCATATTTTCACATATAAGTAAGAGAAAAGTGATGAGTCCAACATAAATTAAAATCATCATTGTCATGTTGTAGATTGGCTTAATTAAATGTAGAGAGCTCAGAAAACAAGACCCTTGAAATTGTGAAGGCAAAAGCAGATATCATATTTATGGAATCCAATTCACTTTTCCAAGATATCCTTAAATTGGTGCTGAAACAGTAGACGTGCGAGACTCAGAATCCCGTACCAAAGAGCTCATTGTATGGAGAAATTTTTCAGTGCCGGGTGGGCACCACGTGTCCCATGCCCGGCACCATCTCGGCCGTCCAATGGAGTTTTGGACGGTCCAGATTTGTTCGGCTGTTTTAAAATGTGAAATGACTAAAATACCCCTCGGCAGCCAAACAAATCTAGGCCGTCCAAAACTTCATTGAACGGCCGAGATTGGTGCCGGGCACGGGACACTTGGTGCCCACCCGGCGCTGAAAATTTTCTCCATTGTATGTGTTATTCAATAAGAGATCTCGGTTCGAATCAGTGTATTCTTAACAACAACGCAATTACAATTTACTACCATAACCCCACCAAAGATTTATGTGATTCTTTCAATTATTTTGTATCCCAACTAAACTTCCACATGATGCTTCCATTATGCCATCTTGAATATTAGTTGGGCGATAATGCTTCTTCATTATATTGGTCCCACACCTTTTCGCCATTATATAAAGTGAGACAAGGATAACAAAGCCAACTTTTGGTGGGAAAAAGTTGGAGATGAATATCTCAATTTTGAATTCATAAGATTTCACCATATGGCCAATAAATTAACATATCTTTATAAGATTTTAAACTTTTTGGGATTTAAGTAAAGGTTTTTTTTATGTGAGGTTTCATGTCATTGATTTTTGTGTGTGTGTGTGAGTCATTTCCCTCTAATAGTAGGCAAAAGTTTAGTGTTACTTGAGCTCTTATCTAAAAATATTTATAGCTAATTAACACTTACATTTCTTTTTGAACATCGAAGAAAGTTTTCATTAATCAAAATGACGCAAAGATGAAAACGGTACAATAAGATATGAAATGCATTGAGAGAGAGAAAGCAATAACTCTTCTATTGCTACTCGCAAATACATAACCTACCTCCAAGCCCCTCAAAAAAAAAAATTTTTAAAAAAAAGACAACAAAAGAATATAAACACGATGGAATAAAGTAGTAGAAGTACAATAATAAAACTGGTAATTTTACAATACGCTGTTTGTTCATACTACTCTTTTCACTGTTTGCACTGTTTCCCCCCCCCCCCCCACCCCCCCCCCCCCCCCCTCCCCCCCCCCCTATGTTTATTCATGTGGATTTAGAGCAATATGCTATTTCATTTTCATATATGGAAGAATTTAACAATTAAAAATATAAGATTGTAATTTTATACCATGAAGAAGGGTAAAAAGGAGAGACATAAATCTATCATCTCCTGATTAACCTAACAATGCTAGTATAACAAAATTCTACTGACACAGACGGAGTTGTAGACCTAAGATCCGTTTCAGTTTCTTTAAAAAAGAATTTTTAGAAAATGACGGTAATTTCAAACTCAAAAATCATGTGTTTACGTAAATAATTCGTTGCAAAAAAAATTTAAAAATATATTTTATTTTCATTATATTTAAATTTAAAATTATTTAAAAATAAAACAAAATGACACCTAAATGCGCCCGGACTCGACTGGTATGCACAGGCATCTCATCCACTGTGGGAAAGCTGATCACTTGCTCTTTTGGTTTGTCTTAATGTGCCAATGATGAGATGTTAAATTCCTTTGTGGTGCAAAAAGGATAAAGTAGCAGTGCAGATGCAGTGCTACAAGATTACTGAATAATCACTCCAGACGCAGTGTGTCCGTTGTCTGGTCAAACAGGATTATGATTCTTGGTAGTTAGAAGTAAGGATAAACAAATGGAAAAAAGTCTGATTCAAATGAATGCTACTTTAATTAACCCAAAAGTGAGTGTTAGTAATGAAATTAGTAAAGAATCTAACAACAAATGATGGGAGAATTTGAAGACAAGAAGACGAGAGGAGAGAGAGAGTGTGTGTGAGTAGTGTGACTGTGTGAGAGAGAAGAGGACAAAGGGATAGAACGTGGCTGTTGCTTTCCTTCCTTCCTTTTATTATACGTTACCTTACATGAGTAATAATTTTTAAAACCAACCTCCGAATAATTCAAGAGTGGACCATAACTGTCCAATCAGATTTTCTGGCCTTATTCCTACACTATGTCCCAACAAAAATGTTAGAGGAACATTAGTTGTATCACATCTCTCTCATATTTAGGTGGGATCCGTTTCAGTGGATCCCATTTGTATGTGAGAGGGGGTGTGGCTGAGGTATGACACAACTGATATGCCTCTAGCAAGGGATATGGTCCTTTTGGAATTGGTAAATGGTACTGTGCAGTGATGCTGCGCACTTTCGAGCCGTCAGATCGTGTATTCAATGGCTCGGATCTCATTTCGGCAATGAACGGCTCTCGATCGTTGATTGCTGAGATGAGATCCGAGCCGTTGAATGCACAATCTGACGGCTCAGAGGTACGCCGTACGGTGCCATCTCATTGCACAGCATTAACCCTAGGTTTCTCCTTTTGCCCCATTATATAGATACGATGGATATACACACATGAATTAGCATTTTTTTAGTTTTGCGTAAATTTTTGAGGATTTTTTTAGTTTTGTATTTTTTTATTTTTTATTTTTTATTTTTTACACGAATTGACTTTTACCCAAATATTTTTGAAAATATCCAAGATAAAGCTCAATCAAAAAATATTTAAGTAAAAGTCATATTATTTTTTACTTTTTGACAAAGATGTGGGTCCCACACACATTGGAGTAGGCCTGTCAATAGGCCGGATCTGATAGATCCGAATCCGATAAGACTCGAATCCGATAGTGGTAATCCGAATCTGAAAAATTCGGATCCAATCCGAAAACTTTTGTACTTCAAAAATTTTAGCAAAAAATATATATATTTCAAAAAAATACAGGCTATGTTTGGTTGAGAGTTTAGTTTAGTTTTGGTAGTGGGTGGAGAGAGAAATAGGGTAATAATTAAAAATAGGGGTAATGATTGGAGAGAGATAGAGAGAGATGAGAAAGTAATAATTGGAGAAATAGGGTAATGATTGAAAAAAGAAGTAGGGTAATGATTGAAAAACAAAATGAAAACAAAACTAAGTATGTAAACGAACATAGCCACAATTTTTTTTCAAAAATATTTTCCAAAAAAAATAAAAAATAAAAATACAACTTCTTAAACATTTTTTTTTTCAAAATAAAATACTTACTGTTTTTTTTAAAAAAAATAAAGTTCAGATTCGGATTGATAACGGATTTAATCCGATCCGTTCCATATTTGGATTACTAGATTCGGATTATCGGATCGACGTTATTGGATTCGGATCAAAATTTTTGAATCCGGTCCATTGACAGGTTTACATTTACATTGGAGGTATGTAGTGTGTGAATCTCACATGCCTTGTAAGTGCATGTTCCTTGAGCAATCCAGGTGCCTCATTCATCTCTTTTTTTTTTTTTTGGAAGTGTTACAGTTCTAATTATGGAGTCATTCTTCTTAGTTATTCTTTTTCTTTTTTTTTTTTCAAATTTTCGTCGTTTGATGGTCGAATTCCTCAAAATTAGTTACATTTTATTGAAAATTATATACTGGTTGTCTTCTTTTTCTTTCTTTGTTAGCACAATAAATGATTATGAGTAACTCCACAATTAGAACTATTAACACTTCCTCTTTTTTTTTTTTTTTTCTTTTTTAGAACTGTAATGTGCGGCCCAAATCTGAGAACCAGCCCATAGAAGCCCATATTTTCCTTGACTTGGGCGCATGCTCATTGCTCTAACATAACTCTTTTGATTTACAGATTATTGACATACCAAAAAACACAAATCTAAAATCTAATAATTACTAGTTGAAGGTTTTATCTATTATGGGCAACTGATATTTTTTTGGATGAACTTAAAACTTCTCAAATAATTACGAAAGGTAATTCATATCATTGGTGTGATAATCGTGGGATGGGATGGGATGGGCCAACTGCCCTTAATTGTGTGGCCGTCAAATTAATTTTTAGCTTTTTTTTTTTATAATTCAGATGTCCAGGTCAACTTACACGCATCTTGATTAAATCATGAGGACCAATCCCTATTACCTACTTGCGGGGGTTCCAATTCAACTCAGATTAAAGCTCTCTACAGTCGCAATATGTTATTTGGGTCGATGAAATGTGCTAAGAGCATCCGCAATGTAATAATCAAAAGTGAATAATCAAAATTTGTCACGTCAGCTTTTGATTATTCATTTAGAGAGTTGCTAAAGTTAACAATGTGAAGTCCCACATTGTTACTTTTGAGTATTCAAATGCCCAAATTTGAGTATTGGTTAGGAAGTTGTTAACTTTGATTATTACAATGTAAGAGTATCCACAATGCTATAATCAAAAATTGATAACCAAAAGATGTCACATCAGCTTTTTAATTATTCATCTAAGAGATTGATAAGGTTAGCAATGTAGATGTCTACAATGGTATAATCAAAATTGGATAACCAAAACTTGTTACATCATATTTTCAAATTACAAAAAACTAAAAATTGTGAACAATTGAAAATAAATTTTCTAAAAATAGTTTTGAAACTAATAAAAAATATTTACTAGAAATAGAAAATAGTTTTTGAAATTTTTTTTGGAAAAACTATTTTCGGGAAAAAAATTAATTTTTTAGTAAAATATTTTTTTCCCCAAAATATTGTTCAAAAGAAAGAGAGAGAGGAAAAGGGAAGAGAGAACAATTTTGTATAATAATTGATGTATTTGATTAAGAATATGCAGGGTCTATTAAATTTGGTTATTGTCAAAAGGTTGCTAATTTTGGTTATCTAAAGCTCAAAATTTGATTATTTATAAGGAGGTTGTTAAGTTTGATTATAGCATTGTGAGTTATATTTTGCACCAACATTGTTAACTTTAAAAATCTTTTACTTTTGATTATAGCATTGTGGATACTCTAAGCACTTTTTTAAGCGTACATTGTTAACTTTAACAATCTTTTGATTTTGATTATGACATTGTGGATGCTCTGAGATCATAATACTTTCTGGTTCAGACTAGGAAGCCCAAATTATTAGGTTGCTCGATAATCTCTCTTAATTCAATAGCTCTTGATAAACAATCTATATTGAGGATGTGTTTCCGTAAACTAAATGGAATAATGCCTATTTTTCAAGGAATTCTAGACAAATTATTCTTCTCACATACATAAGTTAAAATTTCATTTAGCGAAATCAACTTGACTGTTGACATTAGCATGTAGTCCAATAAAACGGAAACGCACACATTCGCCTCTTATTTATCACATCCCCACACTGTTTTCTAGGCCCAAGTTTTTTCTACGTGTTTCTGGGTTGCCCTTACTTATTTATGGGCCTTTTGAAATGGGCTTAAAAACTACAAATTGAGTCCAAGTCCAAAGGGAACAACAAAGGAAAGTAGAAGAAGAAAGAGAAACTAGTCCGATTAACATCTCTCTCTCTCTCAAAGTTCCACCTATTGCTTGCTGGCTTTCCGGTGGGTTTGTTAGTCGGCCTCAAATCTGGTACATTACCATTTCCCTTTGTCTTTCTCTTTGCATTTTTTCCGACTCAGTTGGTACTTGGTACTACTTTGATCAGTTTTTTCTGCACACCGCTTTTAAGATGTTGAGATGTTCGACGAAATGCGCCGCAGGTTTCGTTTAGTGTTTGGTTGACAAGGTGTAAAGTGCTAATCTTTCCTACTGGGAAACTCTAAAAAACAACTAAATTTCGGTTGTCAGAAACTTAGATGCTACTAAAGTTTCATTGTGTAGGTGGTGTATTGCTATTAAGGTTGCTTGCTGGCTATGGTTGGGTTTTTAATTGCTCTATAGATGCAACTATAGTGTCAATAGTGATGCTAGTGCTGTATATTTTTAAGTTTGGTTGGTGGCTCTCTATTGATGGTTGGTTCTTTATATGGTCTATGGACGCAACTAAGTGCCAATTATGGAGGTGGTAGCGTTTATTTTAGGGTTACTGGCTTGCTAGTGATGGTAGTCGGTTCTGTATTTGGTTTATAGATGCAACTATAGTGTCTATTATGAAGGTGGTAGCGTTTATTTTTGGGGTTGATTGCTGACTTACCAGTGATGGTTGGGTCTTTAGTTGCACTATAGATGCAACTATAGGGGTTTTTTTTGATCGGCAAACTATAGGGTTAATAATGAAGGTTGTGTAGACTTGTGGTGTTTATGGTTGGGGTTGCCTACTGGCTTTCCAGTGACTAGCATTTGGGCACACACATGTGCATGTGTGCAGTTGAATAGGTGTGGAGTGTGGGGAGTTATCTAAGTAATTATACTACTTTACCATAACAATTAATTCATGTTACATTGAAGGTAGTTGTAAAAATAGCTTTATCATTGGGAAATATTGGAAACCACTTTTGTGACACAGCTTCAAAAAGTGTTCACACCAAATGGGTAGCCCCTTTATGTATAGAATAGAAGAATAGATGGCTGCGTACTAATACCATGCATGTGGAAATGCTCAACCAGCAATGCGAAACATGATTTGACGGGTACATGACGTACGTAGTTGGTTACATGGTTGGCTTACATGAGCGAGTTTGCGACAGAAGACGACCAATGTCTTTTTGCTTTAGTGGCTCCAGCGATGAATCCAACTGGTACCGTGACCTATTGTCATCTAGCCGGTAATTATATGGTGTTTGCGTTTCCAAAATGGCATAAGATACTGACATCCTAACTTGTTTGGCGCTTGAAAAATCTTAAATGACAACCTAATTGAGGTCATGATAGGATAATCACTTGATAAATTTTGATTTCAGTCTCTAACAAGCAAAGTCTGGTCTAGTCAGGCTTTTTCATCAAGTCTTGGTACTGATTCTTCTGATAAATGACTGGGGCTGCAACAGCAACAGGATAACAAGACTATGCCAGTTAATCTTTTGCCTGAGTTCTAGTATGCTTCTTCGACACTACTTTACCTCACTCATGAAGGGCTAACTCTTTGTTATGGGTTGTTGATGCTAGGTTCTAGTCCCTTTTGCTATGTTTTGGTTCTTGGGGTATTGCTGTGACATACATGGACCAGTGCGCCAATTGTTTCAGAAATTTTAGACCAAGCATCTGACAAACTTTGATATTAACACTTGATTGGCCATGGTACTTGGCTGGCTAGCCTGATAGGATAGGAGTTTGTTTCAAATACACAAGGGATGCTGAAAAGTTTCTGTACTTTTCGGCCTCCAATAGTTTCCATGTAATTGCTATAAGATACTGATGTTGGAAGGGGAAGATCTCCGTGTGTACTTGGATTGGTGGTTGGACATTTCCATTTGTTTCCTCATTTGGTGTGGTGGGAAATGGAAACCTTTTTTTCATAAGTTCTTGTGGTGCAACGATAGCCGGATGGTAACTGGATTTCCGTTAACTTACTTATTGGCACAGGTTTCTCTAGTATGCTGGCAAATAGCTGGATATTAAATATGTAAGAAAAAGCTTGTATTGTATTCACCTTGATTTCTGGTTATAATTCCCTCAATCATAGATTATAATGAAGGATAAGTTTGATGTGGCCCCTAAATAACCTTGGACAGGTGGACTAAGTTATGAGGTGCTCTGATTTAATACAAGCGAAAAACTCTAAAAGTTCAAAATACTTTATGGTTACATGTTTGTAGAATTTGTGATTGATTTGGAAAGATTATTTTTAGGGACAAGAGCAAGGTCCCATGAAGGATCAGTATGCTAAAACATGCCAACACAAGCATTCTAGTTGACTTTGTCATTTAGTTGGATTATAAATTTTAATTAAGTCATTTAGTTGGATTTTGTGGAAAAGTTGTTGAATCTTGTTGCTCTGAAGTTCAAAGGGCGATTTCTGCTCTTGGTGATCCAAATTTGTGGTTTGGAGGAAGAAGAACATTCTTTACTATGCTTTCCCCTAATCTTATGTTGCAAGAAATATATCTTGGTTTAGGCTTCTTTTGTGTGTGTGTGTGTGTGCGCGTGTGTGTGGCAATATGCATGTCTTTTGGATTTGCATTGTTAATGAGTGTAACATATTCCAGTCTCTTGAACAACCTCAATGCAGGTTCGAACTTAATGGTTAGGTGTAGGTAGGATCCAAGGTCATGGGTTCTGTGAAAGAAGTCCCAATGTTTGTACCCTTGTTTGAACTGGCATAAAATCCCAGTAGAAAATGCATTATGCACAGTAAGTCATCAGTTTTTGGTTTGACATTGTCTTGGAGTCTGATGCATGTAATCTTTGAACTCCTTGCTATGGTGATGGATGGTGAGAAAACTACCAATCCAAGTTCTTTGTGCTTTTCAAATGCATTCAGCTTTTATGTTTAGGATAAATAAAACTGGCTTGCATTGCTATTGGTGAAGGCGAAAGTGTGTGGAATCGATGGAGACATGGGGGGACATAACAGATCTATTTGATGTATGTAGCTTTTTTGTTGGACCAATTCTTTCTAGTTGCCGTCGATTGCATGATTAGTAATTGATAATTTGGTTATGTCTTCTCAAGTATTTCATGGAGTTACGAGGGAGCAAAGTCACCAATGGAGCATTTGTGGTGGCCTGGTGGGCTTTGTATATTTGTTAAAGGGATTTGTTTTTGGACGGTAATCTACTATTCTCCGTAAATTTGTAGCACCACTATAACTTGAATTGAAGCATGGACTCACTTCACGTTTTTCACTAGAGAATATATAAAGTTGTCTGTTCTTTGTCCAAAAACCTGAAATCCAGAAAATGAGCCATTGCAGATAGGTGAAAGTTGTGTGTACCATTCTTTTCCAAACATATTTTTCATTATGTTTGTGTATAAACTATATACACGCACGTGCACTAGGGCTTAGCAATCCTCAACTTTGATTTACGCCACATGAGGAAAATAAACCTTCAAATACCTTTCCAACTGAGAAACTTTCTTGTTAGTTCTATTGTTGTATCTAGGAATGGTGTTTATCTTTTGTGACTTGCTTTCTTACGCAGAAATCTGTTCACTGCCATGCTCCTTTCAAGAGTTTTTGCGAAGACCCTATTTACTGCAGCCAAACCCCAAACTTCTGCTGCTGCTGCCTCTACTGCTAGGTCAGGTTATATTCCTCTTGAGGAGTTCTTTGAGGCAGATAGAAGCCCAGATGATGACAAACCTGTTGTCTACGGTAGAATATATCCCTTTCCCTTATTTTTGTGGTGCTATATGTCAATACGTGCAAGCGTGTAATCTGTAAATGTGGTGTTCAGTGATACTGTATGGTGTAGTTTGTAGTTGCCTTAATTGGACTTGTAACTATGAGCTGACGTTGATGCTCTAGATAAATTGTTGAAGAAGGAAATACTTCTTACAAGAGCAAAAACAAAATGCAAAGGCACATTGATGATTGTGAATACATGGCTGCTTTTATTGATTTTAAGGTGGACTGGATGGTTGAACATTCTGCCGAAGTTTGAATTTCCAAAATGTCATTCCTAAGTCGGTGACACATTTAGAATAATTCAACAGAGAAAGCAGATCATACCGTACTGGTTTCCAAGTTTTAAGCAGCTGTCATACAAAATAACTTATAATCATCCTTTGAAGAATTTTGTATAATCATCCTTTTAAGCAACTGTCTTTGGTTCAGGGTTGTCTAAATGCTATTTTTATGGTTTGAAGTTCAAACTTGTTTAAGTGGACTGGTCACTTGGTTTTTCTTTATGTGCGCTTGTGTGCACCATGACCATTTTCCTTAATTTACTTTTGTTAGATAGCTTGATATACATTGTTGGGCTCATCTCCTAACCACTTAAGCTTTTGGGAGAGTTGGTAACTTAACATGGTATCAAAGTTTAGGTTGCAAGAGGTTTTGAGTTCAAGTCTCTCCGTCAGCATTTGTTACCCGGTTACAATATTCTTCTCCCCTTCGTATTCTGCTTCGTTCTGTCCAGTGGCGGAGCTAGGATTTTGACTTCGGGGGCTAGCTTAAAAGACATATTTTTTATCAGAACATATATTTATTATATCACAAGGTTTTTGCTTTTCGATTCACTACATTTGTACATTAAAATGATTTTTTAGGCTAATTCAACTATCACATGCTTATTTTTTTTTTATTTATGAAAGAAATTGAGAAATGAGAATGGAAATAACTGGTTTTTTATCAAATCGGACCAAAATTATTAAGATTATAAGTAGCTATATAGGAATAATTAACAATAATATCCAAAATCAGGTATGTATGAAAACAAAATTTTAAAATTCGGATGCTCGAGAGCTGGGGCTGAGGGACCGGGGCCCCTCAGGTCCAACATAGCTCTGCCCCTGGTTCTGTCTATGAAAATTCGCATCTTCATGTGCAAGACGGGGTTGCACGTGAGGGAGGGTGTTAGATAGTTTTATATCCATTGTTGGGCCCATCTCGTAATGGCTTAAGCTTTTGGGAGAATTGATAACTTAACAACTTTACTCATTTTCATTGAAGGGTATCTAATTTTTGCCTTAGAACTGATCCTTGCACATGTAACTTCAAGGCTTTTAAAGTATGGCCGTAAAGGAGAATGCTAAATACCTTTTCTGTAGCTGATAACTATAGCTCTGATTTAAATTCAAAGCATTTCAGTCTATGAGATCCAGGGATGTCCTCTCAACTCACAGTATTAGCAGTCGGTCCAATTGACTTTAAATTGCGATGTGGGTCCATTTTACACTAGGATCTCTTTGGCAGTCTAGGCAATTTCTCAATGGCTTTGAGACACCAGATCTAGCAGTCGTTTATTAGTTTCCTTTTTTGTTTCTTTTATTCACATACTCTTGGAGCAAGTTATGAACTATATTTGCACTATCCTTTAGTCGAATGCACTCTTTTCTATGGGATAGCGTCTATAGTACCAAGGACTCTATATTTAGGAACCATTAACATGTTTAGTCGATTCTAAGTTTGACAGTGATGTTTTAATATAATATGTTGCAGTACTAAGAACTGCATGTAATCATTGAGAAAGAGAGAACTCTGTTTCTTTCATATCTGCATATCAATACTTCAAAACAGATAGATTTATAGGTATAGTGACAATAAGAAAACTACTTCAGTTTTTACTTTTTTATGAGATGGATAAAAAAAAAGACTGGTGTGATGGAAACTTTTAGTTGCACATGCTTTCAACTCGATAAAATTGGGTGTATTTGAGGTACTAAAACATTAGTGATTGATTTTGGGTGACTTCATACTGTCAAGTCATTATTGTGGTAGATTGCTAGTCTGAATGTTGCATTGGTTATCGGCTTATCACACATTGGTATTCAACTTTGCGTTTCTGCTCTCTCTTGCAAACTGCAGATATTGCTATCATTTGTGCGTAATTAAGATGACTCTCAAGTCTCTGTTTCCATTGTTAGAGTACTGTTCTTGTAAAACCTTTTTGAGTAATATACTCTAAGATCATTTTATATTTATGCTTCTTTATTCCTTCCAGGACGAAGTTGGAAGGCTTCTGAGCTCCGCGTTAAATCTTGGGATGATCTTCACAAGCTGTGGTGAGTTCTAATGAAGGAAAAAAACTTGCTAATGACTCAACGCCAGATGCTTCATTCACAGAACCTATGGTTTTCTAATCCAGAGCGTATCCCCGAGGTAGGAATTTTGTTAATTGTCAATTTTAATCAGCTGGGAAAGTTTTCTGATTTGCAGAGACTGAATTGACCATAACTAACTTGTGGATTCTATGGTTTTGACTTATGCTGCTGCATTCCCTGGAATAAATTAACAACGGTTTTAATTATCCGGCTTTGAGTCTTCCAGCTTGAGTCCCTCTTTTCTTTATGTTTTCCCTCTGGATTCTGGGTTGTTAATAGACAGTTTTGAACTTCAGGTGAGGAAGTCCATATGCCGAATCAAGCAAGTGCTTACCGAAAGAGCTATCGAGGATCCAGATTCTAGGAGGTCTTCTGAAATGAAAAGGATGATAAATGCTCTATTATCATTTCCACTTCGCCTTGCTGTGCGCGTTAGCACTGATGAGGGTTTGTTGGTTTACTGTAACGACGTCTTGTACTCTCTTCATGTCAAGGTGGATCACAGATGATTTATATACCCTGACACTAATCGATCAGCTTTTATTGGTTTTATGAATCGACGATCGGCTTCTGGTGATTTTACAGATGCTACATAACTATACGAGGGGGATGAGTTATATAAGCAACTGTGATTCATTGAGTGGGTTCTCTTTGGGTCCAGGGTGGCATATGATTGCTGGGAGGTTGGATGCCATCTCTTGCTGGGATGTAATCTTTCGTTATGCCTTGTTCCCCTTTAGTCTTAGTAATCTACTTCAAAGATTAATAAAAAGTCCCCTTTGTGCTGTTCAAAAAAAAAAAAAAAAAACTGTTACTCATTGCGACAAAGTCTAGGCAAAAATGTTCATTGGTAGTCCATGTTAATGTTAGTAGTATTCTGCTCAATCAAAAAAAAAAAAACTAAAAAATGAAGAAGACAAACTAGACAGATAGCTTGTTGGAGCGAAAAAAAGGTGGCTAGCTAAGGACTGAGGATATGATAGTGAAATTTTATGCTCGTATACAATTCTGCTAAATGAGTTTAAAATGAAATATTGCTCCAACACTAATAATATTAAGGTTGCATTTTTATGCTGGAGATAAAACTGTGGGTTTGACTTCTTTATTTCAAAATGGATTTTTGTTTTTTCGTGTTTGTTGAGCATAGCCATAGTTGAAAAACGAGTCAAACAAGCTGAGTAATAAGTGTTCCTGTTCAATTGAAAATTTAATGAGTTTGAAAATTATATTCAAGCTTGAATTTTTTATTGAGCGAATCGATCTTAATGAGTTTTAATTGAGCCGATATCGCATAACTTACATTTTAAAGCACCATGAGTTGAACAAGCCAAGTAGTAGTTGTTTAACCTAAGTCTGAAATGCTTCAAGAATTTCAAAAAACATTCAAACTTGGTTTGTATTTTGTAATACCAAAGCCAATCTCGAATTAGCTTTTAACACTCATATTTGACTAGTTTATCAGCTCTAAGCAAAATGAGTTGGACTAGCTATTTGAGACGCGCTCGCAATATCTCTCAAGATAATACTTCACTTGATTAATATTCCACTTATATAAGTATTAACTTTCAAAGGAATTTTCTATGAGTATTTGTAGTTTTTCATCCGTTATTCTAATTACTGATTACTAGTTTATTCTTCTACTTAAAATATGCAACCAAATAAAGCCTAAAAGAAAATTTGACAAACTAATTTCTTATCTCATTGCAAGTATTTTTGAAAGCAAATTTTGACATGAAGTATGCCACCAACGATAGTGAAAGTGGAAAATTTTTACTTCTATCAAGAGCACCGTCACGTGGTACTCCAAAAGCCTTCTCCACTCTACATTTGTACAGGCTCCATCACCAGATACGTGGCTCCGAAACAAATGTGCGGCGAAGGAAACCTCTGGAGCACAACGTATAAGTGCTCCAGGAACACCGAATAATCGCTCGTGAGAGTGAATGAAAGTACTAAAAAAAATATTATTGGATGGACATGTGGAGTGTTTTGATTGGGCATCTTTCTTATCACCAAGTCCAACCATATTCTAGTATTTTTTTATTGGCCACGACAGCTCACAGAAGTGGAATATGTTGCCCCCTTATTTGTCTTTCCTCATTAAGAAAGCTGAAAGCAGGGGGCATACAACACCCAGTTCATGCAGTGTTGGATTGGAGCACCTGAAAAGAAAAGACAACCTTAATAACTCCCCCCACATTTTCCCAGAACAATTTTTTTGATTGACAATCCAAAAGAAAAAAACAATGATTCATGACAGCAGCTCTCGCCCGTGAACCGCGGGTGACTAATTAATCACCCCACCACACACGGCACATGGAGGCTCAACAGGGAGTAACTACGGATTGTGCATGCAATTAAATTGAATTGCCCTTCTCAACTTCTAACCAATCCGTGCGTGTAAGCACAGCGTAGTATATTTTTTGTTTAATCTTAAAAAGTATTCTTTTCGGATAATCATAGTCATCCGCAAGCGAATTAAAGAAAAATACGATAATATACACAAAATAAAACTAACACAGTCCAATTCTATTAAGGCATTTCTAATAACAAATGCATTACATTTAGCGAAAGCTCTCTAAAACAAAAAAAACAATTTTGGTATGTTGTTTCTTTACATAAGTATAATAGGAGTCAAGACACATGCCCTGCAAGGGGCAGTCTACATCATATTTACCTAAACCCTATATGTAATGGACCACCTGAATTATCATCCCGCACAACCAATCACCAATGAGCCTCCATATACTGAACATGCCGACATGAATTTACGCGGACTCTAGCATCAACCTCTAATTCCACAAGCATATCTTCTTCTTCTTCACTACGTAGAGTCTCTTCATGCGTGAGATTCAAAGGGGATGAGTTTACGTGGGCTCTAGCATCAACCTCTAATTTCATAGCCGTCTCTTGTTCTTCATGGAGTTGATTCTTAGGGATAGATCTACAAATATGAAAGGATAAGATTTGAAAGGATATGAAAGGATAATATTAAATTTATATATTAGCAATTAAATTGTAGTTGTTACCTTTCATTTTGTGTAGCCCAAGATGTGCTCTGCGCAGAGATCCAACATGAAGGACGACTAACCATCTGTCGCTTATAGGGTTGTTGAACTGTAACTGCTCCATGCTCCATGATGTCTTGACGGGTAGGTGTTAGAGAAGGAAAGTAGGTGGCTTTTATTGGTTGGATCACAATAGCACTCTATCCCTCTCTCATTGCAAGCGTTGCCCTGATTGATACGAAGGGTGATTTTTGAACTTCTTTCTCGTTCTTGCCTTTTACGTTGTGCCAAGGAAGCTTTTGATATCGTGCTATCATTTGTTCCCTAAATTATATGAGCACAATTTCTTAGACCTTGTTCCCCAAAAAGAGAGTGTGTAATCAAATTGTTTCAATTTGGTAAGAAATGGCAAAAGAATCATACCATTGGAAATGCATTTTCTTTTCCCTTACTTGCAGAGATTAATTTCTCTTTTTCCTTGGACTTTGCCTGCATCATTTCAAGGTCTCGCCCCTCCCGGATCACAATACCGAGGTTTTTATCTCGAAGATGTCCAATCTGTAGAGAAATACGTTAGATTATAAATAAATGGGAAGATTCTAGAGAAATTTTGTACAAAAGAAATGGATGACCACACCACTAATCAGCATATAGTCGCTAAATATATTATTAAAAGAACAAAAAGACAAATGAATAGTTAAAGAACCATACCCCCGAGCAAATATTATCTTTTCTCTTATTTGCATAGATGACTTTCTCTTTTCCCTTAGACTTTGCATATTCCATTTCTTTGTCCTAGTAAGTAAAAAAACATGTGAGAGAAGATTTTTTCGTCCCTTTCATGAAAAATAGGATGTGCTTACCCTAAAAAAGCGGATCATATTCATATCATGTTCCTCTTGAAGCACAACACTGACGTTTCCGAAGATATTGTCCATAGCTTGTGGATTGAATAGAGGCTTAGTAGTTGCTTAAGAGGTTTATGCAGTCAGGATGTTCCAAGACAAATAGTTAGAATGTTACTATACTAAATTGATGTAGAGCTAATCAGTTCACAATTTCTCTTAAAATAAATAACCTCAATCAATAACTTAGTGAAAATGCCCAAATTACTACCATGAGGGACACAGCGGAAACATGAGACATCTAATTCCAAAACTATCCCCACAAATGTTTTCCCTCCATATAACTGCAAGGGGGAAACATGGAAAACACATTCACACATTTGGTAACCACTCTCTCTCTCTCTCTCTCTCTTAAACCACGTAACCTTTGATCTCCATAGGAAAACTGCTTCCCCTAGAGCATGCCTGTACCCAATGAACGTAGAAATTGGCACATCAACTCAGCACTTTGGAATAGTACAGCAATTCTCCATTCGAAAAACTTTATGGCTGACAGAAACCCACTTCATAAGAGAAAAAATGGATGCTTTACTCCCCCTCATTCTAACCAAGGCAAGTTATCTAACCTATTTCTAACATTTGAAAATTTTAATTCCAGTTTCCATTTAATTTTTTTTATAACTCTTATATGATTGTTAGGGCACCAATCACATGTCTCCCTCTTGATATTTTCCAAGAGAGAGAAAAATTACTATAGTTTGAAAAATTAATACGCACTAATATTAGTGCAGTTTAGCCTTTTTTTCCCTTGAGTTCCTAATGAGAACTAAAACGTTGGCCAGGCCACAAGTGAATAAGTGGGAAGCATTTGTGCAAATTTGCACATGCACCGTGCATGTGCCCAGGCCTAGGCCACACGCAAATAAATAGGAAGCATTTGTGCAAATTTGCACACGCATCGCATCACGTGTCCATTCAAAAAGATATCTATATGAATTCAGGTATTATTCAACTCAAAATTATTTGTGCGCATAAGGGGATGGAAGGATCATGTAGAAGTAAATCTCGTGCGCATAAGGGGATGGAAGGACCATGTAGAAGTAAAACTCATACATACTTATCGTTCAATGGGATAACGGCTAGAAAAAAAACTTGGGTTAGACGTACCCTTTGGCTGGTTCATCTATTAAACTGCACCAGGCTGCACCTTAAATGTCTAAGTATCCAGGATGCAATGTTGGCTTGTGATGCATAATGAGAATTGAAAATAATTTAATAAATAGCATTATTTAGTTTTCCATATTTTGATTTTAATAATTTTGTCAGGGAGTTTCAATTTTAGAAATAAGCGCTCGAGAGCATTTAGTATTCCAATTATAGTTTATTTAGTTTCCTATTATATGTTTTGTTGTTCTACAAGAATTAGGGTTTAATTAAGATTAGGATTTTCTACCTATATAATAAGTTGTAAGCCTTCGGGTTAAGGGAGTTGTTATTGATATTGAATAAAAAAGAGTCTAGAGAGTGTTTCTCTAAACCTATCTAGTTTGTGATTGATTGTTGCACGTCCTATTTCTGTAGTTCATATATCTCCGTGCATCAGCTTGCCACCTCAAAGTTTGTACTATGTTACTCTTATGAGAAAAATAGTAGTAGAAAAAAAAAAAGTTCCTCATAAGTAAAATCATTACCGAAAGAGTGAAACGAATTGTACTCCTGCGATATCTCCTTCAATAGAAAAGAAATCGTCAAACTTCAACAGGAGATTAGTCAGGATGGTCGAACGGAGCACAGATAGTACAAAAATATCATAACCCAACACAACCCATTTAGAATGCATTGTTCTGTGCATTTAGGCACGAGTTATCCCTAATGAAACCAAATCTAGCTTTGGGGTACTTTTTATTTTATAGTAAAAGTGAAAAATAATTGGGAAAAGGAAAGGAAAAATCTAAACTTGAAAATCCCCATTTAGACTGCATTAAATGAAAATATGAACTAATGAAACCAAATCTTACTTTGGGGTACTTTTATTTTACAGCAAAAGGAGACTTAGTAGCTGATTAAGAGATATCTACCGTCGAAATTATCCAGGACTTACAGTTATAGCTAGAGGTGGCAAACGGGGAGGTCTGGGTGGGTTTGGACAGGTTGAAATGGGTCGTGGGTCAAATATGGGCGGGTCGAATATGGGTCAAAAAGTAAACGGGTTGAAATGGGTCCGATCGAATATGGGTCAAGCCAAACCCAAACCTGCCCGCCCCGCCCCGTTTTCCTTTCCTTTTTTTTTTTTTTTTAAATTTAAATTTTATAAAAACTAATTCCCCTATATCAAAACTCAAACTTGCTAAACAAAAATACCACATTTACGAACCTTTCAGAATCTATAAGAAAAAAAACCCCCTAAGTCATGCCTTTAAAAAAACACGAAATCGTCTTTGGTTTTACTATTAAAATCAATGATTCTTGTACAAGAATATGGTTAGTTTATGTATGCCGAGTGAGAGAATTACGAAGAGCCGAAGTCACCGCTTAAGTTTAGATTAAAAAAGGTCGTGGTAACACCGAGAGAATCGAAAAAGTAAATTTTTTTACTCTAAATTTTTGTCTCTATTCAAAATTTTTTTTCTATTTGCTTGTTTTACAATAAACTTTTCACCCCTATTAGTTCATCTTGACGAGAGAATCGAAAAAGTAATTTTCTTTTACTTTTACCCTAATATTTTTTTTACTGAACATGCCTAGTTTGGAATTTTCAAATTTGAATGTAGTTCGATTCGTTTATTTATGGTATGAGCCGTATCATATTCAAGTTCGTGTTCGATTTATTTTGAAAAAAAGTCAAATTCAAAAGGAAACCGAGTTTGAGATAACTGTAGCTCGGCTAGCTCGATCACTTAGATAAGCCTGTAATCTGATGTATGAGTTTACATATGTCAATTGGGGGAAATTCGAGACTCAACTGTCGTAACTTTTTTTTAATGATGCACAGTCTATAGTGTAGATTTCTCCCTTTCAGTACCCAAATTGATTTTAGAGAGAGAGAGAGAGAGAGAGAGAGAGAGAGAGGAATTGAAATGAAGGAGTAGGATTGAATTTGATCTAGTTGTCTATCTCTCTCTCTCTTTATTTGGGTTTATTTACTCTCTCTTCTAATCTCAACGCCAAACGTGTACCAGAGAAAGACGGGGAGAGAGCGTGGGCTAAGAGAGAGAAAGAGGTGTTGGGCCATTTTTAATTTTAACCCATATTTAACCCCCTCTCAACCCATTTAAACCCATATAAATATGGGTTGATATGGGTTCAACGCATATTAATTAACCAATTACATAATATGAGCGGATTGGGTTAGGTTATAAGTGGACGGATTTGGGTGTGTTAAAAAATATGGGTTTGGATTGCCACATCTAGTTATAGCAAAGCATTTCATAATTTCTCATCAATGAAACTTCTCCCTACCAACGAAACTTCCCAATGAAAGGATATACATATTTCTTATTATCCCACTATGAAATTCAAACCTCTGATTCTACCATTACAATTCTACGAAAACTATAACAAAGGGTGACTTTTTTCTTCTTTTTTTTTAACAGAGGGTGAGTTTGGTGGACAAAGAAACCCGGTAAATTCTCGTTCTCATTCTTTGTACAAGCAATGCCCAACAGACCTAAAATCCTACAACTTGGCAAATAGGACCATGAAATCATACAGTGATACAACTATATAGCACAAGTCTGAAATACACAGGATCGACCCACGTTCCAAAAAGACAAATTGGATTGATCAATCATAAAGATTGTATGATGCCATAGTAGTGAATGTCAATAACGTTAGAACAGAAATTAGTAAAACATTAGAACGGAAAGAGATATACTTAAGAGCGAACTTGAAATTTAAGGCACTGGGCATCGGCTTACAATGAAGCCCCTCTATGCTCTAATCGTTGACGCACAAAAATCAACACACAAAAAGCCATAATTTCCAATTAACACACAGAAAGCCAGGATAATTTCGTCTTAAATCAACACACAGAAAGCTAGAATTTCCAATTAAAGTCAACACACAAACCCTTAAACCAGAAGAAAAAAAAAGGGAGTTCACATGTAAGAAAATCGGATTACCATTTCAAACCAGGTGAATTCGGTACGGGGTTTTCCCTTTGATTCATGGCGAGATAGTGTGAGATTGGTGGCTAGGTGTGGAGAGAGAGAGAGAGAGAGAGAGAGAGAGAGAGAGAGAGAGAGAGAGAGAGAGAGAGAGAGAGATTGTCGTTTTAATTGGGTGGATTGCGAAGAAGAGAAACATGGCTGAGAGAGAGAGATACACGGTTTGAAATGGTTTTTTTTTTCTGGGGTTTGGTCTCTAGACTGGACAGTTTTGAGGGGGAAGTGAAAAAAAGGAGTTTGATCTTGGCCCTTGGTCTAAAACTCCAACTCAATCACAGCCCTTGGAAGGCCCAAAAAGTTAGTTTGTGAGGGGATATTTTGAAAACACCCCCTTCCCTTGTTATATTGATATTGATATTGATTATTCACAATCGCGGAGTCAGGATTTTGAATCCGAGGGACCGGTTTAATGGACGTATATTTTTTATTGGAACATACACTTATTATATCATAAGATTTTTATTTTTCAATACATTATATTTATATGTTAAAATGATTTTAGCCTAATGTAGTTAAATTATACCAATCATTTTTTTCCTATAGGCTATATTTTTTATTTATGAAAGAAATTGAGAAATGAGAACGTAAAATAATTGATTTTTTATCAAATTAAATAAAAATTATTACGATTATAAGTAGTTATACACGAATAATTATCAATAATATTGAAGTTTAGGTATATGCAAAATAAAAATTTTAAAACTCGGAAGCTCGGTGAGCCAGGGCCCCAACATAACTTCTCCCTTGATTATTCAATAGTTTGGGAGTACCACCACGTGGTATTTCAAACCACTTTATAATCATACGTTCCTGTGGGGTCGGTACATTTGGTGGTAGACCCCACAGGAATATGCGGTGTAAAGTGATTTGCAGTACCACGTAACGGTATTCCCGAAGTATTGTATAATTTCACCACAAAAGGGTATTCTTACTCCCATCCCGTCACCAAAGTCTCCGGTGAGCTCACAGAATCAATCCTAACACTACATATGAAAGATTTTGCAAAAAAACAAAAACCTTCATGAAAAAACAAATGTTTGATTGGATATTGATAGTTGTTTAATGACACACTTTTAAGAGAAAAATATAAGAGGTTTATGGCAACTGGCAAGTGGAGGGGTAGGTTAATGATGGTGTCTTGTACTCCCATGCATTTTTTAAATTTTGATGAAAATTCAAATCCCACCCATCTCATCCCGAATATCTTAGGATGGAATAGATTAGATTTCTTGCCTTGTATATCCAAACTACAAAACAGGTTTATGTTTAAATGATTGTGAATCATTAATGTAAAATCTTAGGTCCCATAACACCAATTTTTAATGGAAATTACTTTATAAGAGGTTTACAAGATAAACGATTTGAATGTCTTTTTAACTCTAAGATATGCTTCCTGGTCACATAAATCAAAGAAATTAAAGAACAAGTGATTGGATGAGAGTTAAATTTCACAAATTGAACGGTGTCTCATCCCATGCAAACACCATGTCACTTGAATTTATTTGTCTTTGTATTTCTATTTTTCTGCGATAGCGATTGTAAGGTTACACAATATAACATTCATCGGTCAAAATTTGTGCAATCATGCTATTGACTTTCTAAATTAAATGTGTTTTCTTTGTATTCTTGTTGTCTCATTGACAGAAAAAAGACAACAACAAA
Organism: Rhododendron mucronatum var. ripense; assembly: GCA_019656295.1. Lineage (NCBI taxonomy): Eukaryota > Viridiplantae > Streptophyta > Magnoliopsida > Ericales > Ericaceae > Rhododendron > Rhododendron mucronatum. Next base: position 84,484 of record BPLT01000265.1, read on the forward strand.
AAAAAAAAAAAATCCTCAATTTTCTATGCGTTAAAGTGTCTTAAAATGTAAAAGTGCATATGGAATTGTGATTTTTTTTTCTTTTTTTGCGTATTCTTGTTGCCTTATTAACTTTCAAGTTGGTTGTTTGTGTAAATTTCTTTATAATCTTGTAACCTTGTTAACATCCCAGTAGTAGGCTATCTATCAATCTTATAACGAAAATAAATTATATATATATTGACGGTATAAATATTTATTTTTTTAAAATTAATTACATTGTAAAACATCGTCAAAATAGTTCTAATTAATAGTAGAACATTTCTACATGGCACCTCCATATATTGGTAAAGGTGAATTGGGTTCCTCATTGGTATTCAAAACAAAAAAAAAAAAAAAAAAAAAAATTGGGTTCCTCATTCGTGGGTGATGAAATCAATGCCTGTGAAAATCTCAGAACCCCCCACATATAGAAAAGATAAATCAAAAGTCAAAGCACGGCAGTATCCAGTCAGGACAGGACCGTCCTTTTCACAGCAGGTGACTCTATCAATCCCCCGCCTGCCCATAACTGCCCGTCCTGCCCGTCCCCCCTAGTACCAAAGTACACCTTTCCCTTTTGCCGCCTGGCGCCCCCCTCACGACATCACTTCCCCACCCCCCCTTCTCTCTCTCTCTCTCTCTCTCTCTCTCCGCATATATATAAACATCCCTCTCTCGATATGTCACTATTTTATTTTCTCTCTCTACATTCCGCTACTTCTCTCTCTCAATCTCGATCGTGAAAATCCTTCCCCCCCACCCCCCTTCGACTCTCTCTCTCTTCGTTTGCTCGCTGTCACTCTCACTCCCTTGGATCTGAAATCGGAGGCTCCAAGCTCGGATTAGATCGACGATTTCCGCCCCCCTTATCAAATCCAGTCGAATTAGGGTTTCTTCGCCGGTACGATGAGGGAGAGCGGCGTCTTGAGGCGATCTAGGTTTTTGTTCCACCGGAATTGGTGAATTAGGGTTTTTTCGGATTGATGTTTCTCGTCGGAGCTGAAATCGGGGAAGATGCAAGGGTATTATGCATGGGCGGGGAGGTGAAAACGGGAAACGGTGTCGTTTCATGTGGTCTGTCCCCACTCGTGGCACGCCGGTGACGAGGGTTACAGCTGATTCGTTTTGCAAGGTATATATTATGGCCTTGGTGGGTCTCTTCCAGTTGTTTCAATTTCACTTCTTGTTGATGTGTCGTGCCTAGTTTATTTGTTGTGGTTAAGGCAATTCTATTGAATTCACCCTTAAAGTGGGGGGAAAAAATAGCTCCGATGAGTTCACGGGTCAGAGATAAGCGGATTCGAACTACTGACATTTCTTCGGGAGTAGTGCTATTCTATTGAATTCCCCCGTTAAAGTAGAAAAAAATAGCGCCACTGAGTTCATGGGTTGGAGATAAGTGAACTCAAACTGCTGATATTTCGTTGGTTGGGGTGCTATTCTATTGAATTTCCCGTTAGAGTAGAAAAAAAAATAGCGCTGCCTGAGTTCATGAGCTGGAGATAAGTGGACTCGAACCACTGACATTTCTTCGGTTATAGTGCTATTTTAGTCTCTGCTTCTTTAGTGCCATGGATGAAATATGTTGTTTAAGGAAAAGGAGGCTCAGGTGTTTTGTATTGAATTTGGCTTGTAAAGTGAGTTCTAATTGACCTTTATTCCGATCTAGGCTCCTTTCTAGCTCAGGCTGTTTGACCCTATGTGGTTGAATTTTGATCACAATGTTGTTTTCTGTAGAGGGTTTGAGGTACTTTTGACGATGCAAATGAGCTTTTTGTTGATTTTTTATAAGTTGCTCTCCATTCGGTAGGTTGACGCAGATTTTTTTTCTGATTTTCAGTATAGCATGTCACAGCAACTGTTATTTGGTAATGAAATGTTCCATTTTTTTCTCCTTGACTAATCGAAATGGATAAGTAATATGGGACATCTGCAAAAGGAAAGATGGACCAAAATTTTGGCACGGAGTGAATGGAGTGAGTTGTTGTTTCCAATGGTTTTATTGGTTTGAGTCTTATGTACTTGTAGTCAGTGGAACTATATTCTTCGCTATTACTAACTTCAGCTTTCGCCGATCATTGTAGTGTCTTTGAATACGAATTTTATGTTTAAAAATGTCATTTGAAATTTTTGGTATCAACCGGAAGAGGTGTGCACAATGTACTTTCCGTGAAGAATATTGGTTTCTGGTAATATTTGGTAGTTGTGTATATAGTACAAAAAGAAGGGAAGGAAAAAGGTGTTACATACTATGTTTCTTCATCTGTATTTCTAGATCCACAGTTTATCCACTTCATCAATATATTGTACCTTGTCTTGGAAGATGCTGCACGATGCTGTGGTCCTGTGGAAATGATACTCTTTCATGGCCGATTTTCTTTTTATGTTATGTCACTAGGATTAGTATTCTGTAGCTCGGTTTGGAGACGTTGTAATCTGTTAGAATTTGTCCTGCATTGATTAATTATTACCTCGAAAACTAGTTTATGGGCATGGGTTTCTTTCACTCATTGCTAATTGGTTTTGAGTTGGATGCTTTGGCAGAACTATAAAGGATATTAGAGTTGGAACTTAAAGGGCACATATTTTTCACTCCTATGGTTGGAACTTGGAACTCATTTGTCATTATTCTTTGCTGAACAACTAAATGGGTTACAGTAATTTGTTATGATATAGACCTCTTAAATGAAGGTAATTTCATAGTATCGATAAAAACAATAACCTTTTTTGTCCAGTAAACCATCTTGTTCTATTTGCTATGAGTAGCCAACTAACTATATTTTGCCATATATTTTCTTCTCCTCTCTCGGTGTAAAAGTCACTTTTGGCAATCATTCATCAGTTGGATTCTTTTGCTAAATTTAGATGCTGGGTTAGTCGTGAACCTTGTTACCAAATAAGAATATGCTTCTGAATGAATGATTACGTTTCTGCGGACCTTTCTATCTTATTCATGTTCCTTTTTTTGGTTGGTTAGGTTTATCTTGTTTTGCTTTATCATGAGGTTTATATTTCTTGACCTTCATAAGATTACTTGGTTCTCAATTGTGTTTTTCAATTTCCCCAAAATTCCAAACTGAAACGGGGTATAATTGATTTAAGTGAGCCATATGAAATGCCTCAGGCTTTCCAATATGAATGTAGCCGCAAAATGTGGCCACAATGACAAAACCCGGTGGCTGTCACCCTACATAGCTCTATATTGTCATGTAAGAACTAAGAAGGTTCTATATGAACCTTTTCTTATGTTGAACAAATGAAGGTTTGACAATTGACAGTGTGGTACAATATATATATTTGAAAGAGGACTGTGATACCAAAGGTTTGACAGATGTCAGTGTCTCATAAATTGGCCTGACAAGTAGCTTCCAGGTTCTCGTTTTTGTTTCTTATTATGTATGGTAGGCACACCATTGGTCTTCAAGTTGGGGACAGGCTATTATCACACTCTGGGGGTGGTGGATCTTGAGAACTCAGTTGCTGAAGTGAGGAGGCCTCTAAAGTTTAGAGTGTAACTAGGTGGTGGTCTAAGGGGAGAGTTACTATGATGTTGTGCAAAGTTATGAGAGAGAGAAGAGATATCTTTTGGAGTCTAGGAATATTCATGTCTCAAACATCTCTGTATCCTGTCCAGCGATAATTACACCATGGAACCATAGATAAATTTCGTTAATGATAGAGGCTCTATAGTTTCTGTAGTATTCTTTCACATGCTGAAATAGGAGCTCTTTCCCTTGGGTTGGGTCCAATTATTGCCACCAAAAGAAAATGTAAATCTGACCCGGGCATCAGCCTAGTTGCACCAAATAAGAGATCTAAAGAACTCTATAGGTAATTTCCCTGCAAGCTTGCAGCGCAAGTGATGTTGGTCTGGGGACTGTCTTTGCTCCAGAATCGATCTATTTTGGGCTTTAGACTAACCTCTATTATTTATGCCTCTGTTGATATTCCACTGATGTGACACATTCTGTATCTTCATGGTAATATCTTTGTTTAGGTTAACTAAGGAACGACCTGAGAATAGGTTTTGAGGTGAAGAATCGGTTTATAAGTTATGTGAGGATCGTAAAAGGGATTGAACAAAAGCTTCCAATGATAATTAGAGAACTAATTTCGGGCGATGCATAACTTAAATAAAGAATCTTGTTTTGCATCTGACAATCCCGTTCTATGATTATACATGACATGAGGAATCGGATTCCGAATTATGAGAGTAACAGAAAAGGCGTCGTTGTGAGAGATCTATTGAGAACTAGCAAATTGATGTTGAACAATTGCACATTTGAAATAAAGAATATTGATTCATCATTGACAGTCCCGGACTAATTGAAAGCAACAAAATCAAGGAAATAAATTGAAAGATTGAATTTTTTTTTGTATTTGATGTGATATTTAGAATTAAAACAATATGTTATTTTTTAATCGTCGGGAAATTTTTGCTTTCAGATTGTGCATAATGTGCTACACTATCTTCTAGCATAGTGGATAGGTTTGGTAAATGGAAACTTATCTCTTTGTGATTCTTCTAAATGTGTAGCGGTTTTCCAGTCCCCGCTTCTTTCCTTTTGGATTTCTGCTTGGTGGGTCCCTCCAAATATTATCCATGTCTCTCTCTGTCTCAGTGTGTGTGTGTGTGTGTGTGTGTGTGAGAGAGAGAGAGAGAGAGAGAGAGAGAGAGAGAGAGAGAGAGGATGTTGAACACTTTAGACTTTGATCTTCTACAAGCAAGTGCTTCCTGAATTTTGTTTGTTGCCGATGTCATTTGCTTCAGAGCCATCAAAGTAGCTTTTGTTTGTGTGTGCATTTTTCCTTTACTTGCAGCATTTTCCCAGTCTTTGTTGTTGTTGGGGCTATTCTCTCCATGCATGTATGCTTATACAAGTATGTACTCTCCTGTAGATACCATCTGAAAATACTGCACTTTTTTTTTTTTTTTAATCGTAAACTACTACACTTTGTTCCTACAGCCAATATGCTTATTGGTGGGGTGCAAGATAGCATGGTTGATGGCAGTTTTTGAAGGAGATGCCGAATTCTTCTGTACTTGCACTTTGCAAAGAAATGCTTACAGATGGAATCTCTTAAATTTAAAAGTCGCGAAGATAGAAATTTGACTTACATATTTAAGTTTAGGATTTATAGGTTTTACATTGTGTCACTTGACTCACTTATTGTAATTTGAACAATTGTAATAGTGTAGTCAGTAGTGTATGTGCATAAGTCGTACTCACTATGGGCACCACAGTCACTTTTAGGGTTTGCAAAAAGTTTTAGGGTTTGCAAAAAAACAAAGGGAAAAACTTCCGTTATAAGAGGTAATAGAGGCGGCAAAGGGTTAACAACGTCACCAACGTGAGATGTACATGATTTGGGTTAAAAATTAAGAACCTAAGTTTTTTGATTTATTACCATCATCCAATCCTATGTTTTGTATGTGTACTGTCCCCATTTATTTTTGTTATATACTCTTTCACTCTAATTGCTAGTAGGATATGCGAGAGAGGCTCTGTGTAAATGGCGTAGTTACAATCTAAGAAGCACTGAACGTACATGGGACACGACAACTCTAAAGAAATGGGACAAGGCAGGGGACACGGGTAAAATTATGTATGAATATTAGGATAGATATTTAGTGATTATTCATATGGACGTCCCATCTGGAAATAACCCTAACTAATAGTATCTTCAGAATTCTTGTTGTTTCCTTTTAAACACTACAAGTTGAACGAAAGTTTTTGAAATATCATACCCCCAAAATTAGGCTTTCAGTATTGGAAATCAATCCCTATCATGTTTCCATCTGTGTCCTAATTGAGACACGGGGGTTCTCAATGTGTCCCTGTGTGTGCCCGGCTTTAGAGTAATTAAATTTATTGGACCCATACATGTCCCCAGTTTGTCGTGTGTTCCCAGAGTGTTTGACACGGATACGGCAAGCAATTAGGAGTGTCGATGCTTCATACGTTAGAATAATGTAAGGTTCACGATGGGACTTAAAGTCAACTAACAATGCATGCATAAGTGGATACAATACTCTTTTTTTGTAAGTAAATAAATTCATTTCACCAAAAAACGCAAGGAGCTACAAAAACTACAGGGCATCTCCCTGAACAGACTATACAACAAGAAGCCTAGCGGACAACCCGACCAAAAACAACCAGAAGAAAAAGAAAAAAAAGGCTGTCAATAATTGTTTGACCTAAAGTTTCTTGTATCAAGGAGCCAGGTATCACAAAAGCCTTCTATTCTGGGCTGTGAACTTCTCAGTGGACCAGATGCTAAGCTTAGCCCTGATAGCTTCAAGGACTGCAGAACACTGCAGCAACTCTCTAGATTTGCACTGAAAATCCTCAAATTACTTCCCCCCAGAGTAAGTAGAGGGCAGCTGCCAAAGAAAGCTTATAAATTGCATTCCTGAACTCTTTGCCCTTCCTATACTGGATTGCCCAACTCAGCTCCTGATCCAGAGGCGGAATAGCCCTAAAAATTCCATTCCTAGCCAGCACTTGCTTCCATACCACAACAGAGAAATGACACGTTGCGATTCACTGTCCGATTATTGGCAATTGTGATTTTTGTTGAATTGATTCCAAACCCTTTCCACATCTTCTTTTTCTTATGGAACCAAGTACAATTTCTTGGAGTGTTTAACTTGTGAATAACCAATGCCGAAATAAAATCTATTGATCACTTTGTGAGTAAAGTATTAACTACGATTTATTCAGACTCTACAGGGGTGTAACAGATTTTCTTAATTTGTGTAGAAATATTTATATTCTAAGGACGCTCAAGGCTAAATGACAATTGTACCGTGAATTATCTAGAGGTCTTATGATGAATTTGGCATTAATTAGTGTATGTTTAAACTCTGCTTTCTTTATTGTTGTACTCTGTGTGTGTACGTGCGCGTGCGCGTGTGGGCTTATATCTCCTACTAGTCTATTTCTTATTTCTATTCATAATTTATGCCATGCTATATTAGTGTAAACTATTTGTTGCATGCTTTATTTGATTATGTAATCAATTTAGATGTTGTATGGGCATCAACACATTTTTGGGTGTTGCAGGAGTTACGTGTTCAGCATGAACAGGAACACCGTCTAAAAACCATGTGTGCATACATGTGTACTTAACACTGCATTAGCTTTCTTAGGTATTTCAGTTACAATGGTTCCCCCTCTGAGGAGAATTTGGGGCGACGTGGTATTGGAGGTTGATTTGGTGCCAGTCCTTACGGAATTGTGGTACTGTTACGTAGCTGTGGCATGGTTCAGTTCAGACTGAAATCATGTTATTTGTTTTTTATTTTAAGCAATCACCTGGTGGCTTGATTACCGAGAAAAAGAGCTTGTCAATTTATTGTAGTCACTAGATTCTTTAGTTAGCAGAATACATCCAAGATGGTGGGAGTTCTAAGTGTTTAGCATCATTTGAGATGGTCATTGTTTAACTTTGATTTGTAGCATGTGTAATAAAACAAGCAGATGAAACCGATATGCATCGGCCAAAAATTTAGTGATTTTAGACTGTGAACTTAAAGGACTCAAAGTATGATCACGAATTATGTTACCCCAGTTTATTGGCATATCAATCTTATGCAGTTATATTTACCAGCAATGATTGTTATTACAACTGTTGGGGTAATGTTTTTGTTGTTTCCCTTTGTTTTGCTATATCGTTGTTAACTGAGGTGGACCTTGTCGTGTAGGACGGACGCAAGATTAGCGTTGGTGACTGTGCTCTTTTTAAACCACCGCAGGATTCCCCACCTTTCATTGGAATTATCCGCTGGTTGGCATTGAAGAAAGAAAACAATCTACATTTAGGTGTTAATTGGCTTTATCGGCCTGCTGAAGTTAAACTTTGTCGGGGCATCCTGCTTGACACCTCACCAAACGAAGTCTTCTATTCCTTTCATAAGGATGAGATTCCTGCTGCATCATTGCTCCATCCGTGTAAAGTAGCATTCCTCCCAAAAGGTGTTGAAATTCCTGTAGGCGTATCCTCATTTGTCTGCCGTCGAGTTTATGACATTGCAAACAAGTGTTTATGGTGGTTGACCGATCAAGATTTCATTGATGTGAGTTTTTTCGTTGTGATCTTGGTTGCTCTCTTGTTCAGGTTTCTTACTTTGTATTTTTTTCCTTTGGGTGCTTTTATCTGATATTATTAGTTTTCCTTTGTTGTTCCCTTACTCATTCTGATTGGTCGTTTCTATTTTATAGGACCGACAGGAAGAAGTAGATAAGCTGCTCCATAAAACGCGAATAGAGATGCATCCGACAGTGCAGCCTGGTGGCCGTTCTCCAAAACCAATACATGGTCCGACATCAACATCACAGTTAAAATCTGGTTCCGATAATATGCAGAATGCCAATCCCTTCTCTTCTCAAGCGAAGGGGAAAAAACGGGAGCGGTCAGATCAGGGCACCTTGCCTGTGAAACGAGAACGTTCCTCAATGACCGAAGATGGTGACTCTACTCAGTTTAAACCAGAAAATATTCTGAAATTTGAGATTTCAAAGATTACAGAGGATGGTGGTGGGCTTGTAGATCCGGAAGGTGCTGAGAAACTGGTTCAACTCATGCAGCCTGATAGAGCTGAAAGAAAAATGGAATTGATTAGCCGGTCAATGCTTGCAAGTGTAATAGCATCTACAGAGAAGTTTGACTGCCTTAATCAGTTTGTGCAGCTCAAAGGTTTGTCTGTGTTAGACGAATGGCTTCAAGACGCTCATAAAGGGAAGATTGGTGATGGTAGCCCAAAGGATGGTGATAAATCTGTTGAGGAATTTCTCTTGGTTTTGCTTCGTGGTCTCGATAAGCTGCCTGTGAATCTTCATGCCCTGCAGACGTGCAACATTGGCAAATCGGTGAATCATTTACGTTCGCACAAGAACTTGGAAATCCAGAGGAAAGCGAGAGGTTTAGTTGACACATGGAAGAAACGTGTCGAGGCTGAAATGAATGTTATTGATACAAAGCCAGGGTCCGCTCATGCTGTTTCATGGCCTTCCAGATCACGTCTTCCTGAAGTGTCTCATGATGGGAACCGAACTCCTGGAGGGTCCACTGACGTTGTTGTGAGGAGCTCAGTTACACAGCTTTCTGCTTCTAAAACTGCTTCAGTTAAGCCTTCAGAGAGTGAATTCACTGCCAAATCCACTTCCTCATCTCCAGGAACAACTAAATCAGCAGTTTCACCTGCTTCAGGGAAAGAGAGTCATCCCAGAGTAGTAGTTGGGGGCACCACCTCTGATCTTCCTTCAGCTACTGCAAGGGAGGATAGGAGCAGCAGTTCAAGTCAGTCTCACAACAATAGTCCATGCCTTGGTAAGCTACTGCCTGACCACTGTTGGCTGTTCATTTCTCACAATATTCAAAAACTCAGATATAATCTTCATGAATTTTTCATTCTAAGTTGTGTTCAAGTGGCCATGACAAAACTACATTTGTATCAGGAAAAGAAGATCCAAAGAGTTCTACTGCAGGGTCAATGACTGTGAACAAGGTGTCTGGTGGTTCTTCTCGACAGCGGAGGTCAGTCAATGGATTCTCTGGGCCTGCTGTTTCTGGGGGTCAAAGGGATTCTGGATCAACCAGAAATTCGTCGGTGCACAGGAATTCAGGTTCTGAAAAATTATCTGTGTCTGGGTTCACGGGTGAAAAGGCACTTGATGTACCCAATGTGGAGGGAAATGGTCACAAGTTGATTGTTAAGATACCAAACAGAGGCCGCAGCCCTGGACAAAGTGCAGGTGGTGGATCTGTTGACCACGCTTCCAACATGAACAGTAGAGCTTCTTCTCCTATGCTTTCAGAGAAGCACGATCAATCTGATCGGAGTTCCAGAGAAAAGACTGATGCTGATCGCACTAATACTACCTATGATGTGAATGCGGAGTCATGGCAAAGTAATGATGTGAAAGATTTGTTGACTGGATCTGATGAAGGTGATGGGTCACCTGCAGCTATTCTTGAAGAAGAGCGCCAGAATATTGGTGAAGAAGCTGTCAAATCAAAGTTTGATTTCGATTCTCTTTTGAAATTAGCTGAAGTCTCGAGAGCTGCCTCATCATCATCAGGGTATGAGCTGAAGTCGGGAAAATCACATGGGGCTTCTTTCAGCTCTGTTAATGCTTTAGTCGAAAGACGTGTCAAGTATTCTGAAGCGAATGCGTCTGTGTCAGTTGGAGATGACGTCAGAATGAATCTGCTAGCCAGTGTTGCAGCTGGAGAAATGTGCAGGTCTGATTTGATTTCACAAACTGATTCTCCATGCAGAAATACGCCTATGGTAGAGGAATCCTCCATGGGGGATGATGCCAAATCACAAATATCTCATGGAATTAATGCTGATCAAGAGCAAAGTCAGTCTGCTGATGGTGCTCAACATCTATCTAAGCAGACCTCTGGCAGCATCTCTAGAGATGGGAAAACTAGTTCTTCCTTACGTGAACTTGCACCAACAGGAGAGAGCAATGAATATCATTCCTCCAATTCTGAGCAAACTGCTGCAGAACCACATCTGGAGATGAATGAAAGATCGAATGAACTTAGGGGTGCTGCTTCTATAGCTGTTTCCCTCGCCGGTGCAGGAGAGATGGTATTGGCTGGTGAAGAAAGAAAACAAGTTCGCGATGAAGCAAGCGTTGATGACATTCAAGATACCAAGGCAAAAGGAAGCTGTTATTTGTCAAGTGATGATAAGGTCAGTGATGTACCACCTTGTGTCGAAGTTGAGAAGAAAGCTGTTGAAGGTTTATCATCAAATGCATCGTCCGATATGGGTACTGAGAACAAAAACAATGAGAAGCTTAATGGTGGTGACCATACAGAGCGGATACCATCTCCTGGAAAGGTGCATTCTGAGCATTTAGAAAGAAGTGATGAGGACCGGCTGCAGGATTCTTTTTCAAGTAAAGGTCTTCCTTCAGAAAATGTTGATGAACTCAATGGTGGAAAAGCTGATGAAGTGGACCCAAGAAGTCATGTTAGGCTGGCTGGGAAGCAGAAATCTGATTATGGTACCAACAGTGCTCTATCTAATGACAATAAATTTTTATCTTATCTGGGTTCAGCTGTAAGTGATCAGAAGAGTGAGGGCACGGAAGCAAATGTTGAAAGTAAAGCTGTTCTTGAGCACTGCTCTGGTGGAGCAGCTCCTCTCAAGGGGTCACCTGCATTACCTACCATGGAACTGGAAAAGCATATGATGTCAAGGGGATCCAAGATGTCTGGTGTTGGGGCAGATGAAACAGAGGAAAGTGCATCTACTGGAGGAGATTCTTCTTCTTTCACTGCTGCTGAGGCATCAAATACGGGTACAATGCTGAAGTTTGATTTAAATGAAGGATTCGTTGCAGATGAAGGAAAATGTGGGGAGCCCATCAACCTGGGCGGCCCTGGATCTTCAGCTTCTGTTCATTTGAACATGTTCCCTTTCCCTGTTCCTTCAGTATCCAGCAGCCTTCCTGCTTCCATTACAATCGCTGCCGCTGCAAAAGGGCCCTTTGTTCCTCGTGAGGAACTATTGAGAAGTAAAGGGGAAGTTGGATGGAAGGGATCTGCTGCCACAAGTGCATTTCGGCCTGCTGAACCCAGGAAAGCTCTGGAGATGCCACTGGGTACAATTAAAACCCCTCCTGCTGATACTACTGCTGGAAGACATGGTCGCCCAGTGTTGGATATTGATCTGAATGTTCCAGATGAAAGAATTCTTGAGGACATGGCTTTCCGAAACTCTGATCAGGAAACGGCTTCTACGTCTGACCAAGGAAATAATCGCGACTTGTTACAAAATCGTGCAATGGGTGCTGCACCTGTTCGTAGTTCTGGAGGCCTGGTTCTTGATTTGAACCTAGTTGATGAGGCTAGTGATATGGGTCACTACTCAGCAAGAGGCATTCGTACAGTGGAAGCCCCTCTTTTGCCACTTAAGCCGTCATCGACAGGTGGATTTCCCAAAAGTGAGGTGAGGAGGGACTTTGATCTAAACAATGGGCCTTCTGTGGATGATGCAAGTGTTGAACCATTTTTATTTAGCCAGCATGGAAGAAACATTATGCAATCCCAGCCTCCTGTTGCTGGCCTTAGAATGAACAATGCAGAAATGGGAACTTTCTCACCATGGTATTCAAGTGGGAACACTTACCCTGGTTTCAGATTTCCATCAACCTTGTCTGATAGAGGGGAGCATCCCTTTCCAATTGTTGCGACTGGTGGTCCACCACGGATGTTGGGACCTCCTACTGGTGGGACCCCATTTACTTCTGATGTTTATCGAGGTGCCTCCGTGCTGTCATCTTCTCCAGCAGTGTCCTTCCCGTATCCTGTCTTCCCTTTTGGGAATAGTTTCCCTCTTCCCTCCGCCACTTTCTCAGGTGGATCTACAAGCTACATGGATTCGTCATCTAGTGGTAGGCTTTCCTTCCCCACTGTCAATTCACAGTCATTGGGCCCCGTCTCTGCAGTTTCATCCCAGTATCCAAGGCCATATGTTGTTAGCCTTCCAGATGGTAGCAGTGATGTTGGTATGGACAACAGTAGAAAATGGATGAGGCAGGGTCTAGACCTTAATGCTGGACCTGGAAATGTAGACGCGGAAGGTAGGGACGAAACAATGGCTCTTGCATCAAGGCAACTTTCTGTTGCCAGGTCGCAGGTGCTAGCAGAGGAGCAAGCAAGGATGTACCAGCAGGTAGCGGGCGGTGTTCTCAAGAGGAAAGAGCCAGAGGGGTGGGATACTGAGAATGTTAGGTACAAGCAATCCTCGTGGCAGTAAAGACGGCATTATCCCGAGTCGTCCGGCTTGTTTAAAGCTTTGAAGCCTGGTGAGTTTTACTTCCATGTATAATCTGATTATGCGCAGATGTTTAGCTGCCTCGGATGGTATTGGTTCATTTGTGATCATGTTTATGCATTCTGACAGCTTTAATGACAAGTCATTGGACGCTTTTAATGATTAACAATTACCAGGACCTGGAGGGATTGACACAGCCAAGAACCTTGTTATGATTTGCTATGTTAGAATGTAGTGTCAAAGACGGTCTAAGGAAGTTTTGATTAGCTCAGCTTAATCTTCTATAGATCCCCATGCTAGGTTGAGTAGATGAGGTCATAATAGGACTGGAGAGAAGCCGTATTATTTTGTTTGCAGTTTTTCTTTCTCATATTCTCAAGGATGGTGGAACATGGCAATAGCTTAGAGATTAAGTTATGGGATGCAAGCCATTTTAGTTGGTTTTCATCCCTAAAAAATGAGTTTTTCGGAAATCTGCAAGAGATTCACCCTTCATTGAAAACTAGCATAGTAATCATAGTAATGCGATAACTTCCATGACATTGTTTAATAAATGTGTCTTCCCATTCTCCTGCAAAGCTGTCCCTGTAGCGAACTAGCAAATGTATTTTTTGTGCATTATGTTCATACTTTGGATTTTGAAGATGAATGTACAAGTATTGAAAATTATAACCTCGCACAGTATGAGGAATATGCTGTTTTGGTTTCTCTCTCAGTTTGCTCTGCTCTTGGAGAGAATTTCCAAATCAGGAGAGCTATTTTTATATTTCCTTGTTCCGTATCTTTGTGAGAGACTGGGAAACTTTTAGATCCTTATCTGGTTTCATTTGTTGGTGGTAAATGTTGAAGAGTGGTTTTAGATACCTTCAATTTCCCCTTGAGCATTTAGTGATTGTGGATTTCTGTTTTGATCATGGATTGGTGAAGGGAAACGCAAAATGATGGGAAACTAACATATAAATTTTTTTTTAGCGTCATCTTTTCACTAAACGTAAAATTATGGATTGGTGAAGGGATCTCTCACGATTCACGAAATGTAAAATGATGGGAAACAAACATATAAATTTAATTTTGATGTCATCTTTTCAATTCCCCTCAAACATGTTGATCTGATGGCAGCCTTAGTGTTTTCATTAAGCTTGTCTTTTGTCCCTCAAGTTCTTGTCTGACCTCATTTCTTTGGTAATATGCTTCTGCCATTGTATTATCTGTGTGTCTTTTGGGTATTTATATATCTGTTAATGAAAGGACTATAGTGGTAAGATTATACAAGTCTATTAATTAATTCAATTGACTTTTCTCTGTTTGTTTTGTTTTTCCCAGATGTTTGAGGGTGTGCAATGGGCAATGGCTACCTCCTGGAATTTGTCTAACTGGTGTCCTCGAACAGGATGGGTGGTAAGCGAGTCATTACCTCTGTTCATAGTCTCCAACCCCACACCTTTTTCGCTGTACCAATTGTGGTGTAAAAGCATCTGTCATGGTTTCTTCGAGCTCTTTGTTCCTTGGTATCTTTTCTGGGCAGATGCAGACCGTTTCCCCTTTGTAGATATGTTCTTAACTGTCGGACAGCATGCACCGGTGTCAGCCAAACACTTAATGAGTTCCAACACCAAATCTTCTTGTAGTGGAGGTTGGATTTCTTCACCAGTTCAGGCAAATGCCCTTTTGTGCATTGACATTAGTAATTAAATCTTTCTGTGCCTTCGTTTTCTGTTCTTTTCCTTTTCCTTTCTCCAGTACATATGATATATAAGCAGGTTGGAAGCTGAATTTTGGTACTTTGAGCTCTTGTATTGTGGCGTGTTGCATCTTAAATTTGACTTAGCCTATAACTGCAGTCAGTTATTCTCACTTCTTGCGATAATGCAATCAACGTCCACATTGAGAAAACCTTCACAATTCTAACTCGTCAAAACGACTTAAAGCTGGATCTACTTTGGATGGGAATTTAAATGTTTGTTTTGGAAATTCAAGAGGTGAGAGAAGTACTCGTTCTACTTAATCTCGCAATGGGGTTAAAGGATGATGTTCAAACACAATTGTTGTCAATGTAAACAACTTAGAGCCCAATTCCAATGTGCACTATGGGCTATGGTATTATAAATAATTTGCACAATGCTTCAACTGGCAGGTCAAAGGATTGTCCATGTGAAGATTACTCTATGGCAGGTGAAACTAGGCCGAGGCCAAAACTGATTTTGCAAACGTAGTAAAGAGAATGTTTAGAGCATGCTGTTTATTTTTATTCATTTTGAAGTTGACTAGATGCTACACGATTACCATGACTAAAAAGAAAGTGTCTACTTCCGAGAGTATATACTTCTAACACTCAATCACGCGGAGGGCAGACCTACCGCAAATCCCCAGAAAAGAGTGCCTATACTTCTAACACTCAATCACGCGGAGGGAAGACCAACCGCAAATCCCCAGAAAAGAGTGCCTCCATGTTCGCAAACAAAGCACTACTCTTTACCATACAAGGAATTTCCTTCCCTTGGACTCTTTAACGTTCATTAAGCTTCCACATGTTCAATCTTTTCTTAGCGGTTTACCCGGAGATCTTTATCATTAATGCACCTTCATTTTGCTCATTCATGGAGTAGTATTTAGTACCTCTAAGAAATATGATTATCCACCATTAATAAGTAATGTGGGTTGGCTTGGATTACTTAGTGTTGCGCGTTCATTGTGGTTTGGATTCGTTGTTATTCGGGTTGAACCTTCGAGGGCCAACTTTGAAGGTAACTCAAGTGGTTTGTACCATTTTCTTGCAGAAAAAGACATGAATGATGGCCAATCCAATGGGAGAAGCATTGGAAATCGATTATTCAAAATCTGTTAAAAATGAATCAGTCAGGGAGATAATGTACTTTCTGTATTCTTGGGTTCGGGTACTTTCCAGCTTTAGAAGCAAAATTCAGACCAAAGAAGTATTATCAAATGAAGTGTTTATGCTTTGGTATCGCCCTCATCAGAAAGCCCCTGAACAATGGTAAGAACATTCAGCCCCATTAAACGCAACGGAGGTGCAAAGAAAGTCGCTGCTTGTACTGTTCAACTCGGTAACGTACAATTCAAAGCGGAAAATGGTCATACTGCTTGTACAAGAAAGTATTAGTTACAATAACAAGAAGATAAACAACCACATTGGAAGGGATAGCATAGCTGTTGGTCTCTCCCATGGACAAGCAAATGGAAGTAATCAATCACAATAACTTGATATTTTGTCATGGAGAGGATCTAACAATATCTTCACATGCGGACGACGAAGTTTGAACTTGATTTAAGAGATTGTATTTCATTTTACACAGGGAAGTCTCCTCCCACAGAGAACATTGCTGCAATTACAGTAAGACATAGTTAGTATCCATGGTTGAAAAGTTGGTCTAATGAGAAAACAAGTAGAAGTAAAGGGCTCGTGCACAGAAAGAAAAGGGAAATACTAATGATTACTCTCTTCACAAATCATTGCTTAGAACTCTAAAAAAGGCAGTACACAAAAGCATAAACAGGAATCCATTATAAGCAAAATAAAACAAAGCGATCGGTTCAGATCTTAGCTTAACAAAATTCGAGCAGAATGTACCAAGCACCCCGCTCAAACACAATGCAACTGAAATTAGCCCGGCCAGACAAATGGTGTTCAACCATCCAATGTTGGGCATTGGGGTATTTCTAGTGCGCGACAAACACTACATTCAATTTTCTGTACACGTTCATGCAAGGAAATAGCTAGCAAGTCAAGAAAAGAAAAGAGAAATGAAGGTGGTTAGGAGCTTAAAAGGTTCAGAATACAATCCTCCTCCAAATTGGAGTCCTGAATCTGAAAATCAACCCGACAGGCGCTACCCAAATTGGTGGCTTTGGTTATTTGTCTTGTGTGTTGGGAGAGCCTAAAGAAAAAGGACAACGGGAAGGAAGGAGACATGCATATCTACCTTTGACAAGAAGACAAGTGAAATATACAAAGAAAAATGACAATAAAGATGCAAATAAAATGGTGCCCCCCGTAAATGTCAAAATCAGCATGTTATGAGACAATCAAGGCAACTATAATACCAAAGCAACTAAACTAGGATCGATATTCTGAATATATTAAGCAAGACTTAAGAATAGAACATAGTGGTACTGACACTAGACATCCTCGACGTTGCTTTTTCTTCTTCTCCTTTTGTTTTTGTGGTGGCTTGATTACTACCTTGATTGCTGCATCAAAAACTGCTTTCACGTTCTGTAATTGCACAGTAAGATAATGCACTTTAGGAGTTTAACAATATAATTGCACAAGCATAGAAAGTTCCATTACCACAGAAAAAACAAAAGTGATCATTTCTCAAGTCATTAACCATATGGGTAATAGGTGCATAAAGACAAAATGTAAGGCATGGCCCTGTTTCACATAGCAAGATTAACCTGTCAACTTTTTTTTTTTTTTTTCTGATAAGATTAACATGTCAACTAAACTTCAACTTTTAGCCTCCCGCACTTTAAAAGAAGCGTACAAGTGAATCAATCTCTACAACGGATTGACCCAGCCAAGAATCCTAGAAGCAACTCAACTAGCTGTTGGAATCTAGTCAACAAGGCTGCCACTACAAGTCTATAACTACAACATAACCATGCACAGATGTGAAATTATGACGGCTTCTGCCTCATCTTCACGAGATCTGAATTTTCTTGAGTAACTTTAATCTAATTGGCTCTTTTGACTCCCAAATCTTCTTCATCCTTATATTGATGGCAATTTCTTTCCATTTCCAATAGAACTCCCTCATTCCCTGCTACACAAAGAATGCATATGCCATACCATCAAAGTTTGTGCTCAGGAGCTTTTTTCCTCTTTTTTTGTGGATACTTAAAGTCAAATGGTCACCCGCAAAGATCTCAGGATGAGAGAAGATAGCCATGTGGACCCCTTTAAGGAACATTTGACATGTGTCCTCTTGACTCTTGAGTTTGCTAGAAAATTTGTCTGACAAGATAACTGTGATCAAGGAACTATATCTGGTTGCAAAAGCCAAATGATCGTTTACCTGTTGAGTTTTAGAGCTGCATTCAATGTAATATGCTGCACCAATCTGTTTCCGGAGCTCCTCTCCCTGATTGTGAAGAAAGCATCACCATCAACTTCCACCATCATATTAGAAAACGAGAGAACAGATCATGTAACAAATAGAATCACCTGTGCAGTGGTCACAGGCACCAAGCCCGGATGATCAGACAAATAGTGCTTATCCTCACGAAGATCTGTTGTCCATTTATTGGCAATAAGTAATTTTGAGAAATGAAAATTCCACGAAAAATCACCACATGTGGAGAATATAACTAGGATCTTATACGTACAACTTACAAAGTGTACTGGAACTTTGATCATCAAGTACAGAGAGAATAAAATTGTACCGCAGAAACAACATGGCTATTAAATGTGGAACAAAAGCGGTCTAAAATCATCTTACTCAATACAAACATGCTAAACTAGTGTACTACAGTCTACATAAAGGACACTTTCTCATATGCCACCAATTAATCAAAACTAAAGGTTCACAAACTTTGCAATGACCTGGGAAAACACGTCACATAAGCAGAATCCAGTTTTACATCAATAATCATACATCAAACTAAATGAAAATTTCGTGATCTGGAATGGATGAAAACCCAATTGTATGCACACCCCACAAAACCAAAAAGAAAAAAGAACATATGATATTAAAATGGATGGATCAATCTGGTTTTTCTGAAATGGAAGTGGAACATCTATGTCAGCCCAAAATGCAAATATACAAGGATGCTAGTGTTTCTGGCAACCATGCAACCACTAAGTCTCAAATCTTTGTATTTCTAGATATAAAGTGGTAGCATAGTAATTTCCCTATTCATCAGTCCTAGACTGTCACAACCGATATTCAATTGACAACTTGATTTCGAGTTATTTGATGGAACATGTCTTTTCAATTGAGTTTTGCAAACGGCGATATCCAAATATGTTGGTCGATGTAGAACTTGCATTGAAGAAGAATACTGCTATGATTGTTTTAGGTTATGTACATTTGTGCCCATTCAATAAGAGTACATATAATGCTAAGGAATCTTTAATCCAGGCCCCTATTTCACCCATTTTCAAGCACCCATCCCAGATCTTCAACACTAAGTTATATGAGAAAATCTTCTTTACAGACTTGTTTGTTTTGGATGGTTAAGATGTAAATGAAACTTTTCCGGGGAAGAGTTAATTGTGACCGGTCATAATTGAAAACGAATCTCAGCCATTGATTACGCGAATAGACGGCTGAGATTGCGTCGCTCCATGAAAAAGACTATCTCATGTTATATATCATGTCCTTCCCAATGTTTCAAGTTTCAACGCATGTCCTTTTAGGCCTTCCCTGTTATTGATTACCATCTTCCACACAAATTAACCCATCATTTCTTAATCGGTAAACTAATCACACGAAACATGATCTTACCATCCCAAAAGATTTTCCGTCATTGTATCTCTAATTGGCAGCCCTGCTGAATTCTTTCTAACGAATAAACCCTTACTAATAACTTTTCAGAAACCACTTTCCCTGTCAACATTGTCATATCAGTTACACTCATTTTCTAAACATAATAATATTAACCAACTAACATTCGGCACTAATCACCTTATATCATAGGATAGCTGGTCTTATTGCGGTGCATCATAACATTTCATAAACCTGTTTCATTTTCTCGTCATTCTAGTTTCTGTTTATGCTAAAAAGTTGATTCAATGTACTTTCATCCTGCTTCAAGTAAATCCTTTGGGATCAAAGTATCTGGTCCACATGATTCTAGCTTAGACTTTGCTCTTTCTCTGGTTTCGCCAACAATAGCCATGTCATCTACAAACAAAATGTACCTAAAATCTCCTTTCCAATGTTTCTAATAGGTTGCTATCTAGTATCTACTGACATGGTTCAATTAGAAATCTGGGATAAGTATGCAAAAAATGCCTTATCAATTTTCAGTTTAGACATCTCTTACAGAAGAACATTACTAATTAGTATTGGACTGGAAAAACACCCACAACATTGGAAATGATGTATCCATCAAGTCCTTTGGTGTTGACCCTAGTTTTGGGTCCTCTAAATTCCAAGGACTCAATCACAGAGAGCAATTTTATGGAACGAAGGGTTAGCATTGGATAGAGATTGGAACATGGCAAGACCAAGAAACATAGTCGCCAATGGCAAACGAACTACGAAAGCAACAAAATAAGTGCTTCTGGATTACTTCACTTACCCAATTTGGTGCCAGCCAGTACTACTGGAACCCCAGGGGCGAAATGCTGAAGTTCAGGGATCCACTGCTCAAGAAATCGTGTGTCAGAATTTACATCCCTCAAATACCCTTATACTAAAACCACAAAGTTTCAACCAAAATGCACCTTCTTGAGAATGTTCTCGTAGCTCGCGCGACTAACTAGCGAGAAAGCTAAGACAAATACATCCGCCCCTCGATAGCTCAAGGGCCTCAATCTATTGTAATCCTCTTGCCCTATGTTGAAGATATTGAAACAACAAGAGAACATTAAAATTTCCCATGGTAGCAAAAAATGCTTTTGGCTTAGACTCAATTGTCACTTGAACGCAAGAAATTGTATCAACATCATGGCGAAAATGACCATAAGCAAATACGTACCGGCTGTGTCCCAGAGCCCTAAGTTGACAGTGGTGCCTTCAACTACCACATTTGCACTGAAGTTGTCAAACACGGTTGGTATGTAGTCCTAATTAACACCAAACT
Organism: Rhododendron mucronatum var. ripense; assembly: GCA_019656295.1. NCBI lineage: Eukaryota > Viridiplantae > Streptophyta > Magnoliopsida > Ericales > Ericaceae > Rhododendron > Rhododendron mucronatum. The sequence continues at coordinate 105,077 of BPLT01000265.1, forward strand.
TTTTAAGAATCCGAATTTTGGAAATAAATAAAAAATGCTCCACAAAGCCACAAATGAAATAAAAAGGTGTAGGAGAAGTAAAAAAAGGAGTGGAGAACCCTAGAGAGAGAGAGAGAGAGAGAGATGAAACGAAATGAAATCAATATAAAGGGAGGGAAATGCAGGAGCCACATAATCAAAAGAAGAGATAAAGCAAAACCCTCTAACCCAGATGATTACAGAGGGTGGGAAAGAAAGGACTTTTTGAGATATCAAATCATGAAAAATTACAAAAAGCTGCAAAACCCAGGTGCAAATTTGTACACTTTTAGTATTTTTGATCTGGAAAACCCAGCTGCATAAAGGCATAACAATGACATACTAAACCCAGATAAATGCACAGATTTTACTATTCCAGTAAAGAACATAGATGTGTGTGCACGAATCTCAGAATAACAAATCAACATGGATCTTCTAAAAGACTGCTCTACACTTACAGTGGGAAATTTATTACTGGTGTAGCAAATAAGCATACAAGTCTTCCCAACAGCCCCATCACCCACCGTTACACATTTGATGAATCTTGAAGCACTTGAAGCCATTGGACATAGGGCTCACAGAGAGAGAGAGAGAGAGAGAGAGAGAGAGAGAGAATACAAAAGAACAGAAAGTTGTGTGTTTGTTTTGGGGCTTCTGAATGAAGAGAGAGAGAGGAGAGAGGGAGAGGGAGAGAGAGAAAAGTAGGAGTAGTATATAGTGGGGGAGGCGGGGGCTACTTGCTTCACATGATTCTTACTCATTCACCTCCGTCCTGTAATATTTTGCCACTTTGTTTGCAGTTGCTCTTTTCTACTACAACATTAATGTTCTTTTTCGGTGCTTCAAGAATATATGGATAGCTATTTTTTTTTACAAAAATTAAGAATATTCGATTTAGTTTCCTCTCGCCTTGATTACATAAATAGACTATTTTAGTGTCACGTATAAGAAAAAAGTAGTATGGTTCTTAATGTCATTCTTAGCGTCACATGCCGGTCAAAATACTCTGAAGGGCATACACATTTTATCCGTTCCAAATTGATAGTCGATTATGAAAGTACTGTGTAATTTTTGAAAAATAAAATAAAGTAGTACGGTGCATACGGTAATATTTTAAATATTTTACACTAAATTAAAGATTTAAATTAATTCTTTAAACTGCTGCAAAATTTTAAAGTGTTTTGCACGCATCTAATTTTCATTCCCTAATTTGTAGCGTACACGAGTTTTCGTAATGGACTAACAATAAAAAAAAGGAGGTTGTTATGAGTGGATATATTTTGTGTGAAATTATATAATAGTCCGGAAATACCGTTACGTGGTGTTCCGGACTACTTTACAACTAAATATTTTATTGAAGTCTATCACTAAGTATATGGGCCCCGCAGAAATATGTGGTCGTAAAGTGGTATGGAGTACTACGTGGCAGTACTCCTGGACTATTGAATAATTACTCGTATTCTATATACTACTACTATTCATTTTTATTTTGTTTTTTGAAAATGAATACTACTCTTTCCATTCCCATTCAATAATTTCTCATTCTATTCTAACCGGATAAAAAGCTAATTATATACTGTATTTAAATTGGAAACAAAATTTTTATCCGAATCTTATATAATAGATCTCAATTAGTTTTACAAAATAATATTTTTAAAATTACATAAGATATTAGAAATTGTAAAATTTAAACAATTAAAAAATGATACAAACTTTAAAAAAAAAAAACTATTAAATGGGAATGGGGGAGCATTTGTTTTATGTTTTGACAGATAGGGAGACAGACAGTTTGCATTGAATAGTCCCAGAATAAGCTGATGAAATGTCACTGTTGGATTATTTAATAGCAATTGGTAAGAGAGTTATTTATTTATTTACTGTTTCGTTTAAAAAACTGACCCTGCAAACCCGTCACGCTCGTGGCATTTACTATTTCATCCGTCCTCCAAAGGATGACAATTTTTGAAATTTGTGTTATTTTTCATTATTTATATCTTTTAATCTATAATATTTTTTATGAAATTGAAAATTTTGTATTATAAAACTAATCGAGACTATCAAACAAGATTCATATTGCATATATTTTGATATTCATATTGAAAGCTAGGGAAAATTTCACGTAGACACCCGACCTTTCACATAAATCACACATAAACACCTGACCTTTCTTAAATTTCATATAAACACCTGAGCTTTCTAAAAACTCATCAATTCAACACCCGACCTTTATTAAATTTCATATAAACACCTGAGTTTTCTAAAAACTCATCAATTCAACACCTGCCGTCACCACTTCGACTAAAACCAAACGGAAAAAAAGTTAAGTGCTCCAATTTTTTATTTGTTTGAACCAGTGCGAAGATCATATTTTTCAGATCATTTTATCTTAAAGAATCATAATTAATTTTTGACTCTAAAGCTCTCGTTAGTTAGTCCTAGGAAAATCGTAGAATCAAATATCTCTTAGGGCTAACTAATAAGAGCCTTAAGATCAAAAATTAATTATGATTCTTTAAGATAAAATGATCAGAGAAATAAAATCTTCGCACCGATTTAAACGGATTGAAAATTGAAGCACTTAATTTTTGTAACCATATTTTTTAATATGTAAACGATTTATACATGGTCGAAAAATTAATTGCTCCAATTTTCAATCCGTTTAAACCAATGCGAAAATCTTATTTTTCTGATCATTTTATCTTAATTATAAAGAATCATAATTAATTTTTGATTATAAGGCTCTCGTTAGTTAACACTAAGAAATATTTGATTATACGACTTTCTTAGGGCTGATTAACGAGAGTTTTAGAGTTAAAAATTAATTATGATTCTTTTGAATAAAATAATCAGAGAAATAATATCTTCACACCAGTTTAAACGGATTGAAAATTGGAGCACTTAATTTTTTAACAATTTTTTTAATATATAAACGATTTATACATGGTTGAAAAATTAATTGCTCCAATTTTTAATCCGTTCAAATCAATGCGAAGATCTTATTTTTCTGATCATTTTATTTTATCTTAAAGAATCATAATTAATTTTTGATTCTAAGGCTCTCGTTAGTTAGCCCTAAGAGATATTTGATTATACAACTTTTCTAGGGCTGATTAACGAGAGTTTTAGAGTAAAAAAATTAATTATGATTCTTTAGGATAAAATGATCAGAAAAATAAGATCTTAGCACTATTTCAAACAAGTAAAAACGTCGGAGCATTTAACTTTTTTTCCATTTGGTTTTAGACGGTAGGTGTTGAATTGATGAGTTTTTAGAAAGTTCAGGTGTTCATATGAAATTTAATAAAGGTCAGGTGTTGAATTGATGAGTTTTTAAAAAGCTCAGGTGTTATATGAAATTTAAGAAAGGTCAGGTGTTTGTGTGTGATTTGTGTGAAAGGTCGGGTGCCTACGTGAAATTTTCCCTTGAAAGCTATAAGAAATTGAAATTGGCACAATTATAAAAAATTGTCATCCAATTTTTGATATTCTTATGACCGTTAAGATATTTGTTTAGAGAATAAATTCTTTATATCGCCGGTGTAAACATTAGTTTTGTTTCCTCCAAATTAATTACATTGCGTCACATTGCAAAATAATAGTCCTAATCAATAAAACATGACGACATGGCGCAATATAGTTGATTTAAAAAAATAAATATTTACATCGGCGGTGTAAAGAATTTAATCTCATGGAGTTAATTTGGCTTTTACATCAGTTGTTTTCGAGAGCTGTTTATTGGCCCGCCCCCTGTCAGGCACCCCGACACGGTCCCCCTCCATTTTCCCCTTTTACCCCCACCTCCACATGCTCTCTCTCTCTCTCTCTCTCTCTCTCTCTCTCTCTCTCTCTCTCTCTCTCTCTCTCTCTCTCTCTCTCTCTCTCTCTCTCTCTTATTTTATTTTATAAAATTTTAAATGCTAATAACTTTTTTTCACACATTTATTTTTAATAAATTTTATATATTTGAAATCTACTCAACGAAACCTATCAAACAAGCCTAATATTGATGGTGAAATAATGTAAAATGGAAAACAATATTTTTATGGTAGTTTAAACTGTCTAAAGAGGTTAAAAAATTAAGTGTTCCAAATTTCAATCTCTTTAAACCGGTGGAAAGATTTTAGTTTTCTGATCATTTTTATCCTAAATAATCAGTTAAATTTTGACTCTATGGCTCTCGTTGATTAATCTTAATAAAGTCATAGAATCAAATACTCCGTATCTCTTAAGGTTAATCAACGAGAGCCCTAGAGCCAAAATTTAATTATGACTATTTAGAATAAAATGATCAGAAAAATAAAAATTTTCCATCGGTTCAAACGGATTAAAATTTGGAACACGTAATTTTGTAACCATATTTTTTAATATATAAACTGTCTAAAGAGGTTGGAATCACGTATTTTTTAAAATAAATTTTATATTTTTGAAATCTACTCAATGAAACCTATTAAATAAGTCTAATATTAAATATAAAATAATGTGTTTAAATTAAATTATTTTTTTTGGGCCCAATATATTATCTCTTTGTTTTTATTTTTTTGTCCTTCATTTTTTTTAAACTTCTATATTTGAGTTTTCAAGTAAATTATGTATATTGAATCCACTTAAATTTACTTTATATTTCTCTAAACAATCAATAATGCAAATTGAAATCAAACTTCATTTAATTATAATTGAGTATATAGAACCAATACATGAACATAAATAAATATATAAATTTAGTCAATATTTTCGCCAAATTGTGGTCGTCGTCCTGGCGGATCTATCTGCATTACTTCGTTCCACAATTGCAATCACGCCCAATGTAAGAGCTGCTTTCCCCACAAGGAACATCATTCGCAACATCGTTCCCAACTGACCAACTATCCGAAATTGAAAATTTGTATTGATCCATAATATTCTTCTATGAATTACAAAAATGAAATGAAAGTCGAGGAAATTGTGATGATATGGTGAATGAGAGCAAGTGTGAATATATAGGCCAAGACATACATAAGTGAATATATAGGCAACTGAATATATAGGCCAAGCTATCAATGCTCTGTCGAATTTACAACGAGCAACTGTTGCTGCACTTGCAATTTTGAACCAATGCTATCAATGCTCTGTCAAATTTGCAACGAGCAACTGTGATGCACCTGCACCTTTTAGACTGTTTTAGATGGTTTGCAAGTTTGAACCAATGGTCATAATTAAATTTTTTTGAACCGTGTAACTCAGACAGTTTGCAAGTTTGAACCAATGGTCATAATTAAATTTTTTTGAACCAAGGGGCAACTTTGAACCAATGTTTAATTTTTTTAACGTTTTAGACAGTTTATATATTTAAAAAATTAAGTGTCTCCAAATTTCAATCTGTTTGAACCGGTAGAAAGATTTTATTTTTTTGATCATTTTATCCTAAATGGTCATAATTAAATTTTGACTATAGAATTCTCGTTGAATAGCCCTAAGAAAGTCCAAAAATCAAATATCTCTTAGATCAACGAGAGCCACAGAGTTAAAATTTAATTATGACAATTTATGATAAAATGATCAGAAAATTAAAATCTTTCCACCAGTTCAAACGGATTGAAATTTGGAACACTTAATTTTTTTAACCTTTTTAGATAGTTTACATATTTAAAAATATAGTTAAAAAATTAAGTGTTCCAAATTTCAATCCGTTTGAACCAATGGAAAGATTTTAGTTTTCTGATCATTTTATCATAAATTGTCATAATTAAATTTTGACTTTAGGGCTCTTGTTGATTAGCACTAAGAGATATTTGATTCTACGAGTCCAAAAATTTATTATGACCATTGAAGATAAAATGATAAAAAATACAAGATCTTTCCACCAATCCAACCGGATTGAAAATTGGAACACTAAAATAATTTTAAATAAATAAAAAAGAAAAAAGATACAGAGTATAAACATTACTAGTATTAATTAAATAAAGAAAAAATAACAGAAAATAGGTTTGGATATTTTCGGGCCCAAGCGGGGGTATTTTCGTAATAAGAGTGGACCCGTGTCCGGGGGGGTCAGTTTGCATGCACTTCGATTAATTACAGGGCCTTAAAGTTAATGATCAGACATACCCTCTAGTGATCTCAAGATTTGAAACATTTGGTTTCCGTGAAATTTGGACAGACAAACTACTTGGAAAAACCCATATAAGGCTATTCATAGTGGTATAATCAAAAAATGATAACTAAAAGTTGACACATCAGCTTTTAATTATTTAGTTAAGAGGTTGCTAAGCTTAACAATGTTGAACTTCATAATGATCACTTCTAGTCTATAACCAAAATAAGGGTTCACTACAATCTCTCTCTCTCTCTCTCTCTCTCTCTCTCTCTCTCTCTCTCTCTCTCTCTCTCTCTCTCTCTCTCTCGCTTTCTCTCTCTGTTTTTCGCCATTCACTTCCCTTCATTTGTGAGTAAAAATATATCGATTCCCTCTCTTAATTTTGGGCAAAAATCGATGAAATGAAGAAGATATAGGCTCCGTTCAGTTGTCGAGAAAGTTGTATGGGAAATTGGTTCCCAGAAAAAGTGAAGTGAGGTGAAGTAAAAGAAAAAGAAAATTATTTTCCTGTGAGTGTTCATTTGACAAAAGAATTTTGCAAGAAAAATTAAGGTTTAGTTGTTCATTTGTCAGGAAAAAGAAACTTTCGGAAAAATTTTGTGAGTGTTCACTCATTTTCCTTTTCCCGCGACACAAAATCTTGTGTTTTTTGCAAGATCACTTTTGCAGGAAAAGTAATTCCTGCAGAAAAACTTAAATTGGTAAGTCCTAGAATTTTCCTGCCAACTGAACACTAGGGAAGTTATGGGAAAATCAATTTTCCCATCCTTTCCTGTACTTTCCTGGCAACTGAACGGGGCCATAGAGCAGGAAAAGAAAAGAAAAAGAAAATACCAGTTGAAACATGCATGTATATAACTTTTGGAACTAGTTAACTTATGTGGTGTGAGGTCCACAAATTTTGTTTATTGAAAAAGGTTGCTAGTTTTGGTTATCCAAAACCCAAAATTTGATTATTTTTAAGGATGTTGCTAAGTTTGATTATACTATTGTGAGCCATCTTTTGCACTAACATTGTTAATTTTAAAAACAATTGACTTTTGATTATACCACTTTGGATGACCTAAAAGTTCAATATCTCTTATCTTGCTAAACTTAATATCCTGAAATCGTTAGAAATCACTTTTTATTACTCATATATATACTTCTAGGCTTGCAAAGTCTTTGATTTCTTTGATGGCAATCATAAACAAATACTTATTTCGCATCTTTCCAAGTTGATTATGTATATTTCTGATCATGAGCCTAATTTGTTATGCGAATTATAACACTATGAATTATTGTGCATCGTGACATTACAATAGGGCATATTACTGCTGCAACAAAGCAATGAGCGCCCCTAACCTTATTAAAAGAGAGATACACCCCCTTATTTTGGTCTTGATAAGCATGCATTCACCAAGCCATTGGTATGTAGAGACAGCAATATAATAATATTGTTTGTCTCTATTATGCCATGGAGTTCTTAATTAAACGGCGCTAATATGAATCAAATAATAAAAAAATCTTATTATAAATTAATGATATTATAGAATCTTCTCATAAACTTGAATCATTTGTAATTAATGGAGGCAGATATATGGAAAGTATGCATTTATCAAAAAGACGCATTAGGTTAAATATTTTTTTGGAAGTCAATTAACCAAGATATGTTCTGCTGTTTAAGAGCATATAATAGAAGTTATTAATAGAGAAACGGAGCAACAACAAACTTACAATTTGGAGGAAGAGTTTAAAAATATTAGATGGCTCTTGATTTTTATTTTTTTTTTTAAATTTGGTGTACCTCATATTATTTGTTTCGCAAACACAAATGAAAACTATATATCATGCATTCTATTATGAAACTTTGTATAGATGAAAAAATTATGGGAAATGACGAGTCCATATATGCTGTGCTTTAATGAAAAGTAGCCCATGAATACTTTGTCGTTTAAATAAGAGTATTGGAGAGATTGCAAATTGAGGGATCCTGAGTAGAACTAATGTTATGTTTTGTAAAAGAACTGATAATTCGCCAGCTATAGGGTCCTTTTGAGTTCCAAGATTCTTTAGTCGTCACCTATATGCTATTTCAATTTGTGATTTTTCTAGTTTCTTTTCAGAGCCGGCCGGGTGAGAACTAGCCCTGCAAGAAACCGCTCGGAGGCGGCCTGCTTCCTTGAATTGGATAGCCATTGACTCTTAAATGCAAAGCATTCTATCTTCTTTCTCTCTTTGTTTTGGTCATTTGCAAAGCTTTTGGAAAATATTGTTTCATCTTGTTGCTTTGAAAATGGATCTGGGAAAAAAATGGCAGCCCAGATTTGTTACTATGAATTATGGACCACCAAGAGGATAAAAGAAGGAACTTTCGGTTGAAATTTGATACTTTCTCATAACCCAAACAGGCACAGAAATGCTTTTAAGTCATTTTTCTTTCTTTAAGCAAAAGAAAAGGCTCTAGAAACAGTAGACAAATGCACTAGGGGCGAGCCATCAGGATTGCCCCAACAAGAATTAGATTACAATATACACCAAGACCTCTATTAAATAGGGGCACATTTATTTGCTTCACGGTAATAATTCTGTGTAGGCCTGTCAATTTCGAACTGAGCTATCCTTGGAGCTAGATCAGGTACTTGCAATCAAGGATAAGAACTTGAAGTTAGGCCTATGCTTGGATTTTAGATTCTGAGAGGGTAATTACATTATAGTAGCGCCGAGCCGATAATTTTTAAATTTGTATTCTCTTTGGATATTAAATTTGTGGAGAAAATGGTAGAGGTAAAATAGAAAGAACCTGTTTGATTACCTTCTATGTTTCTGTGATCTGCTTCCTAAACAAAGCAATGTCTCCGATTCAATCCACACATATAGCCTACACAAATGACGGTATTTAAATTAAGTAAGAGAATAAAAAGCTCAATATGATTTTAGGCCTCTTTCCGCTAATGTTCTTATTTTTTGAGTACTCATTTTTCGCTTTATGAGGTAGGTAATTCTCTCACAATACATTATTTTTAATTAAAAAAATAAGTACTTATTTCTCTTAATGGATGGGGCCGAATTGGCTAATTACTGCAGAATGCAAGGCTAATATCAAAAGGTATCTCTAAAGCTAAAGGAAATGGCTAGGTAGGCCGAATGATTGAAGCCTGTAAATGGGGTAGACCAATGGCATAAGTAAAGATTAAGGAACATTATAAAGAAAGGTTCATTGTCTGTGAATAGTACAAAAAGAGGGGCCTTTCAAAACAAAAAAAAAACTAGTACAAAAAGAGGGGGGGAGAATTGCAATAATTCCTTACTTTGGTGATATTTGTTTGTATTCAACCATCTACTCACAATCTACTTTGGTGATTGATATATATATATATATATATAGAGAGAGAGAGAGAGAGAGAGAGAGAGAGTCCGGATCTGATAAGGGATCCCGCACGGTGCTACCGTGCAGGACTCCCCTTTCCCGATTGAATTACGACGATCCGAGCCGCTCAAAGTGATTAGAGTGTGATTTTAAGGGTACTTGCAAGAAATCAGCAAAAAAAATGATCGGGAAGGGATTGATCCGAATAGTTTTTTATTGAACGGTTCAGTAAAAAACTGCTCGGATCAAGCCCCTCCCGATCATTTTTTTTGCTGATTTCTCGCAAGTACCCTTAAAATCATGTTCGACACACTTTAAGCGGCTCGGATCGTCGCAATTTGATCGGAAAAGGGGAGTCCCGCACCATAAGGCCGTAAGGAATCCTTCATTGGATCCGGACTGTGTGGGGATCAAGGGACAACACTTTTGCCAAAAAAATAGACACTAAATCTTGGCCATTAAAATGGATGGCTAGGATTACAAATTAAAAGGCGCAATCTCTCTCTTCCTTTTTCCAACTCACGTGCAGACCTCCTCCTCCCCTCTCTCTCTCTCTCTAACCTCCGTTCTTTGCTCTCTCTCTCTCTCTCTCTCTCTCTCTCTCTGTCTATGCTCCAGCCTCCGATCCTCCACGCTCCTTGACAAACAAACTCCCACATAGGGAGGGGATCAAGGGCGACGATCATCAACTGCTGACCCTCCGGTCGCCGGCGACAAATCGCCAGAGTGCACTCTATTTTCAGCAACTATATCTCTATCTCACCCCTCTCTCAAAACCCCAATCCAAGCCCTAATTTTGGTGAGACAGCTCCGGCGACGATAGCTCCTCCTGTGAATACCTCTAATATTATTGACACTAAGAATCATTCATTAACAGAAGGATTAAGGTAATTTCTTGTTTTTGAATTCTTGGTGAGGTAATTTTGGGATTTCTTGTTTCAAATTAACTGAATACAATGGCCGTAACAAAAAAAAAAAAAATCGAATGATTCTTGACCTGATTTTGTCATTGATGCATGCTTGGATGTCAAGGATTTTGTCTTCCTGTCAGTTTTAGATTTCATTGTGTGGAGCTCTAATCATGAATCTAAGTGGATGTGTATGTGATCTCATCCTTTTGAGTGATGAGGATGTAGCTCGAAAACTATGTCTGCCTATCTTCTTCAAGGATTAAAAAATTGCAAGGATTAGAAAATTGCATTTGGTTTATTGTGGTTCTTTATTTGGCACTCTTATTTTATTCCAATTATGTGATTGTTGCTCTCAGTGCTTTAAACTACCCAGGCATTATCTTTTGATTCATTGTGAATTGGGATCTCCTGGTTGGATTGTAGTAATAGTTTTTGGTGGTCATTTAATGATTCACATTGTTTTACTGTTTTGTTTTTTTTTGTTTTTTGGATTTTCCAGCAATATTTAGGATTTGAGGACGTGGGTTGGTGTCGAGTTGCATGCTAGGTTTTTGTCGAAAGAGGACGTTATGAAGGAGACAAGGAAGAGGACGGTAAACAAGGAAGTGATTTGTGAGGATTTGGGCTTTGTTTGCAAAGATGGTGGGGGTGCTATTTACTTGTGGCTATAAGTGAGTTTTTGTCTTTTCAAATGAAAGGATTTTGCGGATCTTGTAAGAGAAATAGACACACTTTTTTAGGATCTCGCCCTTTACATGTGGGTTTTTGTAGATTAAAGAAAAAAATTTGTTGATTAGTATATATGTTGGATGTGGTTGATGTTGGAAAATTAGTAAGGAATGGTACTTTTGTGCGTGCATTAGAAACCAGATTAGAACTAGTATAATACACTTGTGTGTAATCGGAACAGAAAAGTGAGATGCTAATCGAAACTGTAAGTAACAAACTAATTATTCCAATGGAGATTTCGCCCTCGCCACGATACTCACGATTATGGACGTCCAATTCCCTGGATCCAATGATCTTTACGCACGCAAACGCAGCACTTCAAGTGCGTGCCTTGCAAACAAAACTATGCAGAACTCTCTCGGACTCTTTATGCGAAATGTATGTGTGCTTTGTGAATTTTTGGATGCATTAAATGGCTGGAATGAACCTATATTTATAGGCAACCAAGAATCTCTCCGGTACGAAACTTGTTCAAAGGGACACAAAAGAAATGGGTTGTGTGCTTTGTGTATGTACAATCTTAACGTGTTCTATTAATTTTTTTGTGATCTTTTAATCCCTCAGGATTTGAAGTAATTTTCACTTCTTGAGGATATTTTTTTCTTGGTTTGTTTATGTGAAAATAGAACATTATATAGTTCTCTCTTTTACTGTTACTTTTTTATTTCTTCTTATGGGAAAAAATTAGGAATATTGAGAAGATATTAAAAATAATTTTTTCAACAAATTCCTCTACATGGAAAAATTAAAAAATTGATTTTACATTATTTTACATTCATTATGGATTTCATTTTGTAGAGTTTTTCAAGTAAATTTCAGAAATATAAAATTTATAAAAATTGAATTTGTAAAACAAAAGTTATGTACATTTTAAGATTTAAAATTGAGAGAGAGAAGGTTAGAGAGAGAGGAGAGAGAACGGAGAAAGTTAAGAGAGAGAGAGAGAGGAGGTCAGCACGTGAGTTGAAAAAGGAAGAGAGAGATTGTGCCTTTTAATTTGTAATCCTAGCCATCCATTTTAATGATCAGGATTTTTAGTGTCTATTTTTTTGGCAAAAGTGTTGTCCCTTGATCCCCATCCATATATATATATATATTATATATATATATATATAGTTTAATCTGAACAGTTTTTTATTGAACAGTTCAGTAAAAAATTGCTCAGATCAAGTCATTCCCGATCATTTTTTTTTACTGATTTCTTGCGAGTACCTTTAATATCACGTTCTGAACATATTGAGCGGCTCGGATCGTCGCAATTCGATCGGAAAAGGGGAGTCCCGCATAGTAAGACCGTGCGGGATCCCTCATTGAATCCTAAGTTTGTGTGTGTATATATATATATATATATACATACACGCACATACTCGTCAGTATCACTTTCTCAACGACATATATAATGTATCAGGAGAATTCTCAACAGAATCCAATGAGAATTTAATAGACTAGGGGCCGTTTGGCCACCTCATTTATCAATTTTGCAATTTCTTTTTATCGGTAAAAGTTAGTATTGTTAGAATAGTTGATTAGCACTTTGAAAGAGGAGTTGAACTTTTGAACTCTTTTCTCCTAACAAGTGACACTTGATGCCCTTGGGCCAAAGACATATTGAGAATCAATTTTGCATTTTGACATTGATGTAATATGTTCGCAAAAGTTATTTTCCGTGTAACACCTACTTGATTTGGAAATTTAGCATGTTGTAGCCTGGTGAAGCCAAAAGATAAAACCAGGGGAGAAAAAGGGCAAAAGTAAAGAGAAAAAAGAGGAGAGTTTTTGCTACGTATATCCTCCAATACCAGTAGTTGTTTAGGTAGGTAAGGTAGGGCGGTTGTTTGATCGCTTCTCCAAAGAATAAGAAGGGTAGCCGCTCGATTCGTACGCCTTCGATCCTGCTCGATTCATACGCCTTCCTGCTTCATCTAAGTAGGTTTGGGCTTGGTTGTTGGCTTTTTGGGCAAACTATAAGTTGATGGGCAAGCCACCCGGCTTGGATCGTTATAGGCTTTTTTTTCCGCACATGATCCACACAAATACTTAAATACAACAAATAACCACTCACGTTAGTGGTTAGTACATGAAGCCAGTGGCGGACCCAAAAATTTGACACAGTGGGGGCACCAATTTTCTTTGTAACGTGGTAATATATGAGTTACAGTTAAGCATATTCACATCAAAATAATTTTAGCATTCATGATAATGTAATAATTTTAAAGTATATATGTATTTTAATAAAAGCTACTTGGGCAAACTGCGCACCTTGACTATATAAGTTTAAAAAAAAAAATTTATTACATGTTCATCATCTATTTTTCTATTATTAACTCTACGTACAAGTTTCGGGGACCAAAATATACAAATACAATGTGCGGGTTTATATTGAGTACTACATAAATGATTGGAGACGTTGAGGAGTGAGAGAAACATTGATTGTGAAAGAGTTCTAGTGTATTTTGAAAAAAAAAAAACAAAAAAAATTAAATTGGAGATGATGGGGAGTGGAAGTTCAAGTGTATTTTGAAAAAAAATACAAAAAACCAGGAGTGGGGACTCGAACCCACGTCCTTTCATTCCCAAAAAATGCCACTTACCACTGCACCAAACGCAAACTTCTTACATATGTAGGACATATTATATATATATACACATATAAAATCTGGAAAAAAAAATTTTAAAAAAAGGGCATGGGGCACGTGACCACACGTGCCCCAAGGTGGGTCCGCCCCTGCATGAAGCCGGTCTCGTTCTGCTAAGATTCTTATTTTTCGTTTTACGATACTGGTCATTCTTTTACCATAAATCACTTTTAATTCAAAAAATAAGTAATTATTTTCCTTATCGGAACGGGGCTAAGTAAATATTAAGAATCAATCTAATTCTTCTAAGTCACATCCAAACTTGTCACTTGCAGCAATAAGAGCAACAAATTTCTGCAAATTTAATTTTATACCTTTTTTTATTATTATCATAGATTTGAGTTGGCTGCCATCAAAAAATTTATAGTAATTTCTATATGGTCCTTGATAATGTCACTCTCCAAATTAATATTCGCACTCTCCTTTGAAAGTGACATTATAAATTTAGAGAGTGATATCATAAATTCCCCTACATGTACATGATGAGAGATGATCTCTCAAGAGTCGAACTGATCTCGACACTTGACAAGTTGACATGATGAACACTGTACATGCCCTTGACCCCTCTTAAGTAGTAAAAGGAAGGTTATCCAATGACCATTTGGTAGCCCATGGATTTTACATATTTTTTAGGCCATGAATATTGATGGTTTAATTTGACTGTCTTTTTCTTAATGTAGATTTGGTAGCACATGGATTTTGCAAATTTTTGTAGGGCTAGAACATCTTCTTAAAAAATAAGTATTTATTTCACATTTTGAAACTTTAAAAATAATGTAAATAAAAAAATGATTTTTTGATTTTTTTATACTGTATAAAAGATCTCATCAAGATCTTTCTAACAAGATTCCTATTGCATATTTTTAGATTTTCGTAAGTGCATTATTTTTTAAATTGAAATTGCCTTCTAAAAATATCAAGACTTAAATCCCATTTTGGAACGGGGACTGAATGCCTTTTCCTTAACGTAGATCATGATTTTACAAAGATAATCTAGGCATCGAGGATGGAAGGCTCAAAATCGTTACCTATTTGTATCACATGATCGATCATACCGGTACATTATAGATATGCATTAATTGCATGTCCTTTAAAATATTGAATTCCAATTCAGGACAACTAACGGATTTAAAAAAAAAAAATTTGCAGGACAAGTAACATAGGGACCAAGAGAGTAATTCTGAAATGAATATTTACTAAAGAGGAAAGTCCACTTTGACTCCCTGTGGTTATCGCCATGTGCAGATACCCCCTTCATGGTTTAGAAGTGAGCACATAACCTACCTGTGGTTTCTAAAAGGGGGTCAAGTGCTTACGCCGTTAACGGAAATGATGAAATGTCTACCATGCCCTTCTATATATATAAATGTACATACGGTTTTGCCTCACCTTGAGCCTTCCTCACCCAGTAATTTTTCCTATCCCTTATTCCTCTCCCAGCATCTCCCCGTCCTCTCCGCCCTTACCGCCGACTTGCTCCCAATCCTTCCCTCTCTCCTCCAATCACCGCAGCACCGCCGTTTCTCTCTCTTTCTCCTTCATCGACCTGCTCTTCTTTGCCTAACCACTTCCACAAAGACCCAAATAACAAGTTTTGTTTGATCGGAAAGACCCAAACATTTTCTTGAGAAGGATAATTACGACAAAGCAATTAGAAACAAAAAGAGAAAATATCATCTTCAATCAAATAAATCCAAACATTTGTGTGCGGTGTTTGGATTTGTTGAGGTTTGCGGAAGGAAAAAGAATGGGAGGAAAAAATTGAATATTGTCTTCGATTAGAATAAACCGAATTAAAGAACTTAATTCTTTCTTCCTTTCTTTACTACTGCCTAAAATTCCACACTTTACAGAGCTTTGTAAGGGAATAGAACTCGATGCTGTAAATGCAAACTAAAGCAAATGATTTCAGTTCTCCCCAATCCACATATAGCCTCTGTGTAAAATTTGTTATTGGGGTCTTTGTGGAAGTGGTTTGGCCGATGATTGGAAGTGGGTTATGGAAGGAGAGATGGAAGGATTGGGAAGAAGTCGGCGGTAAGTTGGTAACGACGATAACAAAGGGGAGATGCAGGGAGGGGATGAGAAATGGAGGAGAGAGAGAGGGAGTGGGTTTTTAGGGCAAAATCGTCCTAAATCTATATATTTCAATTACTCACGCACTTATAACGCGCGTGTTTTACACTTGGAATTAAAATGGACGGAAAATGGTCTATCTGCTCATTTTTAGAAACCACAGGTAGGTTATGTGCTCACTTTTAAACCATGAGGGAGGTATCCGCACATGGCGATAACCACAGGGAGTCAAAGTGGACTTTCCTCTTTACTAAACATCCTTTAAGGAAAACACATTTTTTTGGTAGCTAGCTAACGAAATTTCGGAAAATCCTAGAAAATTTTTTTCGCTAGAAACGTAAAAGTATCAAACAACTGTTTTATATGTCTAAAGTGTTGTTTTATTTGAAATTTTTCAACATCCGTATTTATTTTTATACTTTTTCGATTCGTCTTGTCGAAATGAACGATTAATCTCAAAAATTACGACGAAAAGCTAAACGAAAAGTAAAAATACCGAAAAAAGTGTCAGACTTGTAAATTTACAAGAAAACGCAGCCTAACAAATGTCGTTGCGTTAAACTAAATAGTGTCATTTTATCATCCCCTTTAGAATTTTCTAACTGATTATTAATAATTCTACAACCACTCGCAAATTACAAAAAATTTACTCAATGGTTGTCATTTAAACTAAATAGTCGTCAAATTGAACTCATTTTTTCGTTTTGTGTGTTTTGTTCTTTTTTTTTTTTAATTTTTGTTAAGGTTTGTGTGATTTTTTTTGGAATTAATCATTTATCTTGATGAGAGGAGTCTAAAAAGTACAAAATTATGACAAAAAAAAAAGTTCAGTAAAGACGAAAAAAAGTATCAAAGAACTTTCTTTTTGGAGCTTAAGAGCTGTTTCATTTGAATTTTTTTAACATCGATCCATATTTATATACTTTTCCGATTCATCTCGTCGAAATGAATAATAAAGTGATTAACTCCTAAAATTACGTCGAAAAGCTAAATAAAAAATTACAAAAAATAAAAATACCGAAATAAGTTTTAAACTTATAAGTTTCAAAGAACGAAGCCTTAGGCCCCGTTCCGGAACGTAAAATAAGTCCTTATTTTTTAAGAAGGCAATTTCAAACTCAAAAATAATGGTCTTATTGAAATCTAAAAATATGCAATATGGATTTTGTTTGAAAGATCTCGATAAGATTTTTTATACGGTGCAAAAAAAAAATCAAAAAATTATTTTTTATTTATAATATTTTTAAGTTTGAAAATATGAAATAAGTATTTATTTTTTAAGAAAGTGTTCTGGAACGGAGCCTTACTCATCTCATAGTGTGTGTGAACCCTATATATGTGACGACGTAAGTATTTGTGTAAATATTTGTCTATAATTGATTGTATTAAAATTGATTTATTTTGGAAAATGATTTTGCTACTCTTTTTTTGTTAACGTCACTCTCCTGCATGTGTATTTTTGCTGCACCACACGGCCTTACTCATCTCACAGTATGTGTGAACCCTGTATATGTGACGAAGTGAGTATTTGTGTGTGATTGTATTAAAATTGATTTAGGGTCCGTTCCAGAAACCTTCTTAAAAAGTAAGCAGCTTATTTCACATTTTCAAACTAAAAAATAAAGTAAATGAAAAATATTTTTTCAATTCTTTTTGCATTGTATAAAAGATTTCATCGAAATCTTCCAAACAAAATTCATATTGCATATTTTTAAATTTCAATAAACTTATAATTTTTGAGATTGAAATTACCTTCTTAGAAAATAAGAATTTTTCGAGGTTTCGGAACGGAGCCAACCCCCCACCCCCCATAAAGCTGAATCAGCTGATGAGTGATGACGAAAGCATTCTCCAAACGACACCGTTGCCCGTTGAGTTTTCCCCATCTCCCTGCGTAATCTTCCCATCTCCTGCCCCTGCGTTTGCCAAGCTTTAACTTCTCTGCACAGATTTCACTTCTCTCTCTCTCTCTCTCTCTCTCTCTGCACAAGTCGCAAAACTTTCTCTCACTACACACTTACCTCTAGTGTTCAAGCATAATGGGAGACAACAAGCGCAAACGAGGCCGAAAGCCCAAACCTCAAGCCCCCGAAACCCTAGATTTCCCAACAACCACCCCCACCACCTCGTCCTCCTCCCCCGTCATCGACGACGACGCCATCGTCTTCTCCGTTGCCAACGTCGAGCTCATTGACAATAACAACAACCCCGCCGCCAATCGCCGCCGCGGCCGCCCCCGCAAACTCCCCGACCACCACCCCGAAAAAACCCTAAACAACGGTACCACCGCCGGGGGGGCCCACAATTCGGTGTCGGCCGACGGGGCGGTGGTGGCGATGGCGAGGGCGGCGCCGTCCATGGACGCCGTGGTGAAGGTCTTCTGCACGCACACGGAGCCCAATTTCTCGCTGCCGTGGCAGAGGAAGAGGCAGTACAGCTCGAGTAGCAGTGGGTTTGTGATCGGTGGGAGGAGGGTGTTGACTAATGCGCACTCGGTGGAGCATTATACGCAGGTGAAGTTGAAGAAGCGTGGGTCTGATACTAAGTACGTGGCCACTGTTCTTGCGATTGGGACGGAATGCGATATAGGTGCGATTTATTAGTACTGTTTATTTTGTTGGTTTTTCAAATTTGTGTTCACTTAGCATTGTCGTTGTACTGAATGTGTGTCTAGAACTAAAGTCACATAATGCGCTTGTGCCAGCGTCCTTCAAAAACATTCCAAACTACTAACATTCACGCGAGAAAAAGGACTGAGAGTCTGAGAGCAACAGCATAGAGCGAAAATTGGAAGCGGGAGTCCAACTGAAGGATATTTCTCTAGAAGCTTATGTTTTTATTTGTTTGCGATGTTATACATTTTGTTGTTGCTACACAAACTGTTAGTGTGAATTGTAACTTTCTTAATTGCAACCGAATATATTTGTGTATGTATCTTTATACATATGTATGTATGTGTGTGTGTGTGTGTGTATATTTGTTTCATTAACTCTGGTGACGGTGTCGGGGTATAAGTAGAAATGTCAGATTCATATATAGGACATGTAGGCAAACGGCAAAACCGCAAAAAGATTTGATTTTGTTTATGTAAATTTCATCTACTTTCAATGTGATATTGAAGATGGCGTTTGCCATTCAGAATACTTGAAGTTTGTGTGTAGTTGCCGGATAAACTTGAATTAAGACATGTTGGATGAATGCCCTGTTATTTATGTTGGATACATATCATATATCCTTACCAAGGTGTCGAGTATTTAATACGGTGGCTTGGTACATGTGGAAGAGACCATGTAACATGTGTATACATTTGTGATAGGATACTGCATTAAGATTACCTTGAGGTGCTTCAGAAAATGCCTGGCAGTAGTTCTAAGCTGCGGAAGTTATGTCCAAGTCCAAGAGCAATCAGTAGGTATTTTGAGGGTCCTGAAACATTTTTCTTTACTGGTATATTTGTAGCACCACTTGACCCAGAGGGATTGATGTCTAGAATATATAGATACACAACGTCACAATGTGTATTTAAGAAAAGAAGCTATGTTCCTGTCTTTGATCCTTCTTACTTGAAGACCCCCTCCTTCTTAGGCAAAAGGTACATTTCCAAGCAACTTTAGACTGGCTTTAGGTTTCTGTTCCTGTCTGTAGAAATTTTTTAAGGAGCTTTTCCATTTGAAGGCAAACATAATTTGGCAAGATGAAGTGAAGGTCCTGTAGACTTGAATAATATTCCCTCTGTCCCAATTTTTTAGTCCTTTTCAGGAGTTCGTGCCACTTTTCAATTGATCATATCTTGTAATCTATAAGGTTTTAGGTGATTTTGAAAACTTTATTCAATATTTCTAATTGAGATCTATTAAACAAGATCCATATTACATATAAAAAGTATTAACGATTGAAAAATAACCAATTTATTATCCCGTTAGGATGGAACGAGGGACTAAAAAATTGGGACGGAGGGAGTAAATAAGATAGACTTCAGGAGTTGGAGCATGCCTTCTTATGAGAGGGATTTATTGGCCCATCTGTTGTATTTAGTAGGCCTGAGCAAAATACCCGCGACGTGCGGGTCCAACCCGACCCAAAGGGTCTTGGTCGGTTTCGAACAGGTATATTGGACGATCACGGGTTGGGTTCTGGTGAAAAATGGGGTCTCGGTTCGGGTCCTTGTCAAACGGACCCGTTAGGTCCGACCCGCCCGACCATATTACGTATATCTACATACCCTTGTGGCTTGCCTTAGGTATAAAAGGTAAAAAGTAAAACTTCAGGCCCAAAAGCCATGCAGTCTTGTCACTCCAGATCTGAGAAATGTCCATTGTTTCTCTCTCTCGCCCTCTGTCTCGCTTTCTCTCTCACTAGATCTGATGTTGCCTCCACGCTCCTCCACTCCACTCCAGATGTGATGTCGCCGCTGTGAGCCTCCGCTGTGAGTCGTCCAGTGATCCAGTCCACCGTCTCTGTCTCTCACATAGACACACACCGTCTAGCGTCCAAACTCCTGGCGTCCACGACTCCACCTCGCAATTGGTAAATTTTCTGCAATTTCTTGGTTTTACTCCTCCGTTCTGCATTTTGTTCTGCGCCTTCTGCCTTTACTGGACCAACCCGACTGACCCGCCCCGATGAAAAGAATCGGTTTCCCGGACGGTTATTCCAGTTACACGGGTCGGTTTCGGTTCTGAAAATTCCCAACCTGACTCATCGGGTCGGGTGACGGGTCCGGGCCAAACCCGCCCTGCTCCGCCCCGTGCTCACCCCTAGTTTTTAGCAACAATCTTGTAAACAAGGCCACTGCAATCTCTTAGTGACAGACCTGTGGAAATGAGAGGCACTCCCAAAAATTTAACAGGGAGTGGAATCCCAAATTAGAAGAAAGATTCTCTTTGATTTGATTACTTCGGATCAAGAATTGTGGATTCCCCTTGGATTTCTATTGATGCAAAAGTTTCTTCCTTTTTATATAATGGCCAATGGGTCTGGCCTCTTCCCCTTTGCTTAAACCCTCTTTCCAGCTTGATTGCTCCAAAAATTACAAGCTTCAATGGACTTGTTCCTCTCCTGCCATAATGTGCCGCTACCCAAGACTCTATTAGAGGTCACTCTTCCATTGTTCATTGGCACCACCCTCTCTGGTTTCCCAACTGCATCCCAAGACATCTCATTCTTATTAGGATGGCCATCAAAGTGGGGTTGCGAACTAAGGAAAAGCCTATGCATTGGGACATTTTCTCTTCTCCTATTTGGTCTCTATGCTCCAAGAAGATGAAACTCTTGCACATATATTCCTCTTCTAAGAGCAGCCACTTGTTTATATTTTGCCAAAGTCCAAAGGTTAGTCCTGTCTCTAGTCATCCCCTGTCTATTCGCCCATTGATTAGGAATTTCAAGGGTATTGTTATTCTAGTTGTCGTAGTAAGGAAAATTGCATGGGCTGCCAATATTTACTACATTTGGAAGTAAAGGAATCACAGGATCTTTCAAGGAATCCAAATACCTCCCTCTGCAATCTTTCAAAGATCAGCTCTGATGTTAGGGTCAACGGTTGGCAACTCAACCATGTGAAGAACTTCCCCTTTAATCATGTACTATACCAATCTTGGTTGTAGAACCTTGTTTCTTTGTTTTTGTTTGCTCTTTCAATGAAACTCTCAGTTACTAAACAAAAAAGATGATTGAGTTTGGAATGTAGGACTATGGTCAGGTGGTCTAATGCTTTCACTTCAATTGCAGTTATGTTCTTGTTCTTGATAATCATTTCTAACTATGCAAATTAAAATGAGGCACTTCGTTCAATAAAATTGTGGTGTATGCCATCTCGCAGCCTTGCTTACAGTAGAGAGTGATGAGTTTTGGGAAGGGGTGTCACCTGTACAGTTTGGGGAGTTGCCTGCACTTCAAGATGCAGTGACAGTTGTGGGGTACCCAATCGGAGGAGACACCATTTCTGTGACAAGTGGTGTTGTTTCTCGCATAGAGATTCTTTCTTATGTTCATGGGTCCACTGAGCTTCTAGGTTTGCAGGTTTGGACCTTTTCTTCTCCCAGAAAAATTGTATTTATGGCTATCCCGCCATCCAATGTTTATGTCTCTTGACACTGTTCTTGTGCAGATAGATGCTGCCATAAACTCTGGAAATTCTGGTGGGCCTGCCTTCAACGACAAGGGAAATTGTGTTGGTATTGCCTTTCAGTCCCTTAAACATGAAGATGCGGAGAATATTGGTTATGTCATACCGACACCAGTTATCATGCACTTCATTCAGGATTATGAGAAGAATGGAGCATATACAGGTATGTTTATTTCCATATTTTGACTTATTTGCGAAAGGGTCAGATTTGTTTAGATTCATACAATGGTTTATGGGTCACTTCTTGACGACTTTTTATGTATGGATTGTAAGGGTTTAAATGTAGTGAAAAATAATTGTAGAGATAAATAGCGAAAAGCAAAATCAGCAAAAGAGAATGGGTGTGAATCCTTAGGCCGATGATCAAATTAGGTGAAGTGGATTATTCAATTTTTCATAATTTTCATTGAATGAAGAATTAAATGAAAATAGGACCAAACTTTCATCCTCGTGCTTCAACCAGCCTAATTGGCATACAGAGAACTCTTCTTTTAAAGTCCCTGTAGTTGACAACTTGACACCTTTTCTAATAGTGGAAAAAACATTCCTTTCTACTTTGTTCTTTCCTTGTGGTTGAATGCATGCATTTTCTTTGCAAGACCTGATGCATAGCTCTAGAAGGATCCATTTATGAAAGATAACTATTAACTTGGAATATTGGTGGAACTGAATCCCATAAGCAAGTGATTGTTAAGTTACGAAGTGGGAGAAAGTGTAAGAGCAGGACAGCAGCAATGCTAGTTCTATAGAGTTTCAGCTTCTCCATAGGGCTTGTGATGTATAAAGTAAGTATACAATCAGCATATCGTAAATCGTGTGTTAAGAGTAATAGTAGGGTTTTTTTCATCTTCTAAGTTCATTGGGATAGATGAATGGCGTATGGAGAAACCATTAAATTTGGTGACTATACATAAAATTTGAATACAGTTAGTACTTTGAGCAGGCAAAGGAAGAACTTAATTTGATTCTTTTTATTTTCTGGTTTTAAATTACGTTTACCTTCGAGATTATCAAGCAAGGAGAACTGGATTTTACTTTTGTTTTATCTTTTTTATATGGAGCGCAATTCCCATAATACTGGTTTCTGAGTAAGTTTGTTTAACTTGTCAAGAAGATGTATTTTGGTAGTGGGGTTTTGATGGAATAGTTGTGAACACGGAGCAGAATTAAAATAATGGTTAATAAACTTCTTTTGTCATCATATAGGTAAACTTTATACGTGGTAGTTGAGAACAAAGTATAGCCACGTTTAGTGGCACTGTAGCAGAATACCTTGATATTGGCCAATTTTTTTTTGTCACTCTGCATGCTTCACAGTTACTTCTGAATTTTATAGTTTGTAGAGGGGCATATGGTTTCTGTTTCGTGTATTTCACCTATATATTTGAGGCGTTCGCAGTATATTTTGTTAAAGTAGCTCTTATCTCTCTCCCCCACCCCACCCCACCCCACCCTGCCCTTCACTTCTCCCCTCTCTTCTCTTTCCTTTGCCGAAATAAGAATTAGTCTCATGTGCTAGGATTTCCAATACTTGGAGTTGAGTGGCAGAAGATGGAAAATCCCGATATGCGTATGGCGATGGGAATGAAACCTGATCAAAAGGGCGTCCGTATTAGAAGAATCGATCCCACTGCTCCGGAATCTGAGGTTCTGAAGCCATCAGATATTATACTCAGCTTTGATGGGGTCGATATTGCAAATGATGGAACAGGTAATGGTGGATGAATAGATTATTCTTTCTTCTTGATCTCAACTGTCGTATTTTTTGGATGGACAGGTGTAGGAGGCTCAAATGGGAGCCTCTCTATTGTGGTAACGAACGCTGCTGGGATGGCCCTTGGGGAAAATCTCATTTGTCTTTTCCTATTCTCATTTGCTGTTAAATGCATGTCACTATTACCATGACTGCGATTGTCTTCTTGATTGTGATTTGAACCTTGGTTAAGTTTTGTGTTGCCTTGTAAGAGTTGCAATCTACAATTGATACGTATTGCTGTACATTATTGTGTAGCTCAGTACTTAAAAGTTAAAACTGCTTCTTTAAGTCTGCTCTTCCTTTGGCCTTGGATTATAAAACTAGGTTGGGTGGGTGCTACCTAATCTAGTTCATGTTTGGTGGTAATTTCGTGTTGTTTAATACTTGAATCTCCTATTTTCCACTTTGTAGCTGTTGTAACTTTTCTAGCACCTAAGGTATTGACCGGTATTCTTAATTTGTGGCAACAGTTTAACATTGTATTGTAGTATGTGCTTCTCTTACAAAACCATCTCATATTCATTATATCCTGGAAAGAAACCACTATCATTTGATTTGCGTATCATACTTTGGGGTCTAAAATGGGTTATAGTAACTCGATAACATATGCTATATTTTGATGTTCTCCCAACTAAGATTGGCTTTTGTACAATTATATTTGGTTGCAGACTTCATTGCTAATTTTCTATACACAATTATGTTATCACTTTTATGAACTCCTTGTAACAGATAATTAAGAAAACTTAGAGGTGTCCATTGACGAACCACTTAATAGAAATTATAATAAAACTTTACGCTAGTCTTTCACCAGTTTTCTTTTGTATAATTTGTCAACATTGGTTTTTGGCAGTTTGTTCAGATAAAGTTGCATGGTTGTTCGCTGTGTTCTTTAGTATAATCTTTCTTTCAGATAAAATTGTAGTGCAATGCATGGTTGTGCTTTAGGAGTAAGCTGTGAGCATATCATGCATCTAGCATATGGTATGTAAAACCATCTTTCCATTTCTGGGTAACATGTTACTGAATGTTGGGCAATCAAGAAAAGCAGTTGAGAAAATAAGTATAGCTATAGGAGAATGTTGGGATTGAAAAGGGTGTTGCATGAGTATATAAAATGGGAAATGAATTCATTAGGAAAAAGTGGCACCAACTGAAGAAAATGAGTGAAAAGTGTTTAGATGTTATGGACAGAGATGACAGGAAATCACATGATTACCTCAAACTTAGTTGAGAATATGGCTTCAATTAGAATCAATTGTTCTAGTCGAGCCAAATTAAGTGGGACAAGGGCTTGTTGAAATGAGTTGAGTTGACTGTAACATAATTGTTATAGCTTTCTCTATGAGATGCAACACTTTTTTTTTTGGAGTTATTTTACTGTAATGAAAGTATAACTTGTGACTGGAATTGTTGGCTGAGTTATTCTTAATTTTGGAATTGATATCTACTGTGTGGTGGTGTGTTTCATGATTGTGTTGACAAGGAAAAGTTTCTCGTTGCCCCATTATGTTGGGTTTTTTCTCATATGTAACCTTGAAAATGGAGATATTCAGATTCACCACAATTCTCTACCCCATCGTTATGTGTTCCGAGCTCTGGGATTAACTTTCTTTCTTTTGTTTTTTCAGTTCCTTTTAGACATGGTGAGCGCATAGGGTTTAGTTATCTTGTATCACAAAAGTATACTGGAGATGTTGCGGCGATTAAAGTTCTTCGCAGTTCTGAAACTCTCAGATTTAACGTCAAATTAAAAAGTCACAAAAGGCTCATTCCAGCGCACAACAAGGGCAGACCTCCCTCTTATTACATTGTTGCTGGACTTGTTTTTACGACTGTATCCGTTCCATATCTGCGTTCTGAGGTAACCATTGGACTTTTAAATTTTGTGTTTGGACAATTAGCTTATTTAGTAAAGAAGCCAAGCCTGAGCAAAGCTTAGCTCGGCTTGTCTGACGTATGGGCATGACATGGTGGCAAGGATTAAGTCCTGTTAAATTCCATGTATCTTATTTTTTCAGCCACAAGATTCACATCTATTATCTGCATTTATGTTTTTTTTTTTTTTTGAGATTATGCTGTATCTTGGTGAGATCTAACGAACGCCGGACAAGTTTATACAATGGTCTCTTTGGTGTTATTTCCATTTTCTACTCATGTTTTCATGTTCAGTGAACTATTTCCGAGAACTGTATTTGGAAAATATTATAGGAACAACCAACTTTTTATGAAACACTAGGATGTTTTCAAAACATAGAAACTTTTTTTGATGGAAAAAATTTGAAAATGATGAGCGTTTTGTACTTTTCAGTATTTATGATTCGCAAAAGAGGATATAACTTTGTCTAATGTGCATTAGATTTCCCCTGAAGATGCCTGGGCTCTTGATGGTCTAGTAATACGGAACTAATAGCCACTTCAGTTGTCGCATTGATATGACCGAAACCACGTGGTATGATGGGCTGGTTTATCATTTCACAAAATAGAGGATGTAATTTGGTGATGGGCTTACCGTTTTAAAATTTTCACAACACGATGTGCACGCATTTACTTTTTTAAAAAAAATTTCAAAACCTTTTGAGTTAGGAATCCAAGTTCAACTCTAAAACTTCATTGCAGATCGAATTTTTTTCCAAATAGTGTTTAGGATTGCCTTTGCTGTTGCACAATGAAGGACTTTAGTACCCATTGGTGTTCTTTTTTAATTGATCGGCAACAAACAACTTTAGACCTCCTAGTGGTAAACTTTCCAAATGTGAATGTTAGGAATCTGCTGGAACTTTAGTTCTCTCCTAATCTATTCACTACCAAATACTGGAGTCATTAGATTTCCTTTTGTGTTGGAAATTATTTTATATTTTCATTGATGATGTATTTCCATATACAGTATTATATATAAATATATAAAGTAGCTGGGATGTGCCTTTGGGTATTGTGGATGTCAACCTAAAAACAGTAGGGGAGCAAAGAAGTTTCTGAAATGATGTTCGATATATCAAAATATCAGAGGTCATCAAAGTGGTAACATACTAACATGCCATAAAATGCATTAAAGCTTTGATACTACACTGTGTATTTGTGCCAATGTTTGGTTCCAGCTGCATTCAAAAATTTTATCTTATTTTAAAAAGTTAATATAAACTTGCATGAGCATTGAGAGAAATCTATCTGATTACCCTTCAGTTGCACAGGAAATACAAGCAGCTTTTTTTTTTTTTCTTTTCCTGTTTAGTTTTTGAAGTTTTATTAATGTAAAGTATTGTCTCAACTTGGTTTGCATCTTGTTGTCAGTATGGTAAAGAATATGAATATGAAGCTCCAGTCAAGCTGTTGGACAAACTCTTGCATGAAATGCCCCAATCACCAGATGAACAGCTTGTTGTGATATCTCAGGTTTTTCATCTTGCTTCTTACGCTTATGTATCTCTGATGTTATTACCCAAGGGTGTACACATTAGTATTGACATTTGTTCTTGTACAATTTAAAAAGGTTCTTGTTGCGGACATCAATATTGGATATGAGGAGATTGTCAACACCCAGGTCGGAATTGCTAATGGATGCAGAAAATATTTACACGATGCTAGGAATGATTCTAAATCTATTTTTATTATGCATATGTTGTAGGTTCTTGCTTTTAATGGTAAGCCTGTGAAGAATCTGAAGAGTTTGGCTAGCATGGTGGAGAGCTGTGACGATGAGTTTTTGAAATTTGATTTGGAATACCAACAGGTACCTCGACCTCACTTTTTGTTCACACGTGCATTAGATCGTGTCTTGATCAAGGAACCAAATTCCATTTTTGTTCCATCAAATCAAAGCAGGCAAATGTTTTCTGTTTCTTATAAAACCGAAATGAAACTTCATTCATGAAAATCCCAATATCCAATGTTTCAATCGCAATGCACCGAAGCACCAGGAACCCGTATGAATGTTTGAGCTGTTTCAAGTTTCAACACACTTACATTATCATAATTCAATATTGACTATTCTTTAGAGTTTCGAATCGAATCCACTTGCTATTTCTCGCATTCTCAAATACGTATCAGAAATGTTTTCGAAACTTGTTTGGTTTTTAGTTGATCAAAACAATTTGCCTATACAAAATTTTGATTCTTGGTCTTGATTGTGTTGCCTTGCTTTATCCTTGTACGTATTTGTTTGCAGATAGTGGTCCTTCGAACAAAGGCAGCCAAAGCAGCAACACTAGACATCCTCACCACACATTGTATACCTTCTGCCACATCAGATGATCTCAAATCGTGAGACCAGGTGGTCATGTGGGTGTACGTTATAACCTTCTACCTCAGCCTCCCAACTGCACCGGTTTTGATTTTATTATATATTGAAGCTCATATAGAGGGTATACTAGTCATTCCAAATTCTATAAATTTTCAAGACAGGTTAGTGCTGAGGAGTGCACGTCAGCTAACAATTTTGTTGGTAGATTTATGGAGATATTGTCTAGCAACGAGGTGTTGGGAGTGGGAAGTACCTCTACAAGTATTATTAAGAGGAGCATCGGAAAGGGTGGAGGACATATAGCTATTGTATTCTTCAACTTGGGGCATTTGCTTTCTGATTTTCTTTGCTCGCTTTTTTGGCTCTTTGGAGGCGAGATTTTTGGACTTGTGTCTCGGTAGCTTACCAATGCTTAATAATTCTTAAACTGCAATATTCTAGTAATCTATATAGAATTTTCATTGCCAAGTCGCATGTCATGTTTATCTGAAAGTGCGAAATGGAAAAGAGGAAGGCAGGGGCAAACCAGAGGTAAGAAAATTGTCTTGAAATTCAAAGTGTTCTTCATAAACTAATTTTGCAAACAAAACCTTCATCATTTTCCATGGACTCCAATGACTTATTTTCAAACTTTTCGAGAGGGAAGGGTTTTTGAGAAATTAGAACATCTTATAAAGTTTTCTCTTTCCAGGAAATACTTTGAAGAACCATCGACCTTATTTTTGGGTACTTGGTCAATAGTTATATACCGTGTACTAGTGCAACAACATTCAACTCTCGAACTCATTGTTTCAAGTGGGATATAATTCAAAGAAAAGCTAAACGGGAAAATGGCTGAATTTCTACAATATATAAGTCTCT
The DNA here is from genome assembly GCA_019656295.1 of Rhododendron mucronatum var. ripense. NCBI lineage: Eukaryota > Viridiplantae > Streptophyta > Magnoliopsida > Ericales > Ericaceae > Rhododendron > Rhododendron mucronatum. Next base: position 133,850 of record BPLT01000265.1, read on the forward strand.
ATGCGACTGCGTGAGTCTGCAATAGAGGGGTATTGCATGAGGATGAAGGCAGCTGATCAACTCCATGGCTTCCCTTTTCCTCTTCTTTTGATTGTGCCCATATCACTCCGTAGAAACCCACCACAATTACAATTGCTCCAATTATGCTGCAAAAACATGTAAACAAAATAGTAGACACAAAATCAGTTTTGTGGCACTTTTCCATTGAAATTTGCACTGCCTGGTGGAAAAAAAAATTAATGGACTCCACATCCGAACACACCCGTCTCCAAGTAAAAGTAGGGTTTGGACAGTCGTCTCGAAAGCCAAGATGAATAATCAAATCCAATCAAACTGAACAACACATTTTTATTGAGTTAAATGAGTTCTGATCTGTATTGCTTTTTCACAAAAAGAAAAAAAAGTTCCGATCAGGTGTGCTAACCTATTTTAGTTTTAAGATAATTCTGATTTGAAATCATGTTTCTGGACATTTCAACGATCTGGTTTTTGACATTGTTGGTGTTCTCGATGACCTTTAAAAAGCAAACGGTTCCGGTTATCGAAATAGATCCAAAAATTGGCTGACACGGTGCTTAAACTGAACAGTCCAGTACGTAGACAATCCAAACCTAAATCATTGTCCCTTCTTTTCTACAACAAATCGCACCCAAATATTTCCAAAAGTCTAAACAAAGGGAAAAGATCAACTTCATCACATGGTAACCTGGCAGTATCCCTGAATGGAAAACATGTTATTTACAGTATTTATTGATTAATTAACTTGATCACTTTCTTTTTTTCCTTAGAAACGGGTAGTAGCTGTGGAAAACGTGTTATTTATTTATTGATTAATTAACTTGATCACTTTCTTTTTTTTCTTAGAAAAGGGTAGTAGTTGAGCTCGGGACGAATTTTTTACCTTCCAACATGAAGTGTGTCACCAAGGAAAATGGCACCCAATAATGCAGCAATAGCAATGCCCATTGGCTTGAACATGGCGACAAACACAGGACCTTTCTTGCGTATACACCATATTTGGACAGAAAAAGTAACGGCACTTCCAAGCACGGCCTAAAAAAGTGGAAAACGAGAAATGATTGCAGATTAGGTGCGATAATGCTTGGCAGACTAGAACTACCAGTGGAAAATTTACTTACTGAGTAGATAACTGAGATGAGCTCGATATCAGGGTTTAGTTTCCAAGCATTTAGGTTGTTTCTTTCTGCAAATAATGAGAGTGCCGTGCATTGGATTGTCCCAAACAAGCAGTAGAATGCCACTGTTGTCAATTCTGATGGGTACCCTTTAAGTATTGCAGCCTGTAAGATTACTATTCAGATGTTATCAATCCACTTGAGAAGAATAATGTCTATGTTTGACTGTCTGTGTGTCTTGTGTAGGATTCTCAGTCCCCTTGTCTTAACGCACTATATATGATCAATCCAATTCTGCTTAGAGAAGAAGGATTTTTATGTTTGACTGTCTGTCTGTGTGTCTTGTGCACATGATTCCCGGTCTTCCTTGTCTCAACGCACCATAAGTTTTGCACGATTGTACTCAATACTCTTTAATTTGAGACTTCACTACAATGCGTGGTGCACTGGGAGTTTGGGACAACCACAGCACAAAGTTTTGGGGACAAAGGATCCATGCTTTCGAATGTAAGAAATGTAATTTACTACTAAAAACTTGACAAAAATCAACTTGGGGTGCAACAATAATGCAATGTGGATCACACTCATAATGAATCTAGAGCACAAAGTGTATGGTACAGATTTTTTTTTTTATCCGATATGGTATAGATTCATCATTCCTATAATGTGGCTCACAACAAATATTGATCCGTCCACAAATTTGAAATTGGGTACTTTTCTGGGTATGTAGCACTATTGTTTGAGTATTACCTGAGAAATGTTACATATAGCCAGAGATAAACAAGCAATCGCAAGGAAAAGGCCTCCAAGAATCCAGTTACTTTCAGTTGCCAACATGTTGAAGAGAGATGATTGTGATGGAAACGAGTCTTCAGAGGAAACTGACGGGGATTGAACTGGCAAGGAGCCAATTGGAGGACCCTTGTAGAGGGTTACTACCAATGCGCCTGATATTGAAACCAAGGTCCCCATGATCTTCACCCGACTTCTTGAGCTTCTAAAATCTACCTTTTCCATCCTGAGAGGGGAAAAGATTGATAGAAAAAAAAAAAAAAAACTCTGCTTATTTGTTGATTTTGTCCACTTTTTGTTAATCAATTTCAAGCGTGTATGCAACACGACAAATCGCAATGGAGAAAAATGAATTCATGTAGAGTAGCTGACCCAACTGAGTGAGACTTAAGGCTTGGTTTGGTTTTGTTTGATAATTGCAAATGTTTTTTTTTTTTTTTGTGTGTAGAAAACCTTCATTTTTGGATGATTTTAGCCTTTTAGGAACCACATGGTCATATCCCGAGGGCCTGTTTGATTTGCGATATTAGATGAGAGATAGAATGGCAAATCCACGAGACACGATTTCTGTCCTTTCAATGCAACAATTTGTTGAGGTATAACTTGGAGAATTAATCCCACAAAACATGGGATACTGTATACGTTTGGAGCATCCAAGCAGCATAGCTTCTAATTATTAGTCCTTAGTCTGATCAATTGGGTAATTGTGCTCCATCATCCTCTGATTTACTGTCTGTCAATGAAAAATAGGAAAAGAGTAACAACACCTGAAGATAGCAGCAAGCAAGAAAGTGAAAGCTGGGACCAAATTGCTCATGGCAGATCCAAGGGTGGGTGAGCTATAGTTTATCCCTGTGAATACACAGTTTTGCATCACTGTAATCCTGTAAAAAAAAAAAAAAAAAAAGCCCCAAATACCTAGACCCATTAATTTTCTTCACAAAGGGACAGAGCCCACTTTTGGACTCATTGAATTGAAGGTGTAAAGGACAAAACTACATACCCAACAAGGCCGAGGAGGAAGAATTTGCAGAGGAGAGAGAACGTCAGAGGAGGTCTCTTTGTTCTGCAAGTGACAAGGAACTAAATTAGAAGTGAGATTTTGGAAGTAAAATAATTAAGGGGAAAGAGGGTAGATACCACCTGTTGAAGAGGAAAGCAGAAGGGAGGAGGATGAGAGTGGCAATGGCGTTTGAGTAAACAACAAAGACAAAGTGGCTCATTCCTTTGGACATGGCTGCTTTGCTCAGGGTGGTTAGGCCCACATCCAAGCTCTCTACCATCACCATGGCTGCGAATGGCAACAGTTCCACCAAATGGGGCTTCAAACTCATCTCTCTCTCTCTCTCTCTCTCTCTCTCTCTCTTCCTTTTCTCAAGTGTCTCGAGCCCCGTTTCTTCCTTTTCTCGAGTGTCTCATGCGCCCTTTCAAAACTCCTTTAATTACTTACTCCGTATTTTTTAAGAATATAATTTTAAATTTAAAACAATATATTTACGTAAATAATTTTTCAAGCAAAATAGATGTTATTTGATTGATTTCATTGAGATTTTTGAACGGTACAAAAAAATTAAAAAATTATTTTTCATTTACAATATTTTTGAGTTTGAAAATGTGAAATAAATATTTATTTTTTAAGAAGGTGTCGTGGAACGGGCTCTTATTCTCTCCGGGTTTCACATGGTTGAAATGGAAAATTACCATCACCGAGAAACTTATTCACGGAGGATTCACGGCTTTGTATAATCTCAACCGTTTATTTTGATAATCAATGGTTGAGATGTGTTTTTAATTATGATCGGTCAAAATTGATTTTCAATATGGATTATCCAAAACACCTTTGAACGCTTAAGATTGAGCCTCCGTTTACGGAAACCTCCGTAAAAGTTATTCTCACCATCACCATGGCTGATTTTCCCACACTACGCATTTTTCCGATGCTTCTGAATATATTTTGCCACAATATACAATTCTTTATCTGAGTTACATAATATGGAGGGGTGTGCACGAGAACGTCAGCATGAAAGTATTTTTTAAAAATATCACAAATTACTGGAATTCGTTAAATTGAGAATTGTGAGCGCCAGCAGAACGAGAAATTAATGGAAGATTATGTGAAGGCAGCCAATCAACTCCATGGCTTTCCTTTTCCTCTTCTTTTGATTGGCTTTCCTTACACATGAGTTGAGTGTTTCACTCTCCTATCATTGTTGTCGGCGCCTAAGACTAACGGTGCATGTGGAACTTGAGGAGAAATAAAAATTGTAGAAAAATAAGATCAAAATTATATTGTGCACAATTCTAGATTTTTTTAAAAAAAATTTTCTCTTATTTTTCTCACCAAACCAAACAATGAAGATAAATTTTTTAACCATACCTTCATTTTTCTTCTTAAATTTTCACAAGTTTCAAACAAAGCTTAAAAGTGTACGTGTCCCATGATAATGTGTGGTGGTAAGGGAGTTCGAGGGACCTTCCACACCAAATAATCTCTGTTAAAATGGGCCCTAAGCCCCTAAACCAGTGGGTGATGTATTTGTTGAGTGCGCTGGGCTGCAGGAAACAATTGCATCTCGGCCGGAGATCTCTGCGATTCAAATTGAACTCTTACCGATAAGTGTCTCTTAACAAATTGGGAAAATGACGGTTCATGACGTGTTTTGATAATTAATACCTGTCAAGGACATTTTTTAGCATTAACAAATGTTCTCAGCATGTCCTTGGCGGGTATTAATTATCAAAACACGTCATTAGCGGTCGTTTTCCCTAACAAATTTAATTTGTTAAAAATACTTTCACACGACGAAAATCACATAAACTGTTCTCAGCAGTCTAAAAAAAATACCTCCTAATTAAACAGAATTTTGATTCTTGGTTTTTATTGGCTTGTCTGGTTTAATCCTCGTACTTTTTGCTTTCTAATTTTTTTCCCATGCAGTCTTTGTTTTGGTTCCTTGGAAGAGAGCTGATTTTTGGAGAAATTTCTGGGTGCCGAGCATTGCATCCGGTCCGTCCATTTCGATTTTGGAAGGCTCAAATTTGGAAAGAGAGTGGTGGGGTGAGAGGAGAGAGAGAGAGTTTCAATTTGAGTTATCCAATACACTTTTAGATAGCTCGGATGGGCTGCTCAAGCACCATGTGGCCGTGCTACGTGGTGCCCACTTGGCACCCAAAAATTTCTCTGATTTTTGGGCTGACTTTTCATTAGTCACCCATGCTTAATAAATTTGATAGTGTGATCGTATGAGAGAGCGAAAGTTTGATGGAATTCACGTTGCTGAATTTTTTTTTATCAGTAAGCTAAACCCAACTTTTATGTTGTCTTTATTTCAAAAAAAATTGGCGTTTGTTAATTTTACACCAACTTTTATGGCTTATTGGTTCACATCGAAGATAAAAATCAGAAAAATAAAAAATTATGACTTTTAAACCAGCATTTTTTGAAAATATCCAAGAAAAAGTCATATATCCAAAATAAATTAATTTGTGTGTAAATGTCATAATCATTACTTTTCCAGTTTCTCTCGTCGAGACGAACCCATAAGTCTGAAGAATTTGGTGGAAAACTAACAAAGGCAAATTTCAATTTTTTTGAACAAAGACGAAACAAAAAAAAAGTTGTAGGCCACAACATAAAGTTTAGTGGAAACAGCCATAATTTGTAAAAAATTAGGATAAATGTCATTAGAATTGAAATTCGATACAAACACAGTACACACACATATAACTATATATGCAGGTTATTGTTCTTATCGAAGTTGAGATTATTTAAATATTTTACGTGAAAATTGAGCATTGAGATTTCTCTCTTTGATATCTTCATGAACTCGTTAGTTGACAAGTTTATTTGATCTCTATTATGTGTGTTGAAAACAAATAAAAAAAAAGATGAATCAGTAAATAGAGTACTCGTGAATAATATTTATTCTCTTAATAAATAACAATTCATACATAAATAAATAAATAAACAACTCCGTAACATTCCTTCCTAGAGCCAGCCGTGATTGTTCCCCGAGAACTTATTATTGTCGCTTAAAAAGTAATATCTTCGTACTTGAGTTTCGTAGCTAGTCGACTAGCTAAATGATCGATCCAATTGCAGAACTATATATCCTAATTGCTTGTTCAAGTAATTATTGATGAAATCGTTTTGAGCATTATTCAGCAACTTCAGGTTTTTCGGCGCCTCAACCACCTGCCCATAACACCCCCGAAACCATTATTCCTTTTTACAGCATAATATCGAAGATAGAAATTCAACTTTTTTTTTTTTTGTCTTCATTCAAATAAAAATTCACGTTTGTTTATATAATTTTACACCAGCTTTTATGGATTATTGGATAATATCGAAGATAAAAATTGAAAAATATCAAAGAAAAAGTCATATTTTCCAAAATAAATTGTGTAAATGTCATAATTATTACTTTTCTAATTACTCTAGTTGAGACGAACCAATAATTCCTAAAAAGTTGGTACAAAACTAAATAACACAAAATTAATTTTTTTGAACAAAGACGAAACAAAAAAAGTTGTAGTCCACGTACAGCTTAAAGTTTAGTGGGAACAAAACCATAAATTATATAAAGTTAAGTGGAAACAACCATAATTTGTACAAAATTAGGATAAATGTCATAAGAATTGAAATTCGATACAAATACAGTACATATATGCAGGTTATTGTTATTATCGAAGTTGAGATTATTTAAATATTTTACGTGAAAACCGAGCATTGAGATTTTTCTTTGATATTAGTTGTGACAAGTTTAGTTGATCTCTAAGTGTTGAAAATAAAAACTGTATAAATTAGTAAATAGAGTGAATATTATTCTCTTAAATAACAATTCATACGTAAATAAATAAACGACTCCGTTACATTCCTAGAGTCGTCATTGGTCCCAATAACTTATTGTTGATAAAAGGATGGGAAAATTTCAAAAAAACCCCTGACCTTTTAACTCAATGTCCCATAAGCACCTGACCTTCAAAAAATGTCAATCCCCCACCTAACCTTATCACTCCGTCATCAATTAACCCCCTCACCCAATTTTCCGTCCAAAATCTAACGGAATTGATGACATGGCGTTTGTGTGGACATTTTAGCCCTAAAAAGGAGACACCTGTGCACCACACAATAAATTCATAGACTGAGGCACACCCAATTCTCCCCGTTGTCTTCCCCGTGGTTTCGGCAACCACATTTCTTTTTCCGGCAACTAAGGCTCCGTCCGGCTAAATAAGCAAAATAATTTATTTTTTTGTTCTTATTCAATTTTTTTCGTATTTGTTAGTTTTTCATCAATTTTTTAAAAATTATTGCATCGTCATGACAAGAGGAATCTAAAAAGTAAAAAATTACCATCAAAACCTAATTCTTTTGAATAAAGACAAAAATACGCCAATTTTTTTATTTTTATTCAAAAAGAATTAGATTTTGATCATAATTTTTTATTTTATAGATACTTCTCGTCATGACAATGCATTAATCCCAAAAAATTGACGAAAAACTAATAAATACAAAACAAATTTGAATAAGGACAAAAAATAAACCAGTTGGCTTATTTAGCCAAACAGGGCCTAAATGTATCCAGAACCGTGACTCAATTTACAAAACTATGCAGTTAAAAAAAAAAAACCCAATTCGGCTTTCCATCCCCCCAAAAGGGGGGATTGGGTGTACCTCAGTCTATGGATTTATTGTGTGGTGCACAGATGTCTTCTTTTTAGGGCTAAAATGTCCATTTAAGCACCATGTCATCAATTCCGTTAGATTTTGGACGGAAAATTGGGTGAGGGGGTTAATTGATGACGGAGTGATAAGGTCAGGTGGGGAATTGACATTTTTTGAAGGTCAGGTGCTTATGGGACATTGAGCTAAAAGGATTGTACTTCACCTTATTTGGTCGACTAACTGATCCACCAACTGCAACCCCCTATCCTTTCAGTTTCCTCCTATTTTTTAGAGCACCAATCCGCTCGTCCTGACCATAACACCCCGGCCCGAACCATTAAATTCTACGGCGTATACTTCAAATGGAAATTAATCATAAAAGAAATAACTGATCAGCAAAAAGAAATGAACAAGATTTTAATATCTTTAATTTGCTCACCTCTAGCATCTTATCAATATTACTTTCTTTCATCATAGCCAAGTAATCGTTTTGAGCTCTGATACGCGCCTGGACGCATCTCCTGGCCTGCCCATAACGCCCCCGAAACCGTTAATTTTTAATCATAAAAGAAATAACTGATCAGCAAAAAGAAATGAACAAGATTTTAATTTGCTCACCTCTAGCATCTTATCAATATTACTTTCTTTCATCATAGCCAAGTAATCGTTTTGAGCTCCGATACGCGCCTGGACGCATCTCCTGGCCTGCCCATAACGCCCCGCGAAACCGTTAATTTTTACGGCGTATACTTCAAATAAGAAAGTAATCATAATAATAAGAAATTAATAACTGAGCAATTAAAAGAAAGATCATGAATCTCTTTGCTCACCTCTGCTTGCTCTTTTAACTGCTCCTCAACTTGCTCGGCAAGACTCTTTTTGCTCGTGTCCATTTGGTTGCTAATTGCAGTACGGCAATGAAAGTTTCCGCAAGAAACTAGCTAGTCAGGATTAATACGATCGAATAATACAAAGGAAAAAAAAGAAAAGAAAAGAAGAAGAAAAAAAGAGAGACAACCTTTTTACAATGACCGACAGCTCTAGCTCTGAGTAGAACAAAAAGCAAAATGGGAAATTCTGTATTGGATTCGGTGACGAAAGTATACGATTGAGATCGACCTCTATTTATACGAGGAGAGGGAGTCTGAGAATGGAAACAGAATCATCCTAATTATAACCAAATCGTAATAAATTACAATCGAAACGAAATCAAGAGAATCATGTATGAGGTAATTTTTGTTTTATGGCATGCGGAAGTTAGAGAGATGCTACATACATTACATTTTATGTGTGACCTATTTCGAGTCCCACAAAAATTCAGAAAAACATCCATAAATTTTAAAATATTATTTTATGGGGCCCTGTAAAAAATCAGCTTCACCGGAGATCGGTAAGTATTATATCTGGATTTGTGGGGATATAAAACTGTGCAGTTGAGCATTTTCACTCCTACGAATCTACAAGTAATACTTACCGATATTCGTTAGAGCTAATTTTTTATGGGACCCTATAAAACAATATTTTAAAATTTATGGGTATTCTTTTGGTATCCGAAATGAATCCCTTGCAGGGTCGGCCTAAGAATTTTTAGTGGCCAAAGACTAATAACGGTTTCGCTAATAAGTGCCCTGGGGCACAAGTTAAGATGCAATAAATATGAAATATTCTCCTAACATCTAATAAAAATGGGTGATTGCTATGGAAAATCTTTCTTCGTTCTCTGTTTGTCTAAGGGTAAATTACATTTTGCCCCCTCAAACTACCACCCGTTTACAGTTTGCCCCCTCGAACTATTTTTTTTCCCACTTAACCTCCTCCAACTACCTTTACCCGTTATCGTTGCCCCTTCCGTTGTGGTTCCGTTAGCTTTTTGGACGGAAAGGTGCATGTGCAGGTCACATGCCATCTTAAGTGACCTTTTAAGACATATTTGTCCTTCTTCTTCCTTTGATATGTATATATATACATATATACACAGAACCAAACTGTTCCAACGGGCAAAAAACCAGGTCCTCTATAAAGCTGAGCATCCCACCCCACTCCCCCAACGGGTCAATTCCTCTCTCTCTCTCTCTCTCTCTCTCTCTCGCGCGCGCGCGCGCCGGCAATGGAAGGAAGCAGTTCGAAGCAAAACTTCAATGGCGAATTTGGGGTTTTCTGCAGGTGCGGGCAAGAAGCACCTCTTGAGGAGTCTAGAACAAAGAAGAACCCAGGTAGAAAGTTTTTTGGGTGTCCAAACTACAAGGTGAGTTTTTTGCTGAGAATCGTCAAATTTAAAACCAAAGAAGTACAAATTCAAGCTTGGATTTTTTTTAATGTAGAATTCGGGCTGTGGATTCTTCATTTGGTATGATCAATATGTACGACAAAGAGTCAAAAGTATTGAAGGCCTCCCATCAGTTGTTCAAAAGTCAGAGGATTCAGTTGGTCTACAAACAAATGAAGACAACAATATTGACGAATTAAAGAAGGAACTGAAGGTATTGAAGAGGAAGATGCAGAAGATGGAAAAGCAAGTAGATGAGCTGTATATTTTGAACCAGAGAAGAAACATGAGGGTTCCTAGCAACTGTACTATTCTGTTGTTTGCAATTGTAATGTTGGTTATATGGTGGTTGTACTAGGCCTTCAATCCAGTGATTACAGTGTATGTAATGTTGGCATGAGTCACCTGTTCTTGGCCTTCAATTCAGTCATTACATGTGTAAAACAATTAAGAACTGATGTAGGGCGGCGTATGAACTACGAAATAATCGCACAATCCAGAGGCAAACAAACAATCCGAATATATAGGACGCAACTCTAACCCTAAAAAGTGTAAAGAAACCATACTAAAATTATTACAGACCCATAAAATAGAGGAAAAAAACAAGAATTCTGAAAAAAAAAACGGGCTAAAACGAACTTTCCTACGAAAAGTTATGGACAAAACAAAATTTTTTGGGATCGAAGGCCCATTTGGAGACCTAAACGGTCTCAGAAGGCTAAAATCCACACGGCACATGGCCAGAGGCCATGTGTCCTGACCGTTGGGCCGTTTCGGATCGAACCCAAGTGGGCCCAAAGCCAAATCTCTCGGTCAATTATTTACGAAAATACCGGCTAGTAGAAATCATTTTACAAAGGCCAACATTTCATATATGCCATAAGTTCCCATAGCATCAAAATACAACATCCAAAAGCCAACATTTCATATATGCCATCAGTTCCCATAGCATCAAAATACAGCATACTTAGTTCATGCTTAAACAGATCCCACGTTCCACATAAACATGTGTACCAAAACATAACCACAGCCTGTAGTTTCTACATAAACATGTAGTGAGGCTGTGGTTATGATAGATCTGCAAAAAGGGTAAGTTCCCATAGTCTTCATAACTTAGCCTTAACACACCATACTTAGTCTAATATAGCATACTTAGTTCACTACTTAAACAAACACTTAAAATGCTGCATACTCAGAGGTTGGGTACTGGGGAATGTTGGATGAGGTTTGTGATAGACCAATCTGAGTAGCACTTGAAGAGCCCTGTGAAGGGACAAGCTGGGCAGTCCTCCCTCTGGCCATTGCTCCACTACCTCTGGCCAGTCCTACACTGCCTCTGGCCATTGCTCCACTGCCTCTGGCCAGTCCTACACTGCCTCTGGCCATTGCTCCACTGCCTCTGGCCAGTCCTCCACTGCCTCTGGCCATTGCTCCACTGCCTCTGGCCAGTCCTCCACTGCCTCTGGCCATTGCTCCACTGCCTCTGGCCCTTGCTCCACTGCCCCTTGCTCCCGTGCCTCTGCCCCGTGCTCCCCTACCTCTGCCTCTTGATCCTGAACCAGCTTCAATCCCCTTGCCCATGTCATTTGTACCAGCTGCTATCCCCTTGCCTTTATCACTTGTACCAGCTGCAATCCCATGGTCCTTCATTATATTATTCCACTACATTGCAGATAAAAACATAACAAGTATTTCAGTAATATGCCAGGTAAAAACAACCCCAACTTTCATATTTACATTGCAATAAGATACGTACCATTATAGATGTCATTCCAGCAATAGGCCTTGAATTATCAATTATGATACCAGAACTTTGTGAAGTGGATCCCATTGTGATGCCTCTCCCCCTTCCCTTTTTTGGTGCCACTGGTCCTTTGCATGTTCTGGTATTGTGGCCCAATTCCTGACAGTTACTGCACCTTAAGGACTGGTGAGTCCTTTTTGCCAAGTGTGGGTTGTTAGGCTCATCTGGACCTCTTCTTCTAGCCTTCTTAGGCCTACCAGGTGGCCTCCTTAGTGGGGGAGGCACAATAGGGTCAAACTCAGTGTGCACCCATTCAGTTTGATCTGGTATTGGGTGTATTATGGGGGCATAAGCCCTCATGTAGCTATCTCTATTGTAGCATTCATTCACATAGGACTCAGGCTGCCTCTTAGCACTCATTATAGCAGCTACAGCATGAGCACAAGGGATTCCAGTCACATCCCACTTCCTACATACACAAGTGTGGTTGGCCAAGTCCACAACCAATGTTCTAACCCCATGCCAAACCTCATAAATATGATTACCAGCATATGCAACTTCACAATTTCTTGCTTCAACCTTCATTTCCTCTATAATCTTCTGAATCTTTGGACACAAGGTCCCATTACAGGTGACAATCCAACTTCTTTTTTCCTCATACCTACTCATCAGTTGTCTTCTAATCATCTCTAGCATTGTAATAATTGGTTTGTCCCTAGCTTCCCTAATGTAATGGTTGAATGATTCAGACACATTGTTTGCAAGCATATCAGACTTTGCTCTAGGGCTAAACATAGACCTACACCACACACTAGGGGACTCCCTCATCAACCATTCATATGCATCTACATTTTTTTCTTTTATCTTGTTCATGTTTTCTTCCCAACCTGCCACTGTGTAAGCCCTAGCTGCAGACCACATCAAGTCTTTTAAGTCCTTACCTTTGAACATGATATTGAAGTTTGCATACATGTGCCTAACACAAAATCGGTGATCAGTAGTAGGCATTAATTGCTTGAAAGTCTCTACCAAACCCTGCAATGACATAGACAAAAATTAGTTAATCAAAAAAATTTGGCACTGAATATTTCTTGTACAGTCATAAAAACTAAAAAAAAATGTATGTATACCTTCTGTCTATCTGAAATGAAGGTCCAACCATGCTCCTCAGGCCTGCCTATGATAGAAATCAAGTTCTCAAGGAACCAAGTCCAACTGTCCTTAGTTTCAGCTTCAACTACAGCCACTGCCACTGGGTACATTTGGTCATTTGCATCCTTTGCAATAGCACTCATCAGTTGTCCACCAAATGGTCCTTTTAAATGACATGCATCCAATCCTATCAAAGGTCTACAACCAGATAAAAATCCTCTCATCTGTGCTTCATACATGACAAACATTCTTTGGAATACAGGGGATGTTGCACCAAGAGGCCTTTCAACCTTAAGCAAGGCTGTGGATCCATGGTTGGACCTCCTAACCATCTCACAATAATCCCATAAACTCCAATACTGCTGTCTATGATTCCCCTCAATTCTTTCTAGTGCCCTTTTCTTAGCCCTATAAGCTTGGCTAGTAGATACCTCCACCATATGGTCTCTCTTTGCAGCCTTCCTAATGGCACTTACCTTCCAATTTGGGTCATCAATCAACCTATCCATGTATGTTCTGGCTATCCAAGCAGAGTTAGCATGTCTAAGCCTATACTCTCTTGGACATTGACATGGATGACATTTTAAGCTTTTAATCTGGAATGCAGCTGTCCCCTGGAAATTACTTGCATGAATCCTCCATCCACATTTATTCTTGCAAATGGCTGTCACCCTATTACCATCATTCTTCTTGAACTCAAAGTCTGTTCCATTCAAGATAGTATGCTTCCTTAGGGCAGCCCTAAACACTGCAGCACTGGCAAACATGGTTCCCACTTGCAAGTCTGGGTCATCCATATGCCTATCCTCAAAAAATTCTGGGAAGTCATCCTTTTTTCCATCATCAGAGTGTGGTGGACTGTCAATATCCTCTACATCCACTTCTTCCATAGATGACAACCTATGGACAGAAGATCCCTCACCAAAACCATGGGTTCCCTCACCAAACCCACTTCTTACCCTTTCTGACAGAACTCCACAACCTTCCAAATCCACTACCTCAACCTCAGTGGTAACCTGCCCATTTGACTCAAACAAATCATCCCCATCTGCAAAGTAGTCAATATCACTATCACCTATACTCCCTCTAGGACTACCTGCATTACCCTCACCTGCACTCTCACTGCCTTCATCGTCATCCTCCTTACCATACTCATCAACCACATAAATTGCTATAGTACCTATTTCCTCATGAATTGCAAACATGTCACTTACAGCAATATCTGTGTTTATCTCTCTTAACCCACCATCTAAGTCACAATCTGGCAAACAATGGTACATAATTGCATTTTCAGCACAACCTAATTCCTTAATTATGATTACCATCTCAAAGTAAGACATTAGGTCAGGGTCAATGTCATTAATGAAGTCCACCTTTCCTCCCAAGTACATTTTGCCCAAGGGCATGTCAGTAAATTGACCCCCATGGTGCACCTTAAACGTGTGTTTCGGATCAGCCATCCTAGTATGCAATATAAAAAAAAAAAATTGAAGTTAAACACAGTTTGAACACTTATGTCAGTATATTAATGCAAATCTCAAGTAAAGAAGTTAAAAAATGATACTTTTTGTGTACATGCAAGAAAAAACAGCCCTCCCAGTATGCAATACAACAAAAAAAATGAGGTTATCCATAGATTTTTGAACATGTACGTATACTCATGCAAATCTTAGGTAAAGGAGTAAAAAATGATACTTTTTGTCCATATCCAAGTACAAATAGCCATCCTAATATGCAATACAACAAAAAACATGAAGTTACCCACTGATTTGAACATGCATGTCAGTATATTCATACAAATCTCAGTTAAAGGAGTAAAAAACAAGTACTTGTGGTCCACATACGACTAAAAAATGATCCTTGTATCCGAAAACCAGTGTGGTCCACCATTACATCCCTTTTTCCAACAAAAGCATTGATACTTGTGGTCCACGTGCAATTTTGTAATCGAAAACCACTTTCTTATAGACTAAAGGGAGCTTTATCAAACAAACTAAATACTCTTTAGATAATGTTTATTACAGGTATTAGGGTTCAATACCTGTCTTTGTAGTAGATCTCTTGTATTTAATGCTTCTGATTGTGTACCATTTGCATTCAATCCATAAGAGGCATTTAGGGTTTTTGGATTCAAGACAACAGGTATTAAAGTGTGGTGGTTAGGGTTACCTGTGGGAGTAAAGGGCATTATATAGGGCATGGGATGGGGAAAACGAATTGGAGGGAGAATTTGGCGCCATTTCCCTGTGATGAGATCGATGGGTGGCAGGGGAATGGGGTCCATAGATGGATCGTACAGGAAAGAGATTTCTTGGCTGGGTATATTGTTGGTTGGGGTATAAAAGGAATTTCGCTTGCATCGTTAACGCCATCCATTCTTTACCAGTCGTAGGTAGTTGGAGGAGGTTAAGTGGGAAAAAAAATAGTTCGAGGGGGCAAACTGTAAACGGGTGGTAGTTTGAGGGGGCAAAATGTAATTTACCCTTTGTCTAATGTCTATTTTCTTTTCCCGTGTTTATGGTATCGTTAACTATTACTTTCTTTAACTTTCGTTTTTACTTCTATATTGATTGGACACAGTTAAAATTTCTTTAATTTGTTCCTTAACTATGCTACTTTCCAAAGAAATCCCGTTGTAGTAGACTTAGGAGGGCTTTTATGTCATTTCCTTGTAATCCTCTTTTTTTTTTTCCTTCATGTTTCTTTGTTCCGTTTGGATTTCTTAATGAAGATTTGCCTTTTAAAAAAAAAAATAGTAGTTGAATTCAACTTTTAGGATCTTTGACAGCATTTATTTGCAGCTTTTTTTGAGATCAAGTTTCTTGCTTTTGGAATTGAAAGCACAAGTTCTTTGATTTACCAGACAGCTTTTGAGATTATTATGAAACTAATAATTGGTTTACAGTTTCATTTTTGACCTATCTTTGGGCAGTGGTCGTGGTGACTTACATAAAGCATAAATGTTGATCTCAATTGGTTCAACAGGAATGACAAACGTGCCTTTTGTATGTGTGCAATCCTATGAAAGCACTCTCCCACATGGTTACGAATCGTTCCTTCATCTTCTACTTTTTCCCCCTAAAAAATCTATGGGAATGTCATGCCCTAGAACATCGTAAAAGGCGGTATAGATTAGGAATATTTGTCGTTAAGTTTTTGGAAAGTTTAAGAATTAGAAACGGCAAAGGGAGGGCAGAAGATCTGAGATCTTCTTTTAAAAAATGGCATTAAATATTAGAGAATATTCTATATTTATTGTACCTTAACTTGTGTTGGGGGCATTTGTCGGCATTTGCCATCCCATAAACTTTCCTATAATATTTGTTTTTCATTTAAAGTGCCTTAATTTGAGCCATTTTGAATTTAATTTGGTAAGAGTATAATTTCTGCACAATAAAATTCAATTTCAAGATCCATATTCTGTATCACAAAATTAGATTTGGCAAGAGAATTTAATGATCCCATGGTTTCAAAATTCTGGAGTCCCTACTGTGTTCATCCAAAAGTGTGAAAGGAAAAAGAGGAAGGCAGGGGCAAACCTGAGAAAAAAAAATTGTCTTGAAGGTTATAGTTGTTTCATAAACTGCATCTGAAAACATAAGTTTCATCATTTTTCGAGTAGTTAAAACGTCTTATAAGGGTATCCACAATGCTATAATCAAAAATTGATAACCAAAAGTTGCCACATCAGCTTTTGATTATTCATTTAAGATATTGCTAAGATTAACAATGTAGATGTCTACAATGGCATAATCAAAATTAGATAACCAAAACTTGTTATAACATTATTTTTTTAAACTACAAAAAATTAAAAACTGTGAAAAGTAAAAAATAGTTTTTCACGAAATAGTTTTGAAACTAATAATAACTATGTACTAGAAATTGAAAATAGTTTTTGAAAAAAAATATTTAAAAAAAATGTTTTCTAAAAAAAATTAGCAAAATATTTTTTTGAAAAATATTTTTCAAAAGAAAGAGAGGAAAAAGGAAGAGAGATAGAATAAGTGTATTTGATTGAGAATATGTGGGTCTATTAAATTTGGTTATTGTCAAAAGGTTGCTAGTTTTGGTCATCCAAAGTCCAAAATTTGATTATTTCTAAGGAGGTTGTTAAATTTGATTATAGCATTGTGAACCATATTTTGCACAAACATTGTTAATTTTAAAAACCTTTAACATTTGATTATAGCATTGTGGATACTCTAAGGTTTTCTTACGAAGAATATGGTGCTTTCCAGGAAATAGTGTTTGAAGAGTCATTGTGCCTTTTAATATTTGTAATCCTTTATAGAGATTAATAAATTTTTTTAGCTTGCAAAAAAAAAAAAAAAGAAGAAGAAGAATCATTGAGCCTATTTTTGGGTGCTTGGCCAACGCTACAACAACATTTGTCTTTATTTTAAATGGCAAAAAAAAAAAGATTTTATTAATCAATTGCATAGATTATACATCAACATTTGTCTCCAAGGACTTCATTGTTAAATGGTTGATTTTGCAACAACATACCTTTATCAGTGCTTCAGAATATATTTTGCCACAACATACGTACAATTCTTTCTCTATGTCACATAAAGCGCGCGTGTGAGCTCAGATGCGTCAATATGAAAGCATTTTTTAAAACTATCACATAAGTCTCGAGAGTGAGATTTCATAGCGTAAGCGCAGTACAAGAATCGGAAGTGGCAATGGATGGTGCTACTGATTGATTATGTGACTAAAAAGTTCTTTCTTTTATGCAACCATGTGAGTCTGCAACAGGGGAGTAATGTCTGAGGATGAAGGCAGCCGATCAACTCCATGGCTTTCGCTTTCCTCTTCTGTTGATTGTGCCCATATCACTCCGTAGAAACCCACCACAATTACAATTGCTCCGATCACACTGCAAAAAAATATAAACCGAAGAACATTAATTTGTTAGTCAGGTGCGGTTTAAATGTCAGGAATGTTGCATGAGAAATGTATTTTCAGGAAAAATGATGTGCGTTAATTTTAATTCTACAATAGTAAATTTCTTTCTTCAATACTTAATAAGTAACCTTTATTTTTTTATTTATAAAGAATAGGCATTTGTTTGTAGAAAAGGTAAAAAAGTGTGTCCAATTAGGCCTTGTTCCGTTAAATTTTTTGGAAATTTTTTTTTTATGTGGGAAGAAGTATTTTACTATCATTATATAATAAGGGCATTTTAGTCTTTTAACCATCAAAAAGTGACGGCATCTTCATCATTTTGATGAGGTGGGAATCTAGGAATTACTATTTTGTAAAGGAAGGGAAGTTAGTGCATTTTCAAAAACCACAAAGGATGTTGCTATATTTGTCAGAAACCTTTGGGAAGGTCAGTGAAATTTACCCTTGATTAATTTACAGGATCGGGTTTTTTTTTTTTCCCTGCAGAAAAGGTAGTAGACTAGAAGTGTTTTTTTTCTTCACACTTTATACAATACTAGGGGTTAGCGGGGTTGACTAACATACAAACCCCAACGCTCATCCACACCCCTTGCAGATCTCAAACTCCTGCCTCCACTGAGGGAGGGGGGAAGGCAAACCAACTGTGGTAGCTTGGTTTGCTTGTAGTAGACTCGTAGTTTTTTTTTTTTGATCATTTAGTAAACTCGTAGTTTGAGAGAGGAATTTCTTACCTTCCAACATGAAGTGTGTCCCCAAGGAAAATGACACTGAATAATGCGGCAATAGCAATACTTATTGGCTTGAACATGGCCACAAACACAGGACCTTTCTTGTGTATGCACCATATTTGGACGGAGTAACTTACGACACTTCCAAACACAGCCTACGAAGGTTGAAAACGTGAAATCGATACGGATTAGGCGCCACAATCCTTGGCAGATCAGAATTTACAAGTGGAAAACTGACTTACTGAGTAGATAACTGAGATGAGCTCGATATCAGGGCTTAATTTCCAGGCATCCAGGTTGTTTCTTTCTGCAAATAATGAAAGAGCCGTGCACTGAATCGTCCCAAACAAGTTAAAGAATGCCACTATTGTCAATTCTGATGGGTACCCTTTGAGTATTGCTGCCTGTTAAATAAATCTCGAGATCAATCAATCCTCTACCAATTAAGAAGCTTAATGTTTATCTTCAAATGTATGTTCGTGTCTGTATATGCATGCACGGGATTCTCAATCCCCCTATCTTAACGCACTATAAGTTGCCCGATCATGCCCAAATTCTCTTATATGAGATTTGACCGCGACGCATGGGGCATTTGGACTACCGCCAAAAAACGTTTTGGGAACAGAGGACCCTGGCCTTTTGAATAATAGAAATGCAATTTACCCAAAAAGTTTACCCCGAAAGTTAACGATAATTTGAAGTGTGTGGTGTGAAATCTGTAGACTCATCATTAATGAAGTGTGGCTCACACCCAGAATGAATCTGGTCCACAAGTGTGTATGATACCAATTCATCTTTTGTGTATTCTGGGTATGCAGTGTTGTTGTTTGAATATTTACCTGAGAAACGTTAGATATTGCGAGAGATAAAGAAGCAATCGCAAGGAAAAGGCCTCCAAGAATCCAATTACTTTCAGCTGCCAACATGTTGAAGAGAGATGATTGTGATGGAAACGAGTCTTCAGAGGAAATTTGTGGGGATTGAACTGGCAAGGAGCCAATTGTTGGACCCTTGTAGAGGGTTACTATCAATGCTCCTGAAATTGAAACCAAGGTCCCCATGATCTTTACCTGACATCTTGAGCTTCTAAAATCTACCTTTTCCATCCTGAGAGGGGAAAAGATTGATGGAGAAAAAAAAAATGAACTCTGCATATTAGTTGATTTTGTCCCCTTTTTGTTTAGCAATTGCAAGCTTATGCAACGCGACAAATTGAAATGGAGAAAAATGGATTCATGTCGTTTAGCTGACCCAATTGTAGTGTGCTCCATCATCCTCTGATTTACTTTCTGTCAATGGAAAATAAGAAAAAGAGTAATAAAACCTGAAGAAAACAGCAAGCAAGAAAGTGAAAGCTGGGACCAAATTGCTCATGGCAGATCCAAGGGTGGGTGAGCTATAGTTTATCCCCGTGAATACACAGTTTTGCATCACTGTAATCCTGTAAAAAAAAAAAACCCAAAATACGCACAAACGTAGACCCATTAATGATTAATTTCCACTACAAATGAACAAAACCAAATTTTGACTTAAGGAGTTTGCTCCCTCCCTCCCGGGGTTTCAGGTTCGATTCTTTCTGCCCACAACCCTCAAGACCACCCCACCTCTACGCATAAGCGTATGAAACGATTGTGGGAAAGACGGTAGGGAATAGTCTGAGGAGCGCGCAAGATGGCTCCCGACACCCTGCATTACCAAATAAAGAAGAAGATGCAAATACATACCCAATAAGGCTTAGCAGGAAGAATTTGCAGAGGAGAGAGAAAGTCAGAGGAGGTCTTGTTGTTCTGCAAGCAACAAGGAAATCGAATGAGATACTGGAAATATCATTTGAAATTTGAAGCGTAATTGGTGAACAGGGGAGGAGGGTAGACACCTGTGGAAGAAGAAAGAAGAAGGGAGGAGGATGAGAGTGGCAATGGCATTTGAGTAGACAACAAAGACAAAGTGGCTCATTCCTTCCGAGAAAGCTGCTTTGCTCATAGTGGTTAGGCCCGCATCAAAGGATTCTACCATCACCATGGCTGCGAATGGGACCAGTCCCACCAAATTTGCCTTCCACGCCATCTCTCTCTCTCTCTCTCTCTCTCTCTCTCTCTCTCTGTGGTGTAATGGGCCTTAACAGGCCATTGACATTTTTTGATTCACTCTAGCGGGAAGTAACAGGCCATTGACATTTTTCGATTCACTCTAGCGGGAAGTAACAGGCCATTGACATTTTTTGAATATTTTAATTTTATTTGACATGAACATTTTTTTGATTCACTCTTAAAGCATAAGGAAAAACGAGAAATACAAACAAACCGAAGCTACCTTTTCTTTTTGAGTATTGATTTTCACACTCTTTTTTTAATAAATACACTCGATTTTTTTGTCTTTTTGTGAAACGTTTCTCCATAATTTCTTTACGAAAAGACAAGAAATGACATGCATTTAAAAAAAAAAAAGGATTGTGAAAATCATTTCCTCTTCTTTTTTGTTAAATTTCCCTGACCTCAAGTCATGGAGTGTGAAAATCTGTTGATTGTGAGAAAATTAACTTTATCTTTCATCAAAATTTCTGGAATCATCATTCGTTTATGGGAGGAATGAGAAAATTATGGGCATTTTTGTTTGGAAGGATTCGAGGTGGGATTGGACTAAAAACAAAAGAGGGTAAAAAATTTCAGATGACACTGAAGACAATAAAATAATGGGAAAATGACGGCTAAAGATGTGTTTTGATAATTAATATCCGCCAAGGACATTTTGTTCATTAACAAATGTTCTTAGCATGTCCTTAAAATGTATTAATTATCAAAACACGTCCTGGACCGTCATTTTCCCTAAAATAATTGTTTCAAACTTTTGTCTTGATAATTTTCTTGTAGTCGTAATTTTATTTTTCAAACTTTTCTCATCCAGATAAGTGATTAATCAAGACATTTAAAGCGGGGAACACAAGGTATCCTCTTTAAGGATGTCCTCCAGTTATGCATTTGAATGGTTTATTGTTATGTCTTCAAGTGGTTATGTTATGTCATTTTGAAAAGTAAACCTAATATAATAATAATAAAAATATTATACCGTTTTTTGAAAGAGTGTTATGCCTTTGATTGCTTTAATATTATGCTTTTGAGTGATTATGTAGGGATACTGTATCCCTCAAACAAGAGGAGATACTCTAGCATTATTCTTTAAAGTGAATCTTAAAGAATTTAAGAAGTAAGAACAAAAATGCCAAAACAGAAATGTTGGTAAAATGGCCCCTTGATATACCAATCATGATGTCAGTAATTTGAGCGACGTCGTTTTGCTTAATTTAAAAAAAAAAAAATTCCCTTGCGAGAGAGAGGAGGGCTCCCACCACGCCGCCCACGGCCCACCGGCGACCGGCACCACCCCTTCTGGAAACTCTGACACTGTTACCCCAACCACTTTGACGCTGTTACCCCAACCAAGAAAGTCTCTCTCCGTTGATCTCTTTCAATAATCTCCTCCCCTATTTGTAAAGTTAGCAACTTGTGAAAACTTGTAGAGACTAGGACTGCTCGCGATCCGGTTCGGTTCGAATTTTTTGGAATTCGAGAACTGAACCGCTCAGGGACGGAACCAGGATTTTGTAAACACGGGTGCCGATCTATGAACAAAATTTTGAAATTTGAAGGTTCGGGAATCTAATAGTTTGTTTGGTTTAGATTTTAAGGGAGGTTTTTTGGGGTAGTAAGTAGAGAGAGATAGAAACTGAAATGAGATCAATAATTAAAAGAAAAACTTATGAGAGGCCATGCACATAGAGAAATTGGGTTTTAGGACAAAAAACAAACACATTTTTATATCTAAATAACACCCAAAACAAATTATAATACCTAAATGTTCTCACCAAACAAAAAAAAAATTTTAATTAAAAAAACCCGAAACCGCGCGGGGGCCTTGGCCCCCATATGACCACACTTCCCTCCGTCTCTGCAACCGCTAGTCACGGTTTTTACAAAATGAAATCCGTGTCCAGACCAAAAGTCCGACGGTCCGATTCCAATCTGATCCGTGACTCACAGATCGGTTATGGTTTTGTTCACGGATTTTAGCAAAAATAAAGCTCAAAAATATATCTCACAATAAAAAGGAAGAATGTTACATTCAGAATTAAGTTTAACATCACCAGAAAGTACGTGTTACATAAACTACCAAAGGCTTACTTCAAAAATCAAAGTCAAAAGAATCTAAAATACAAGTAGGATTGCATCATTATAGTACATTACATAACATAAAAAAATCAGAAAAGAAACGAACTACTAAAACTCAACTAAGGTTACCCGTAATTTTTACGAAAAAACTATGATTTACTCCCTATATTTTATGTACACTTACACTATATCCCATTATTAAAATAAAATACTAAAATTGGTGGAAAAAAGTGTTAACATTACTAAAAATTTACTGTATTATATAAATACACACACATATATTATTTATATAAAATAAATATCTCACGGTCCGGTTCGGTTAATCTACGGTTTTGTAATGAAAATCCGTGGACCGGACCGCGAGTCACGATTTTCTAATTTTTCAATTCGTGTCCGGACCATTAATCCACGGACAAAATCTAAAAGGTACGGACCGGTTCGGTCCGGACTGGTTTCACGGTTCACCGAATTTTTTAAACAACCTTAGTAGAGACTTGTTTGCATATACACACAACGTATTGCTCTGATACTAGATGACGAATTTGCCTTCGATATAAGTGATGAGATCTAATAAGCTTGAGAAATTTTTCGGTGCCGGGTGGGTATATTCTACGTGATATTCACTCGGCATATTCGGGCCGTCTACACTTTTGGACTCCTCTCACCCCAACACTCGCTCTCCCTTTTTTTTTCCTCCAAATTCGAGTCATCCAAAAAGGCAAAGGACGGCTCAGATGCACCAAGTGGGCGCCGCGTGGTACCCGCTTAGCACTGAAATTTTTTCCGATAAGCTCTCTCTCTCTCTCTCTCTCTCTCTCCTAGTTGCTGAGTTGTTGAAAAAAAAAATCCTAAATTGAGTTGCTGAAAAAAAAAAAAAAAACTCTAATTCAAAAATTAGGGTTTTATTTCGAACCTAGAGTCAAATTAGCTTGAGTGTCGAATTGCATGGTTATTGAATTTTATCGTGATTTTTTTTTGGGAGGATTTTATCGTGATATAATTTTTTTTTTTTTTTTGTGTGGGTATTGATGGGTGTTTTTGTGTTTGTTCAACAGCTCTACTGACTAATCAGATTAGTTCAAAAGTGGAGCAATAGAGGAGACAAGAAAAAGATCCACAGGTTCTAGCCTATACCCAAAATTCGAATGCAAAAAAGCATCCAGAAAAAAGTGTAGATTCAACCTAGAATTGCTATAGCCATAACATATTTTGTCTATATATCACCCGACTTGGGGCAAGAATGATAGAATTAATAACGGTTTAGATCGATCGAGCATTCAAAAACAATGAGTCGACGACTAACTTTAAATTCTATGCATGCATTGAACTTAATTTTTTTTTGAATGGAATTTTTTTTATTTATTAATCTTTGAACAAATTTCAAAGATTAATAGGATCCAAAGCATGAGATGCAAGGAACCAGAAGGGAAAAAGAACTTACTTGATTCTAAACGACCAAAGTCTTGTGCCATAGGACTTTAATGTCTCTGGAAGTACCGAATGTACATGTTTCGATCATGCGGTTGCCGATCTGATTAAGTTACAAAATTATAATTAAATACATTTTATTTCTTATGCAATTACTATAATGTGTTTACTAATTTAAGTTAATAAACTATAATATATTGTATTCAAATTATTCATATTAAAAAAACCCACAAATTAATAATTTAAACATTTAAAAATTAAAGTTGAATATATTTTTTGTATTTACGGAAGACTTCTCTTATTCCACGAAATTTCTATTCTTCCATTACTATTAGTGGCTTAGCTATTGTTTATGAGTTTTTGAGGCTTAACGAATTAGTTATGATTATCAACAAATATGGCTTGGTAAATAACATTTTGTGGTATTATATATGAAGGGTGTGGAACTACTAGAGTCCAAAACTACCAACGAAATATGTGGCTTTATTTTTTTTGATCAAAACACAAACATAATATTAATATTACTAAACTTGACAGATTACAGATTTAGCCAGAGCATGGGCTGCTCTAACCTCAGTCCTTACACATACTAGATCATACAAACAAGACCATACGCATAAAAATCCTAGCTAAAAATAACCCGACAATCAAAACAAAGACCCAACAAACTAACAAGACCGAACGAAACACCCTCACAAAACCAAAATAAAGACAAGCATTTCCTCAACGCCAAAGAACCTACAAAAAACAAGGATTAGGAACATGAGGTAAAAATGAATCAATAAAAAGCACAACGTTGAGGGATTCGGTAAGTATGCGACATTCAATATGAAGTAGGGATAAAGTATTTTACTAAAACACATTTTTCTAATTTTATACAACTTATTGCTTTCCTTAGCATATTTATTCTGTGATTAATCGCTCCAAGTTATTATTATATTTTTGAGTTCAAAAAGACCCTAAATAGATGCTTTCGTAAGTAGATTGCGGAGAAAGTTGCTAAAGGGAGAATTGGATTCAGCTTTTGCTATTGTTAGGTCTCCAGGTCATCATGCCGAAGAAAATGAACCAATGAGGTTTTGTCTTCACCCAGGCGCTGGTACTTCACGAATTGAGCAAAATTTATGCAGACATAGCACTGACGAAGATTAGATTGGGAAAATTCGTCAACTCTGTAGTTGATTGTGATACTTCCCTCGAGCTGAATCCCCAAGCTTCCCTCGAGTTGAATCCCCAATCGCCAAGAGCTTTCCTTCGTAAGGGGATTGCCCTTCTTAAGCTAAAAAAATACAATGATGCCAAGGCTATTTTGACATCAGGGGCAACTTTTGACCCTAACGATGCGAGATTCGCTTTGTTGACAACAAATTGTGATGGATTTATTGTAGTTTATCGTGAACTAGAAGCTGACATTGGTGAAGGATAAAACCGTAATGTGGTACACACGTAAACTCTTCTCGACTCAAATCCTTGTACTTTCCTTCTCCTCCTACATTTTCTAAGTTGCTTGTCAGAGGGTCATTCCGGTGGTCGGTCAGATTGACCTTTAGTCGTGTGTTCGTTGTGCAGGTCAAGCGAAGGGCTAAGCGAACCCAGCAACCGAACCAATGGCTCAGGAGAGGAGAGGAGATCTTGATCGACAACCCCACAAATTTCCTAAGCCAAGTGTGGCCTTAGATGTTATGCCCACCTTGATTTGCACCTAAGTACGCCAAAAGATGAAAGAGTAAGAAAGTGAGAAGTTTGTAGCGAGAGAAAGAGCTTTCACTGTGAACTTGAGTACAAAGCTTTCAAGTGGTTTGGGCAAATGAGGCCCTCATCTATTTATACATCAAGAGAAAAGTCTAGAACAGTCTCCAAAAGCTTCTCAACTACTGTACTCTAGAATTCTCTACAATTATGTACACAAGTCTTGATTTGTGTACAACCTCCTAGATCATTCTGGGGAGATGGTTTTAGAAGTTCTCTAGAATCCTCTAGGATTTATACATTGCTCTAGGAAACTCTAGACTGTTCCAAAAAAACCTCAATTATCTTGGTCGGAAGCATGTCAAGTATTTTTCAAAATGCTTGAGTCGTGGCAAGAGGCTGTGGCAAGTTGTGAAAGAAAATGAGAGTGATCCTAGTGAGAGTGCTAGAGTGAGAGAGATAGAGAGCGGTATTTTTCATGAGTGTGTTTCATGAGGCTGTGGCAAGTTGTGAAAGAAAATGAGAGTGATCCTAGTGAGGGTGCTAGAGTGAGAGAGATAGAGAGCGGTATTTTTCATGAGTGTGTTTCATGATAAATACAAGTTAGGAATTTTTCCTCTCAATTTGAGTTGTGTGTGTTTGGTTTGATTGGTGGTCATAACAGAAACAATCGTCCTCATTTGATCTAATTAGCAAAGAGTAAAAAGACAAACCAAAGCATTTAAATTCATCGGTTCAAACAATAGATGGTATTAGGTTGCCTCGCGTACATGGGCATGTGGAAAATTCTGTTTTGCCAAGCTTACTATTTCCTCATACTACCCTTTTCAAACTAATTAAGGTACCAGACATTTGAGTGTGTAAGGTTTCATGTCTCTATGTAACTGAATCATTTCCCACGAACTCAATTCTATGAATCATTCATCTTTCTTTAGATAGTTCCACAAGACATTTAGGCACAGATTCGAGCTTGACTTGCACTATGAGGTAGAATACCATAAGCCCCAAGAAAAAAAGTACCTACGGGAAATTAAGAATCATAGAGCTCTAACCATGACTATAGTAATTGCATTACCCAACGTGTTGTGACAAATTGCATTTCTGCAGAATTCATGGTTAAGTGTTGAGGTTAGAGAAAGTTAGCTAGCGACTTTACTTGTTAAATCATTTGTCATACGTGGAAATTTGTTCAATGCCCGTCTTTCTAAGATGCCATGAAATGGATAAGGAATTCATATGGCATTTTTGTGGCTTCTAGATCAATTCAGCTGGGAAAAGGGTAGTTGTTGAAGATATTCGAGGGGCACCACTAGGATTGCGGGCGGCAATTTTTGATTTGTTTGAAGGTAGACAAATGTCAGCGCACAAGTTGGCCAATTTTAGGTTGCGAGATTCTGGTATTCAAACATGAGAAGGTAGACCTCCGTTTTTGGCTTTGTCTCCTCTTCTTGAGTCTGGGGAAAGATAACTATCCTCTTTGATGTACTGGATGATTCAGTTCTTTTAAATAGAACTTTTGCCATCTTGACAA
The DNA here is from genome assembly GCA_019656295.1 of Rhododendron mucronatum var. ripense. NCBI lineage: Eukaryota > Viridiplantae > Streptophyta > Magnoliopsida > Ericales > Ericaceae > Rhododendron > Rhododendron mucronatum. The sequence goes on from BPLT01000265.1 coordinate 161,058, forward strand.
AGAAAAGGTTATAAACATTAATATTAATATGAAAGAACAAGGCTTCTTGGCAGTTTTGCCAAGAATTATAGGGGCTACAGTTTTCTCTTTTCACCGTTCCAAAAACAAGAATTTAGTCAATCTAAATAAAAAAAAAGTATTAAACAATATGAGTAAATAATTTCAATTTTTTTAAAAAAATGAATCACTTATCTGTATGTCGCGCTTGTTACAGCCTAGCAAGCTCTATGCAATCCGTGACTAGGACGCTTCAAATATTTTCCTTTTCTTCACGCAAATGACAATATCTCCTTGGAAGACAACGTTTGATTCCAAACTGCTGAATGCCATCCTGGTTTACAACATGTAGAATTATGCTGAGGTTGAAAAAATCTCAGCAGAAATAAAGAAAATATCAGGAGTAAAAGAACGCGTTCCGGGGGAAAGTCAAAACCAATATCTCAAGAAATTCGTGTGCTCTCTACCGTAAAGTTCTCTGGAAGTGATGGTTTCACTAGTGGATTACGATTATTTAATTCTTCGCGGTTTTGGCACCAAGCTGTTAAAATTTGTATTGTTCGGCTGAATATATACATCATATCTTGCTGGCCTTGCCGTACGTGAAAGCCTTGTGTATTGGGTACTACTTTTTTTTTTTTCCTTCCTTTTTTTGTTGGCCTGCTAATGTATTTTTAAAGATGGGGGCGACTATTCGCCGCCCCGTATTTTCTCCCTTAGCCCACTACATTTCGGAAAGTAGTTATTGAAAATCATACATAACATTTCGGTAAATAGCTGTTGAAAACAAGATTATATTTCGGTAACTACATGTCGAAAATATGTTCAACCTTCGGTAAACAACTGCCGAACATACATTTTCGGTGAATAGTTGTTGAAAAAAATATTATATTTCAGTAATTGTATACTGAAAATGTATATCAATTTCGGTAACTAACTGTCGAGTATAATTAAAATTTTTTAATGGATTATGGAAGAAGCTGCAAATAGTCACCCCCTCCAAGATTAACGTTGATTTCCGCCTTTCCGGCAGAATGCAATAGATTATTTTTTGTTGTGGATATTCAACTATTGCTTGAATATTTAGTTTCAACAAGTCGTGACCATTCCTCCACTGCTTGCCATATACAAATATTGATACAGGGGCGGAGCTGTTCTTGGGCAGGCGGGTCCTGGTACGTACCCCTCAAATTTTGTAGTATGTTTTTTAAGTAAAATTGAGTTTGGTCCTCAAATCCACATCCTTTTCTTATTGGAATTTTTTTTATTAAATTTGTTTCATAAAACGTAACATAATATAATCTGTTTTTTGAGCAGGAATCACTGCGTTACCTTCACGAGGCTACGTGTTCTGTTATTCGATTTTCGAAAATGAAAGAAAATGACAACTGTATATGAGAAAAATCCATCTGGGAACTTAACTGCGTCTAAAATCTTGACCATGTCCACCTGCCTGCCGGCCTCTGATATTTAAAATTTCCTCCGGGCCTTTTTCGTTTCTTTGGCCATCGCAATCACATAGAAGAAATCAGCATTGTTAATTCGGCCGCCTGGCAATCGATCTGAAAAATGACTTGTGTGCCGATTTCAATGTTGTTGTTACTTGTTGTACCTTTTCCTGCTTCATAAAAAGGAAAGCGAACACTCAGAGGGAAAGTTCTAGCGAACGATGGGTCGGCGAGTTTCCACCTGTATTTTCTCTGTCACTCTGTTTCTTGCCTTCCTAATGGCGAGTTCGCAGGACGCAGGAGTGCAGCAGGCACTAGTCCAGTTCATGGCGGAACTCTCCCCGGGAAACTTGGCAAGAGACCCGGATTTCGGTTGGAACATGACTTCGGACCCTTGTAAAGACAACTGGAGGGGTGTCACCTGTGATGCTGCGTTACTTTTCGTGAGAAAAGTTGTTGTTGATCGACTCAACCTAACTGGAGTTCTTGATGCTGCTTCTTTGTGTAACGTTACTTCCATTAGGGTCTTGAGCTTGAAAAACAACAACTTGAGTGGTGGGATACAATCGGAGATATCGAATTGCCGGGCTTTAACGCATTTGTATCTGGCTGGGAATCGTTTCTCTGGTGGCCTTCCGTCGAGTGTACCGCAGCTGGGTAATCTGAAAAAGCTTGATATATCGAATAACGATTTATCTGGTCCGCTTCCGGATCTGTCGAGGATATCGGGTTTGCTTACTTTTCTTGCTCAAAACAATCAGCTAACTGGAGGGATACCGAATTTTGACTTCTCCAACCTAGTCCAGTTCAACGTCTCCAACAACAATTTCAGCGGTCCGATTCCTGGCAATGTCGATGGCCGTTTCGGTTTAGACAGCTTTTCGGGTAATAAGCTATTATGTGGAGAACCGTTGCCCAATCTATGTCCCCCGCCACCACCACCACCTCCTCCTCCTCTTCCTCCTCCTCTTCCTGTTGATAAAAAGTTGAAAAGGCCATCCAAAAGTGACTACCTTATCTACTCTGGCTATGGTGTCCTTGGCCTCGCCTTGGTGATCATCCTTGTCGCTTACATGTTGTTCAAGAGGAAAAAAGCTCCCGAAGAAGAGAACACTGGCGGCACAACAATCAACAAGACTATTGGTAATTCGAGCGAGTTCAAGACCAAGGCCGTAGGAAGGTACAAATCGGAGTATTCCATGACATCCTGCGAAAGTGCGAAAAACTATTCGTCTCTTGTGGTGTTCTCCACTCCATCAGTGGACGAGCTGAAGTTTGAGGACTTGCTTAAAGCCCCGGCCGAGTTGGTTGGGAGGGGGAAGTATGGGAGCCTCTTCAAGGTTATGCTCGATGGCGGGGTGACTATGGCCGTTAAAAGGATCAAGAATGTCGGGATACCACGCGAGGATTTCAAGAGGCAGATGAGGAGGATCGACGGAGTTAAGCATCCGAATGTGTTGCCGGTTATAGCGTACTATTGTTCCCAGAATGAGAAGTTGTTGGTTTATGAGTTCCAGCACAATGGCAGCCTCTTCAAACATCTTCATGGTATATAAACTTCACTCTTCTCTCTCTTTCTCGTAACTGGAAAACAAAGAAACTACTTCCTAGGTTACCAGAAACTATATAAACATACAGGTGTACAGGTGGAGAATTGAGCTTTTGAATATGTGTACATCTTACACCTGATTGAGAAATTTTTTGGGAGATCATGCCAGGCTTTGTAATCCATATATGCATCTTACTTTATTAATCAGTATCTACGTTCATAGCCTCTTAGGGCAAACAAGCTGAGCCGAGTTTTATAGTGTTCGAACTCGGCTAGTTTCCTAAATAAGCCTAAAACTCGAGGCCCTTAAATAGCCGAGCCTAGCTAGTTGACTTAATTGAGTATCTTTAAATGAGTTGAGCCTATAAAACGAGCCGAGCTTATACGAGTCGAGATGAGCTTTGGAGTGTTGAGCTCGGTTCGTTTAGACGAGCCTAAAACTCGAGTTCAGCTTGATTACTAAGCGAGCCGAGCCACAAGCTGCTCGCCCAGCCCTATCGCTCCTATGTTAAACAAGCCTGACTAATTTACTTAACGAGACTCATTATACGAGTCGAGCCTATAAAACGAGCAGAGTTTTTATGAATCGAGACGAGCTTTAGAGTGTTGAGCTCGGCTCGTTAAGACGAGCCTAAAACTCGATCTCGAGTTCAGCTCGATTACTAAACGAGTCGAGTCACGAGCTGCTCGCATAGAGCCCTATCGCCCCTAAGTTAAAATCCTGGCTCCATCCCTAACAGCAAGGAACTTAAGTCTTAGTGGAAACTCGCATACCCTAATTTGAAGTGGATTGGAAAACTCTGCACAATTGTTTCCAGATTGGCAGAAGAAAACTGGAAACAAAAGTCAATTTGAAAGAAGGCTATGAATTAGCACCTCCTTATGGGCCTCTTGAATATGTGTATCCGTGCAATATTTGATTTTTTTGCCTGGGCCTTGTAGCAATTAAGAACAATACACAATAAAAAACATAACCCATGTAGTCCCCAGTCATTGGGGGTATGGGCGGGGGAGGATTAGAGACAGACCTAACCTTTGACAATACGCACAAAGTGACTGCTCTCAGAATACCACTAAAACAGTGGCCCCCCTTATACCTGTTTTGTTGCGAAACTATGCCCCCAAATCAAAGCCAGTGACTATAAAACATATTTTGACAATAGAGCTCAATCCTAAATTCCATGTGTCTTTGTTAATTACAGAATCTCAAAATGGGCAACTATTCGACTGGGCAAGCAGACTAGGCGTTGCAGCCAGCGTCGCGCAAGCTCTGGCTTTCATGCACGAGGAGCTTCGCGACGATGGGATCGCTCACGGGAACCTAAAATCAAGCAACATATTGCTCAACAAGGACATGGAAACCATGCATTAGCGAGTACGGTCTTATGGTGGTTGAAAATGACGAGGACCTGTCAGTCGAGTTCTCAGCCAACAGCATCAGAAGCAACAACACACCTACTACAACCCGCGGATACAGTGCTTTCAAGGTAGACGTTTATGCCTTTGGGGTGATTCTGCTTGAGTTGCTCACGGGAAAGATAGTCCAGAACGGTGGGTTCGACTTGGGGAAGTGGGTTCACTCAGTCGTTTGCGAAGAATGGACGGTGGAGGTCTTCGACAAGGACCTCCTCTCGGAAGGCGCTAGCGAGGAGCGAATGGTGAATCTGTTGCAGGTGGCATTGAAGTGTATAAATCCATCTCCAGAGGCTAGGCCAAGTATTGGTCAAATAGCTACATTCATCAACTCTATCAAAGAAGCAGAAGAAAGATCGTTGGGGTCTGAACTATGATACGAATTTTACCACAAAACATGTGGAAAGAAGATAAAATTGGTTCATGGGAATTCATTTTTTTATGTCTATAAACTCTATTTTTGCAGGTCTGTTACGTTACAAAATCTTTCCCTGAATCACTTATGTGGAATAGTTAGTTCTGCTATTCAAGGATATGATGGATCTTGATACCTACACATGGTGTTCTTTGAATTTTGAAATAAATCTATTTATATGTGTGGGCTTGGGTCGTCGTTTCATCTAGTTTGAGCACATATATACTTGTACACATACTCACATTTACGTGGCCGTCAGTAGCCTTGTTTCATGTTTTCTATTGACTTTTCTGAGTATTATCATGCACGTGTCGCACTTGGTGACCATACAGAGGTAGAATTGCCATGAGGAGTGTTCTTGCCACCTGAGGAATTTTTCCTCCAGGTATGAATACATGTTGTACCTTTGTGCGACAATGTTGCATTGGGTCGACTGTATGTGTTATAAAATGTTAATTCTCTTGGTCTCCCAGATTTGTTGTTAGGAATGTATAACCAACTAGTACGAGGACTCACAGGTCCTGTCCTAGAAACACAAGAAAATGAAATAAAAACAGCCCGTAGGCCAGAAACAGAAAAGCGACAAAATACAAAAAAGCCGCGTAAAAACTCCCATGGTCCACCCAAGATGGGGTTTTCGAAGAACTAGATTTGCATCAAGCAAAAGCATCAACCTCTTTGCCGCCGCTGTTGTATACCGTTGTTGTGCCACCGCTACCGGCGGAACTCCTCCAGTGCCGCCTCAAGGAAGCCGTTGGATGCCAGAGCTCCAGATTCACCACAAATTGGTTTTGGCCAACCCAAAAATAGAGGGAAGAGGGGAGATTAAGCTCTCAAAGTATCTCCATTTTAGAGACCAAATCTTCATATTTGGAGACCCAAAAGCTCCAAATCTCTAAAATAAAATGGGCCCCTCTAAAATTCTTTCTGCAAAAAGATGAAGAAAAGAAAAAGCAATTTACAAAATCTCCCCTAAATATAGAGATTTATTAGTCTCCAAAATGGAGATATAGAGACCCATTGGAGATTCTTTCATAATAATAGGGATGCTTTTGTGACGTCATGGGCATGACAAAATTTGATTTACCGTATCGGCAACGACTAGTAGTGATCTAAATGAGCTTCAGCTTGACACAGATTTGATTTTCATAAGAGAGAATGATGGTTTCCGGCACCGGGTGCGACTTCACTTTGACGACTTTTTCCTTGTAGCTCGGGTAGATTTAGACTTTTGGTTCTTTGTTGATGTCCTTTTTTTACTTCTTAGCTTGCAATTATTGTTTTCTACAAAGGTGTGTGTTGTTTATGATTCAGGGGGAAAAAAAGAAAGAAAGAAAGAAAGAAAGAACATGAGCAGTATCACTTATAAGAGACTCAGGGAAAGTATGCGTTTTACGGGGTGGTATATTCACAGAATGAAGACGATCATGCAAATGCAGAAGGAACGAGTCGTCTTATCAGCTTGCGGAGATGAATTTACATGAGAAATGTATTCCATGTTAGTGTTTTGTGTTTGCGCGATTTGCATCACTGTGGTTTGTGTTCGCAGCGATATCATGACTCTTACACTAAATGAAGGCTCTCGGCGAAGACAAATAGAAGGTCATGAAATCAACTTGAAAAGCACTAAATGATGTACTACTCCATAGATAAGGCGAAAAGATGGAATAACAGCCATGAAAAACAACACAAAACCCACTCCACACACCCACGAAGAAGAAAAAAACAATAAAACAGTACAACTCTTAAAGCACGACGTACAAGGGGATCGATAATCAAGCTGGCCAAAAACCATAGCTAGGCAAGCAGCAAGCTATCGAACACTCAACAAATCAATATAGATAATAAAGATGGGTGGAATGTGACCATGCGGAGGGTCTAATCAGATGGAGGTGGGGCTACGGATGTAGGAATTGTGGTGGAATTGCTGTAGGAATTGTGGTGGGAAGTGTTGTAGGAATTGTGGTGGGAATGGTAAACGGAAGATTCGTAGGAATTGTTGTGGGAATTGAAGGCATGTTTGGCAACGTGGTCGGAATTGGCAGAGATGATATCGACGGAATCTGAGTGATTGGGATATTGGGAAACGAAGGCATATTGAACGGAATATTGGAAGGTATGTTTTGGAGTAGGTGGCGAGCCGCCGCCGTGCTCATCGGTGTGGTGGAGAATGAGATTAGCGTAACCAGGAGAGCCAGTGCCAAACAAGGTTTGAGGGCTGCCATTTTATATGAGAAAGGAGTGGAGGGTATTTTAGGAAATTGAGATGCCCTGAAATGTGAGGAAGAGATGAAGAAAATAGTAACATGCTTTTGTGGATATTTATAGGTTAGAGACTTGAGAGACAATTGGGAAACCAGGAGTTTGATAGTTGGTTGAGATGTGGTTGGGCGGGTTATTGCTAAGCTCTGGTTTTGTTCAACAGATCCAAAACTTGTGAATGCAAAGGCCGAAGGGTATACCAAATGGAGGAATTTTGCATTTTATGGGCCAAACACCCAACATCAATTTAGTTGTAGAAATGATACGGATCAGGATAGTCAGTCCAGGAACCCAATCAATGGTTCAGATTTAAAGAAACTCTTTCAGGAAAGAGTTCTGGACCGTTGATTGAGTTTCCTGTTTTCTCTTTCATGGACTGTACAGGTCTAATTTAGTTGCGATGGATCGAGTAAAGCTACATTATGGATTCCAATTTTTTTACGAGTGTTCTATTATGTATCGCATGTTAATGTTTTGTGGTAGCACAATTTGCATCACTGTGGTCTGTGGTATATATGTACTCTCTCTCGTGAACGAGATATTTGATGGTGCACGATGTGTGAGAGACCCTCTTAAAGCATCTCCCCTCCAAATGGACATTTGGAGTGTCGTTGGAGATGCTCTTATGCAAAGTAATGTTGTCTGCAAGGACGAAGGGCAGTGCATGGGTGAGGAGGCCCGGGCCTCTCCCAAACTTTCTCACCTACTTTCTATTTTCTTAGAAAGCACAGGAATATTTCATGTCATTAATTATCATAAAAAGTAGTAAGATTAACATTAATTATCTGAACCTAAGATGACGTATATCCCCCATATGGCATTCTAGCTCTCATTGTTTTCTATTCAACCACAAAAATGCATTAAAAACCAAAGCTTTTTTAGGGTTTTTTCTTTTTTTTTTTAGTCGGTAGATGTCTAACCTATTCTTAAAAAAATTGAAAAAAGGTACTGCTAAGCGGCAATTATATGGCATGGGTGGGACAAGTTCAAAATGCATCAACCACCATACTAAGCACTTACGCTCATGACGAGAATAGAACCCTCATCTTTTATGTAAAAGAGGTGAAGAAGTGTCATTAAACTACAAACCCGTTCGTAGTTGAATTAGTGAGAATCAGAAGGACTCCAAAGGAGTCAAAGGGACTTTTTGCACCTTTCTTTTTTCTTCCTAGCTAGAACCTAACACAAGTAGTTGGTTGACCAAAATACACTAGATCCTCTTCAGTTTCCATTTCCTACAAGACAGGGACGTCGGGAGGGGGGTTGCCACTTGCCACCTCAACTCTTTTAACACTTCGCCTGATGTCACTCATGGCTCATGCATGAAGCTTGGATGTGTTTTTTTTTCTTTTCCTTTGACTCTTTCATTTTCTCGACCTACACTTATCATGTTTTTTTATCATTTGATGAACCATTATTAGTCATTTTAAAAAGAAAAGAATAAATTCACCACGCAAATCGCATGTCCAAATACTGAATGATCACACTTACCATACAGTTCAACATCAATCGAATCGGCTCGCCCCATGTAAAACCTATTTCTTAGGTTCTAATACCAACTATAACGATCTGAAACCTCAGCACCATCACCAAACACATAATAAAATTAAAAGTTTAACATCACCAACTCAATAAGCAGCAAATAACTAATTAAACGCTATCCCCAATGTACCACTTTCCTAATATTTTCATTTATTTTTATATACACTTCCCTTACGTCGTTGTCTCTGCAACCACACCTTTGTCTCTGCAACATTCCCCACTCTCTACCTCTCCTCCATAAACAGGAGCGTCCTCCCTCTATTTCTCAAACCACTTAATAGTTTCCAATTCCTAGCCTTTTCGTTACAACCCCAACCACCCCCCCCCCCCCCCCCCCCCCGGTTTGTCTTGTTTCTCAAATATATATAGGCCATGCACAATTTTCTTAGCACCTCACATACGCGCGCGCACACACACTTATTAGCCACCTTAGGCTTTCCATGCAATAAACATAATGGACCGTTCTCTCCATTTTTGTCCTTTTCTTTTACCAAAAAAATTGATCTTTGATCCCTCTTTCATATGTACTTACCCTCCGTCCCGCAATATTTGGCACTTTTGGGAAATCCAACTTTTGAGAAAAAAATTTGATGTACAATTAATGAGAAAACTTTCCAATGTTACCCATGTGTACTTTCACAAACTTTTGTCATAAAAAATAAATACTTTCACAACTATTTTTCAAATTGGGAGTCAAAAGCCAAAGGTTTTGGCGCTGATTTGTGGCTCCCAAATTGAAAATTGAATGGAAAGTGTACTGCATGGGTAATCAAAATTGTACTTTCGTTTGAATTGATTGTAGTCTAGTGTGCAAAGGATAAGGGTAAATTGGGAAATTGCCCTAACTTTTCTATCAACTTTTCAAACTAGCCAAATATTATGGGACAAAGAAAAGAACAAAAGTGTCAAACATTGCGGAACGGAGGGAGTAATACCCACATAACACACACATGTACACGGCATGTCCACTTTGTGCACCAATAATCATGTTATTCAAATTATCGGTATTACACTCTCACTCAATGGACATTGGCTGAGATGATCACAACCCAACTCCCAGGCGAGAGAGAGAGTCCAAAATTGTAGAGCGGACAGAGAGGATGGGGGAAGGAAGGAAGAGAGGGGGCGGCGGGGGATGGAGGGAAGCCTAAAGCCCAGACTCTCTCTTGCCCATCTTTTATGTCCCCTAGACCGCCTTCCTCAGTTGTTGGTACACTAACCATTCTCCCTGAAGTTAGCTAGCCATACTTAGCGTTGCCACTCGTTGGCCGGCGATTATACATTCCGGGCAGACGGTTAGTTACCAAGTTTGCTCCCTCCTAAGGTTTTTGGTTCAAAACATTTCAGTGTTATCAACTCTTATGCGACAGGTTCATAAGTTCATATGGTGCTTTGCCCCGGCTTTAATTCGGCCCACCTGTAATGGATGGTTTGATTGGTCTTCAAAGATTAATCAAGTTGTGCATGCGTAAGTTGACCGGGCACTTGAGTTATAGAAATAGAAAAGTTCTAAAAATGATCGGTGTTTTCAATTTACACTAAACAGGACAGGACCAAATAGGTAAGTGATTCCTAACCAATTTTATCAGTTTTTCTTCCCCTTTTAAATGAACAAGAACTTCATACAGAAAAAGAAACAGAAAAGATGAAAGGTGTCTTTGAGCATGCATTAGCACGTCATTTAAAATTCTTGGGTATTCTGTCTAAGCAACAGAGTTAGAACAAATTTTTACATCAGTAATAGTAATTTCCTTAATCATACAATGGATTAATCGATCATTACTAAGTGTGAAACAGGCTTTTTACCATTAAAAACTTAAAGTTAATCTAGTCAAGTGCAATGATTTTGGAATTACTAGTATATTTAAGATTCATTGGGAAACATGACCAAACCGCCAAGTACTTAACAAACCATTTTAGCTGCTGGAGCTATAACTGTAGAGCAACCGTTAATTAGTGATTTGCCTTCTGCATTCACTGTATTCAAGAAAGACTCAAGAAAATGTCTTCTTGTTTTTCTTATTCTTCTGAAGAAGAGGCCGATGAGCCGCCGAAGAAGCGAAGGATTCAGCCTCCTTGTGAGTGATGTCAATCGTCCAGAGTCACAAACGGGGTACCGTATGACTGCTTGTTCTTCTTCACAACATATTAATCTTGTTACTTCAACAAACTAGCTGAATCTTCGATGTGTGTCGTATATATGATAGATACACTAATGGGATACTGATAGATTTTCAATATTCAATGTCCCTTTTTTTAAAAATAAAAATAAAAAAAATCAGGCAATACAAGAATATACTCCAGTTCCAAGTCTGTGAATTGAAGTTCATTTTTCTTCAATTCTGCACCCAGTTGATTGATACAGAGACAAGAATAGGGTAGAAAGAGTTTTCGCTGCTCACAATTCAGAAAAAACTTGGGACTTAATTAGCTTCTACATACCTTCCCGCCCCGATTATAACAAACACTACCTCATTGATTTGCGTAATTAAAAGTCTGGAGATATGAGAGAAAAAATTCCTTTTTTTATTGTCAGAAAAATATCCCAATTATTTGCTGATATTATTATTTGAATGTTTATATGCATGTTTTGATTGTAATTAATTATGATTTGGTTTTAATTAGGATGATTTCTTCTTCATTGTTAGGCCCCCTGATCCCCTTGTATAAATTGAGGTGTCATTGTATAGTATCGTCATTGAATCCATTAATACAACAATACACAATTCTTCATCCTTTGTTTTATTTATTCCACCGTGGTATTAAAGCTAGAGTTCTCGACCTAGCTAGCTTCCTGTTCATCTTCTCAGATCTCGTCGATCATTGTACAGGTTGCCTCTTTGTCCTTTTTTACCTTTCCGTTTTTCGAATTCCTGACTTAATTTCTTGCGCAAACGTTCATTTCCCTACATAATGCAATTTAGCAAGCAAATGGATCCGGGCAAAAAAATGACGTCTAGCGGTAGCGGTAGAGGAAAGAGGCCCTTAATAACGTCAGACGTGGCAAAACCAAGCTCCCGAGTCGAAAACCCCAATCCAGAAAACTCAGCTTTCTTTCGCAAGGAGTTGACTAATTCTGATGTTTGGAATGGATATATCCAAATTCCTGGCAAAGTCGCGGAACAACATCTCCTTGGTGGATCCCCCCAAAAAACCTTACAAGGAGAAGGTTCTTAACATTCGCGACCCTCGAGACAAGACTTGAAAGATGGAACTCCGGAAGTTCGTAAAATATTATAGGATTACGAGCAGCAGCTGGAGAGAGTTTTATACAGAAAACGGTTTGGAAGCTCAGGATGAGATCCTGTTTTTCAAAGATGCGCCCTATCAGACTTCGGACGGGATTAATAGCTACTTTGTTCGATTCAATAAAAGAATCGCGGCACCGGCCAGTGGAGGAGGCACGCAAGGAGGTGGAGGCACGCTACGGTTAATAATAATTAATTTCCATTTGATCGAATTGTATGCATGCCGTAGAAACTAATTAATGTTTTCGGGGGTGTTATGAGCATGCAGGTGGAGGCGAGAGTGCCCGTAAAGCAGTGTCGGAGCAGGTGAAGAAGGGTAGTACTGGTAGTGGAAAGAAGGCAGCAGGCGGCAGTGGAAGCAAGGCAAAGGCGGGCAAAGGTCTCCCCGGTTCTGGAAAGACGGCAGCAGGCGGCAGTGGAAAGAAGTGAAGTGGAACAATCTTTTTAAGGGACAACAAGTACTCTGGGAATAATCAAGTCTTCTTAATAAAATATTACTTTTGTCGATTTAAAAAAAATAAAGTACTTAGGGAACAAGGGAAGGGAACTTCTCATGTAGATCTTGGTAAGGGAATGTTAAAAAAGACCCCAATATTCTTGTCGAGATTTCCTGTAGTAAAAAGTCCTCAAAAATGAAGAAATAAAAAAAATAAAAAAGTTGCCTTTGGTTTATAGATAGTGGAATTTTTTTTTTCAATTGTAATTCATTAATTTTGTACTCTTTTCAGTTCCTTTCTTTGACATGAAGTGAACAGTTTTTAAAGTTTGACAAGAAAAGTGGTTCTATTGTTTATTTCCCAAAAGGGGAAAAAAATTGATGGAACTTTTTATTGTTTTCATCCTAAGAAAAAAGAAGAAGAAAAATGACGTGGCCAAATAAAGGAAATGATGGAAGAAAAAAAAAGAGAGAACAAATTTCTTCTTTTTTCCCCTTCCTCATTCGAAAAAGAAATTGAATCACAAAACGAAGAATTTATGTTTTCTTTATATTTTTGATTCATGCCCTATGTACCAAACAACTAATAAAAATTAAAATGAGTTTTACGGCTATCAATCATGCCAATTGTGGATCTTTCCGGGACCCAGAATTTATGTTTTCTTTATATTTCTCATGCATGCCCTATGTACAGAACAACTAATAAAAATTAAATGAATATTGTGGACCTTTCTCGGACCCACTTTAATGAGCATGATTGTTGGCTTTTCAAAATTGGTCAAGATCATTGTCTGTCGAATTTTGATTGATATATCTACTAATATATTTATGTAATTTTTTTTTGGCTAGACGATATGATGTTAGGAGGGTTAGGGGTTAATGATCTTACAACAGAAGTCAAGCACTTCTTACATAAGGACTCAAATTCGGGAGCTCTTCCTTAAAAGGGAGAGTAACGATCCAACCACACTGGCCGTGGTGTGTTCAATAATATATTTATGTTAAAAGAACAATATTTAATAATTATCTTTAATTACATATTTTACTATAAAAAGTGTTTTAAAAACCCAAAAACTCCCATCGAATATTTTTTTGTACAAGAAAAATTTCCATCAAAACTCCGTCTATAATTCTTTTTCTACGCAAATCTTTTCCTGATATACATTTCGACAATTTGTAGTATTACATAAAGTTTTTAAAATCATAAAATATGTTATACACTTAATAACAATATCGAATTTCGATAATCTCTATACGAAGATGAACACAACGGTACCTGGGTCCGACTGCACGAACATGTGAGACCCACTCAAAACAAAGCTCAAAGTATGCTAAAATTCAATCAGCCATGCAAGTGACAGTACTGATATTCGGCATTTCGAAATTATATTTCCCTTGATTAGTTCTTTGCCGATCAAAATTTTATATGAAAAAGAGGAATTTCATTGGAAGCATCGGATGCTTGAATATCAAGCAAATTCCACCTTTGTCCTCATTGACTTTGGTTTCCGTCTCAAGGCATCCATAGTGGAATAATCAAAACCAAAAGATTGCTAAATTTGGCAATATTTGCTCAAAAAAAAGAGCTCACATTGAAATAACCAAACTTACCAAACTTAGTATTGTGAGCCATATTTTGCACAAACATTGTTAACTTTAAAAACTTAGCACTTTTGGTTCTGCCATTGTGGATACTCTTAGATAATCAAAACTAGCAATATTTTACCAATAATAAATTTATTGGACTCCACATCTTCTCAATCAAGTACAATCATCATGGGAAATGAAACAACCTAGTTTCTTAGAACTCTAAGAACAACAAACGGATTTGTATATCCATGAACAAATAAAAAGGAATTTCAAATTTTGACAATTGAAATTTACAAGAGAGAAGATGAAAACAATAGGAGACTTTTTTGGGTGGAGCTTCTACGGTGACATATGGTGGAGTGAATGATAGGAGAGGAGAAGAGCACACCGAGCTTGATCTATGTAAAAGTTGGGGCACACGCATCGTGAGTCAAATTTTGACAAAATGTGACCAAAATTTGATCAAACAATAAGCAGAAAAGTTTTGGGCATCTTATTTCAAAATTAGGCTAGCACACGCATCGTGTGTAGCCTGACCTGTAGCTAATATGTAATCCATTCAAAGCAAGAACATTTCGTAGAGGAAACGTGGGTTGCAACTAAAAGAACAAACACAAATTGTATTCCACTACTTCAATAACTCTATCTAGCAGCATCATCAACGTGAATGCTATTCAAACGGGGGGATCGATCATCATCATGAAATTGAATTAATTTAAAAAATCAAAGCAGTGAGCGAAAGCAAGAGAAAGAACCAAAGCTCGAGCAAACCTTACATTGCTTCCCTTAGAAACCCCATACACACACTTTGCCATGAGGATTGCTTCTAACAACGCACGAAGACAAAGGAATGGAAATTTGTGGTGACGGCCGCGTTTTGCTGCTTTTCGGAGGCTTCGATAAAACTCATCTTCTCTGCATTTAGTTTTCCCTGCTAAGAATCAAGGAATGGAAATGAGAATTGAGGGAGAATCGATTGTCTCGTTGCTTCTTTCGGAAATTGGAATTCCAGACCATTTGGAACTGGCAGAGAGGTTTGAAAGACGTAATAGTGGGAACTGGAGTTGGCAGCTATACATACCGGAAGGAATGTGTTTTTCCAAGTCTGTCCTTACAGTTATTTGCAGTAACTCAAATAAAGGCACATTAAGATGTGAAATACTCTTTTTGATAGGATAGTGTTTACACCCGTTTTTGGCACCTAGTCTTGGGCAAGCATTGGAAGGCCATTTAATTATCTTTTAATTAAATTGGGCCAAGAAATAAAGATGTGTTGGATCAAAATTAATGGGCCAAACCTATGTTGCATAGGCCCAATTAATTCCAGCTGGATTCAAGCTCAAATTTAAAGAAGTCATGGGCCTATTTGCAAAAAGAATTCAGCCGGCCCATGGCTTATTTAATTTCGAGAAGTATTTTATAGGTTAAAAATGTTAAAAGGCCATTTAATTTATTTAGATGGCCCATTACCCAAATGGCCCATGAAAAGTGGAGTGAAAGAAGGGAATTGTTGCCTGTTGGAAAGCCATTTGATCGAGTCAAATGGCTGGAGGTTCTTTGCTAGCCACAAAAAAAAGGAGAGAAAATAGGCCCATCACCTTAATTGGCCTTTTTCAACCTTTTAACGGCTCACGATGAAAGAAAACACATGGGTAATTGGTATTAACTCCCAATAACCACCCATGATCTCACTAAAACGTGTTAGTGGGTAGTTACTTTGGACACATGGCAACATCCGGAGCTAACTCAGGACACGTGGCAGCTCGTGATGAAGACGGGAAGTTTGGTCCAGATCTGGACCAGTGCACTAATTACCCATGATCGTGTTAACTTCTAATAATTGCCCATTATCCCATGAAGTGCACGAATGGAGGAGTTACATGGGACATGTGTCGTCACAAGAGAAGGCCAACACATCTGCTTTGCATGCAATGCCGTGGCCTATAAATACTAGAAGACAAGAAGGAAAAAGGGTCCACACACCAATCAAGCTCAACGCTTAAAAACCAAAGCCTTCCCAGCGAAGCAATTATCTCATTTTCTCACCTCCACTCAATTACTTCTACAAGTAGTTCGAGTTTCTCTCTCTCTTGTATCCCAATTTTATTACTACGACGTAATAAAATTATTCATATCTCTCTTATACCCCAACTTTGTTATTACGATATACCAAAGTTATTCTACGTTGCTACTTCTTTTCCTACACGGTTAGGAAATTATTAAGTCCTCGCTCGTAGAGGCAAAACCACGAACCATCACTGCAATCTAGCCCTTAGGTTTGCAGCACTATCGCCCTCACAGATTCGAAGTCAGAAAAGGGACGCTCAGCCCTTACGTTAGACGCGACAAGTCTTGACACGCCCGCGCGCTCAGTCCTTGAGCATTTTTGTAGCCGAACAGATAGTTTAGGAACTATAAAAGTTGACACAATGACACAAATTGAGAGATATCAAAATGGTGCTCTTCTTTTATATATATTATAGATAGAATAGATAGATAATAGAGTAGATAGATATTATAATAGATTGTGAGCTGTGAGATTGTTTTCGTATTGTTGTTGTTTTTCCAATACGCTTACCTGCATCAGCTGGTTGATTTTCAACGCAATTCGTATCTCATGTAATTAAAGTTTGGAGGCATGAGGGGAAATTTTTGTTTTTATTGTTAGAACATCGTAATCATGTAATTACTATTGTAATCATATCTTGGTATGATTATGATATTATATGATTCGCTTGATTTTGTTTTGATTGTAATTGATTACGATTTGGTTTTAATCAGGACCCTTTCTTTTCATTCTTAGGCGCGCTCCCTTCCCTTGTATATTAGAGGTCTGTCTCATCGTATAGTTTTGCCATTGAATCAAATACACAATTCTCCATTCTTTGTTCTATTCTATAGTGGTACATATCAGAGCTAGAGTTCTCGACCTAGCTTCCTGTTCATCTTCTCACGGCCTCGCCATTATACAGGTTGTCTCTTCGTCTTTCCCTCGTTTTTTTTATTTTATTTTTACCTTTCTGTTTTTTCGAATTCCCCACTTAATTTCTTGCACAAATGTTCATTTCCCTAACGCAATTAGCAAGCAAATGGATCCGAGCGAAGAAACAATTACTAGCTGGCAAACGGAGGAGCAGAGAGGACTGGATGCAGCTGTGAGCAAAGAGATTCATCTTGTTAATTCCTTTTTTCGCTCGTTATACTCCATCTTTTTTGATGATTAATTTCCATTTGAAGTGTGTATATGTATATATGCCGTAGAAATTGAAGGTTTCGGGGGTGTTATGAGCAGGTGGAGGCACGTTATGAGGGGATGAGTGGTGCTGACAAGAAGTCCATGAATTAGTTGGAGGAGAGAGACCTTGAAGAAGCGGAGGCCCAGATGAAGGGCAGTGGTAGTACTAGTGGAGTGACGGCAGCAGCCGGTGGAAGCGAGGCGGAGTCGGACCAAGGGTCTTTCCGGTTCTGCTACTGCTCCATCATTTAGTGGAAACAAGTGAAGTAGTGGAACAATAATAGTAAAGGGACATGAAGTAGTAGTTGGGAAGAAAGGATATATGGTTACAGATCAATAATTCCAGCTTCCCATGTAGATCTTTGTTTTTGGAGAAAATGACGATCAATAACGTGTTTTGATAATTAATACCCGCTAATGACATTTTCAGCATGAACAAATGTTTTCAGCATGTTTTTGACGGGTATTAATTATCAAAACATGACCGTCATTTTCCCTTGTTTTTAATTTATTAATCTTTGAATGTGAATACATAGACCACAAGAAGCAAAGAGAATGGCAACAAGTGTTCACCTGAGACTCAATCTCTTAATTGGCAAGATGTCAAGTAAAGAGAAATCCCAAGGGACAAAACCTGGTACCTAAAATACTTTAAGGCCCAAATAAAAAAACAATATGACGCACATGGGACGCCGCCCAAATACCTGAAAAGGCCAAAAAAGCCCAAGTATAGGGGATAAACCCAGCATTTAAGCCCACATTACACCCAAGCCATGGGATTTTCCGATTCCTCTTTTCGAAACGAACCAATATTATCACATAAAAATTTAACGTAAAACTAACAAACGTGAAAAAAAAATTGAATGAAGAAGAATCAAAAAATTATGATCCACAACATATTTATTAATTATTAGTGGAAACACCCGATGAATATGGGAAGGATTATGAGGAGATCGAGAGCCCTTAAAGCAGCGGAGGACCAGATGAAGGGTAGTGGTAGTACTAGTCCAAAAAACAGCCCCGGACCACGAAGAGCAATTGACTGGTGGGAACAATAAGTGGAATTACCCTTCTACCCTCTAACAAAAAGAATCCTTCGGTCGAAGATGGACAAGGGTCCCCCCAGTTCTGCTGCCGGATCATTTAGTGGAGACAAGTGAAGTAGTGGAACAATTCTTAGGGCTTGTTTGATTGGAGGGATTGGATTAGTTGGGATTGTGGTCAAGGAATTATTGATGAGGAGACTAATAGTTCTGAGACTATTTATAGTGTAGACCTTCTAATCCCATGTTTGTATGCGCTCGGGATTACATACGGGATAAGTCATATCCCGTCCTAACCCATGTTTGTTTCAATGCTTCGGGACGAGGATTAATAGCTTAATTGACTGTCTTGCCCTCGTTGCAATTTTGTCCCAACATGGCAAGTCAAGAATAACCCAAGCAAGTCAAAAAATAAATGCACCACCTTCACTTCTTAAACAGCGGAAATCATCTTCTTCTTTTTGACCGGAGCAGCGAAAATCATATGAAACAGTGAAATTTGATCCAGCCCATTTTTTCACTCCCCACTGTTTTTTACTATTGCCCCAAAAAAGTAAAGAACAAAAAATATAAAAAGTCACTACCATGAAGAAGAATAAACCTTTTCAACAAATTACTGATCAATAATTCAAATAAAGCCCAAGGAATTTCTCTCTCTAAGTTCCCCTAAGTTTAGCACTTTTTGTCTTTATTCAAATTTTTTTTTTTGCAGTTGCTAGTTTTGTGCCAAACTTTTGTAGGTTATTAATTTGTTTCGACGAGAGGAATCAGAAAACCCAATTTTTTAAACTTTTGCTCAAATATTTAGAGAAATATACACTTTTCATAATTTTTTTTGCTTAAAAAGACCCCATTCTTGTCGATAATTTCTGTAGTAAAAAGTCCTCTAAAAATCAAGAAAGAAAGTAAAAAGTTGCCTTCGGTTATATTTGGTGGAATCTTTTTCAGTTAATTCATTAATTTTGCTCTTTTCAGTTCGTCTCTTTGATATGAAGGGAACAATTTTAAAAGTTAATTTGACATAAAGGTAGACACGTTATTGAAGTTCTATTGTTTATTTCCCAAAAGGAAAACAAATTGATGGAACTTTTTACTGTTTTCATCTGAAGAAAAAAAAGAGAAGAAAATGGCGTGGCCAAATAAAGGAAATGATGGAAGAAAAGAGAAGGGAAAAAAAAAAAAGGAAAGTGAATAAATTTCTTCTTTTTTCCCTTCCTCTTCCAAAAAAGAAATTGAATCAGAAAACGAAGAATTTATGTTTTCCTTGTGGGGAGTGATTTTGGCACTCCCCTTTTTTACTTTTTACTAACTACACTCCCCTTATTGTTTTTAGTATGTGAAATTACCAAAACATTTTTCAACTTTGAAAAAACGGGGTGGTTCCGGGGACAACTAATTAATTTACAAAAATTGACCCACCAATTTCAGTTCTTTGAATCTCATTTTTTTTTTTCAGTTCTTCGTTTTCTTTGTTCTCTGTTTCGTTTACTAAGCTTTGAATGAGCTTTTTTTTCCTCGATAAGGAACATTGGCCTCGCACCCACAAGCTCCCCTGTGCGACATACGCACCAACATCAATTTTCAGTTTGAAACTTTTCTCGAGGTGGAAAATTAACCCACCAATTTTCAGTTCTTTGAATCTTATTTTTTCCAGTTCTTCGTTCACTTTGTGTATGCTTCTCAGATGAGTCCTGCTATGAGCAGGGACAGTTTGCAGGGAACCACGCAGGGACAAACGCGTTTGACCCCATTTCGGATCCCGAAAAAATCTAGAAAAATATCCATAAATTTTTGAATATTATTTTATGGAGCTTTGTAAAAAATCAGCTCCAGCAGTTTCGCCCTACGAATCCAAAAGTAATACTTATCGATATCCACTGGAGCTGATTTTTTACAGGGGTCCATAAAATGATATTCAAAAATTTATGGATATTTTTCTAGATTTTTTCAGGACCCGAAATGGGGTCAAACACGTTTGTCCCTGCGTGGTTCCCTGCAAGCTGTCCCTGCTGATAGTATTTTTGTTCTGGTTCTTAGTCAGCTTTTTGTTTTTCTACAATGATCAGTTCTTTGGAGTACTCTTACGATTGTGGTTCCTTACTTCCTAAACACTTTTGCTTAAATTGAATAAAATGTTCATTACAAGTGGAATGGTCATTTGCCAACTCCATTGGGACTCAAGTTGGGAGTAGGGATGGCAATCTCGGCCGACCCGTTCGAACCCTCCCCGTTCCCCGTCCCAAAAATCTCCGAACTTCGGGGATTCGTTTGGGGATTGGGTAGGGTATGGGGAATTTTTTTTTTTAAAATTCGGGGATCGGGTAGAAGGCGGGAATAGATCTATTCCCGCCCCGAACCCTACCCGTCCTCGTTCCCCATTCGTTACCCGTCCTGCTCCGTCCCTGAATCCCCGAAATATATATATTTATATATAAAAATAAATAAATATATACTATATTAAAACAAACCCCTTCAGTAGTATGTTTTTTTAGGGTTCTCATAATCTCATTCTTTTCCATTCATTTCTGCCGCACCAGTGCACCATTCAGTCCACTCTTCTTTTCCATTCATTTCTTGACACCTTACTTTATTTTATTTTGTTGGCTTTTCTAATTCTATTTGTGTAGTTTTGTTGGCTCCTAACTTCCTAACCAAGACAACTGTTACTAGTACTATTCCCTAAATCCTTTTCTCTAGAAAAAAATACAAAACAATCCAAGTCCTTTCGGCTTTCACATGGTAGTATATGCTGTTAGGTGCTGAAATTGTGAAATACAGGTGCCCAAATTCTGAATCCCCAAATCCCCGTTTTGGATCCCCGTTCCCCGTTAGGGTCGGGGATGGAGGAAAAAAATAAATCCCTATTGGGGATCGGGTCGGGGATGGGGATGGGGATGGGGATGGGGTAGGGGGTGGAGGTAGTACCCACCGTTCCCGACCCGTCCCCATTGCCATCCTTAGTTGGGAGGAAAGGCAATTTATTGGTATTCTACATCAAGCAATGTTATTAATACCGTTCCGTACCGGTCGGTACGTATCGTTTTTAACAAAATCCGGTACTCTACACTTCTAATTTCGTTCCAGCTCAAATACCGGTCGGTACCGGACAAGTATAGGACAGTACAGGACTACTGTTAAATTTATTTTTTTCTTCAAGTACCGGACAATACCGGACGGTACCGGGCAAATACCGGACGGTACCAGACAAATACCGGATTTTTTTTTATTTTTATTTTAAAAAAGTGTATATTATACTATAAATTCTTTTTAAGTAGGAAAATAACACTAATAGCAATCAATCCGAAACGGTACCAGTAAGAAAATCGGTACTTTGAACGGTACGGTATTCAGAAGATTGACATCAAGTTTAATGATTTGGATTCAACAGATAAAAAAATAGTTATAGTTCTTTATTCGGCAAGTTTCTACAAGGTTTTTTTTTTTTTGTCCGAGTTTCTACAAGTTGATTGATCCTCAATTTCTTATGTCTTCTTTTATTTTGTTAAAAGAAGACGCCATTTGTTCGAATCTCATTTTCTTATTGTGTATCCAGAATTACAGGATGAATAGTGAGAATAAAATTAATATGGTTCCAATAACTGAACGAGTTGAGACACATGAGAATGCTCAAGTAATAGTTGAAGAGAAAAATATACAAATTGGTAAACATTCTAACTACAAAGACTATACTGCGATTTTTAGTTTGCTTACATTGAATTATATATTATTTGAATAAACTGTGATTTTTTTCAAAAGAATGTTCGTACCTTTTCAAAGGTATGGTTGTAAATATTTCATTGTCACATCTAGATGATACATAAACCAGTTTATATTTTTATGATGAATTTAATAATTCTTAATCCTATTTATGTAGGAATGTCGAGGACTGACAAATCAACAATGAGGTCGTTGTGATACAACTTTGTTAAGATGGGAATTTCATATTGAAATTGGAAGATTATCCGGAGTCGATTGGCAAATTCTGAAGCATCTCTAAACTACACATTTGTCTTCTTTGAGTCTAATTTTCCAGTTTTTTTTTTATATAATCGATTTAACTTTATTTAATTTTTAGTACGTGTGTTGAGTGATTTATGGATTGAGGAATGTAACGACCTGCTTCAATATTCTGTTTGATATGAATTTACCTTAAATGTGTGCACTTCGATTTGTCCTGCGCATATAACGTAGGGGCATCTCCGTACTTAAAGGTACAACGTCCGAACGTACGTATCCAGTTATTTATATTATCACTCTAGGTACAGTGGTTCATTGACTTTTAAATAATTGATCATGAAAAACAAATAAACGAATTAAGTTTATGGACAACTCGATCTTGTTGCGATATTTATCTTGCAAAGCATTAACGAATTAATATGTTCAGAATAATAAGATCTTCGTACTTGTTCAAACGGATTAACAATTGGAACACTTAAATTTTATCTCTAAAACTCTCATAATCACGTTTCTGCTTCATGGGTTTACAAATTGATAACTTAAAATTTTTTTTTATGCAAAACGGCAAGAGTATGGGTAGGGGATACTGTGCCTCAGCACAGAAGAGCCCCCCGGATCCGAGGAGGTTGTGACGTTGTGTTATCCTCCCATCCATATAAAAGAGATTTAAAAGAGAATTTTTTGGGTGCTGAGCGGGTACTACGTGGAGATATCCGTCGGCTATTTCAGTCATCCAAACATGTTTTGGATGGTTTGGATTTATTCTCCCTCTCCCCTCTCATCTAATTATTCTCTCTTCTCTTTTTTTTCTCCCTAAAATCTAGATACGTGTGTTGTACCGCCCGGCACCCAAAAACTTCTCGATTTAAAGGAATCGGAGAAAAGCCGGATTCCACTCTCCGACCCTAACACTCTCTCTCTCTCTCTCTCTCTCTCTCTCTCTGCCATGACTGTAGAAAGACTCACACTGCGTGTCTCCAACATCCCACAAGCAGCCACAGCCAAGGACCTCGCCGACTTCCTCGACTCCGTCATCGCCACCAAACCCTCCTCTGTCTATGCCTGCGAAATCAACACCGATCGAAAAAACTGGAAGTCCCGGGGCTCCGGCCGCGTCCAGTTCGACACCCTAGCCGCCAAATCCGCTGCCGAGGCCCTCGCCCGAGCTGGCCGCCTCGTCTTCAAAGGGTCCCACCTCTCCGTCTCCCCCTCCTTCGACGACATCGTCGTCCGGCCCACCGAGGCTCCGAACCGGGCCGGCCGCGGGGTCCTGCATGTTGGGTTTCTGGTGAAAGATGACTGCCTTTGCGTGGTGGAGTCGTTGGAGGGTTTCAAGGCTTGGGTTATGCCCGAGAGGAAGGGGATAGAGTTTTGGGTGGTGGGTGGTGGTGATAAGGAGTGGTATAAGTTGGAGTTG
Source organism: Rhododendron mucronatum var. ripense (assembly GCA_019656295.1). Taxonomy (NCBI): domain Eukaryota; kingdom Viridiplantae; phylum Streptophyta; class Magnoliopsida; order Ericales; family Ericaceae; genus Rhododendron; species Rhododendron mucronatum. The sequence goes on from BPLT01000265.1 coordinate 184,610, forward strand.
CAGTATGATTATGTTTTGGAGAGTTGTGGGTGTAGGTTGGGGGGTGGGGAGGAGACCAATGCAGTGCTTCTTAAGGTATGATTTTGGTGTTGTATTGCTATGGCCTATGTGTTTTGGTTTTTTTTTTGTAACTAGGTGTCTGGGTCAGGGTCAGCTTACGCGTCCCTCCGACTAATCTGGCGACCAATCCCACCGCCCGCTTGTGGCTCCAAATTAAAGCCAGAGCTAAGTTCGGTCTCGAACTTGAGATCTTAGGAGGGAGCAAACCCCTAAGCCTCACGCCAGGCCTACCCCCTTGGGTTATGAGTTTTGGTTTTTTGATCATGTTGTGTTTGGATTTTTATGGGTTCCTGTTTTTACTGCTGGAAAAGTATATTGATTTATTGGGTTATGGAGTTGTTGGTTTGGTGAGGAGCTTAATGCATGCTTCTCATGGTATAATTTGCTGTTATGGTGATCTTTCTTGCTCATGTTGTGTTTGATTTTTTATGGGTTTCTCTTATTGCTAGCAAAAATGATTATTATTTTGATTTATTGGGGCATTGAGTTCTTAGTTTGGTGAGGAGCTTAATGCATGCTTCTCAAGGTATAATTTGATGTTGTGATAACGTGCTTTTGCTTTTCTGATCATGTTAAGTTTGATATTTCTGGGTTTCTGTTACTGCTGGCAAAAAAGAATGCAATTTTGATTTATTGGGTCTTAGATTGTTGGGGAGCCCGAGGCTGTTTCTCTTGGTTTGGGTTGATGCGATGGTTCTAGACTTTTACTTTCGTGATCATGATATATTCAAATTCTGATACGTTTTTGTTACTGTTGGCAATAAGGTTAAATTTACACCTATTGGGTAATTGATCTAAGTTTTATGGGTATTATTGCTAATGGCTATAGATTTAGCTGTCTGGATCATGATATATTCTAATGCTTATGGGCTCATGTTACTACTGGCAATCAGATAATAGTTGTTGATTTCTTAGTTTGGTCATCTTCTTAATAAGCTTGCCACTGATTTTCTTGGCTACTGAAGCTTGAAACAAATAGAAATGTTTCAATTAATTTGCTTTTGATATATGGGTTTAGGTGGTAGCAGGGCCAGAGTTGTTATCTGTTTTCATTTTGTTTCAATGGGGAAAAGAACAACTTATCGTTCTTTTACTTCCTTTTCCCTTCATATAGCTATGTGCAGTTTCCCTCAGCATTGCTGGTACTTTTTCTTGATGTGCTAACACTTGTATGGAGCTAGGACAAATACATGTGCTATACTGGTGGGCTAATTCTAGATTGCCACTGCTCCAATCAAACACCCTAGGACCTAGAAGGCTGTTATTTATGATTTATCTGAAAATATGGTTTATGCTTCTCTGGTTTACTGAAACGCGTTTTAGGCACAGTTTGGGCATTTTCATGCTGCATTTCTGCCATACTATTCAAGCTCGTTAAAGAAAAAGGACTTTGTGAGGTCCTTTAAGTACTTAGAAAATGCATATGAATTTAACAGGAAATTTATTTACCCTTGCCTCTGGAGCTCATTAGGATTCCCTTCTTGATTTTGTTCATTTAGGAATCAGTCTTAATCCCCTGAGGTGTCATGCACAGTTCTGTTAGAATTCCAGCTCAAATTGTTAAGCCTGATTCAATTTTTGCCTGACCAATATTTTGCGATCTTGATTGGAGTATTGGTTTGTAGGATTGGTGGCATTGGGCTTCGGAATAGGGCTGGGTATGATTGTTTAAATGGGCTGATTGTTGTTTATAAATTAGGATCATTAAGTTCTGTAGTCGTATTAACCAACTCACCGTTTCTCTTTCTCAAAAGCCTTTGCTTGAATAGGGCAGGGCACTAGCACTAAAATTGAGGACCTAAATCCCAAGGTTGGACTTTGAGTTGCAGTCTATAAGGTGGATATCTCTTGACCATCGTCATTGCATCAGCCAAGCTCTATGATGATACGATGGGATTTTACTCCTGTTATTATCCATCTTTTAGTATTTTCTTTCCCTTAAACCTCTTCATCCCACATTTTGCACCTCCCTAGATGTAGTATCATGCTTTCATTTTGTCCGAGACGTGCAAGATGTTAGGGTTTAGGATGGTAGGGTTTTGTTACTTTTGTAGTTCTTTTACTACTAGAATGGAACTTTTTATTTTTACCATCAATTCTTCTTTCAGTGTTTTATTTCCCCTATACCTCTTCATTCCCCGAATTGTGGATTTGCTTAGGTGTTCTGTTATGATATTATTATGTCTGAAAGGTACAATATATGAGATTTAGGAACTTGGAGATAAATAGCAATTATTGTCAACAATGTGCCCAAGGAATATTTTGAGTGTAACTTACTGTGTTTGCTAAGCTAAATGAGCTTTACCTCCCTCTGTCCCTAAATAAATGTCCGGCCCGCAAACCTAGGCCTTTAAGTAGATGCATTCTTTTCGTTCGAAAAATTTGAAAACAATTGGGAAGTACCTTCGGGGCGAAGGCATTTTTTTTTTCCAATTTTTTCAAATTTTTTGAACAAAAAGAATGCATGTTTTTAAAGGCCTAGATTTTCGGTCCGGACATTTATTTAGGAACGGAGGGAGTATTTTATTCTATTTTCTAGTGACTTCACGTCCATATTGGAATTGTCCAAATTCCAGCTTTAGTATATTTGTTTCATTTTGGTTTTAGAATGTGAGAATGAACTTACATGATTTATTACACATTACCAATGAACGTGACTGTGCTCAGAGATTGGCAGATAGAATTGATAAAGATGATGTCATCGCGTAATTTTGACGAATGTTAGCATATTGTGAAGGAAAACTTACCAGTTGAACTCGTATTGGTTTGTTTCCAAGCAGGGGCTAGTGAATTTGGTACTGATTTATATTCTACACCTTTCCTGGAGAAACTCTTACCTTGAATTGCTTCTTTTCAGCTCAAACACGCACCAAAGATTTACAAAAAAATGGCTGGGCCTAATGTTACTTCAAAGGTCATTGGCAACCGGTACTATTTCTGCAAGGAAGACTTTGAGTTTATTTGGGTACGCACTACAGATTTTTCTATGATGAAGTCAATCGGGCAATCATCTTCACTTTGCTGGGAAATGAAGGAAGAATCACCAGCTCTCAATATTTTCACCAGTTTGCCCTATTATAAGAAAGATCCAAAAGATCTAATTTTAGAAGACGGGGAAGAATTTGGTTCCACATCTGAGCTAGTCCCGCTTGTCAAATGGCAATCAGATGCATTTTTACCGTATGAGATCCTTTACCAGCTAAATTCTCTTGTTCACACCCACAAAATCAGTCTTGGTTCGGTGGATGATGATCTGATTGAGATCCTTGGCAGTTTAGATGTACAAACTGCAATGATGATTCTTCAGAAGTTGCATAAGCTACATTCCACTTGTTATGAGCCCTTGTCATTTATTAAAACCCGACTACATATTCTAAATGCCAAAAAACTTCCTTCCTCCCTCAAGATAACAAATCAAAAACTGATGAGGTGTCACAGAGTCCTCGTAACTCCGTCCAAGATTTACTGCTTAGGGCCAGAGCTTGAAACCTCAAATTATGTTGTGAAAAAATTTTCTGCATATGCGTCTGACTTTGTTAGGGTTACTTTTGTTGAAGAAGATTGGAGTAAGCTTCCTCCAAATGCCCTCTCCGCAAGTCTTCAACAAGGTATCTTTGCGAAGCCTTACCGGACCAACATATATCATCGTATTTTGTCTGTTCTTAATGAGGGGATCGTGATTGGTGCCAAAAGATTTGAATTTTTGGCTTTCTCAGCTAGTCAACTTCGGTCAAATGCGGTGTGGATGTTTGCTTCTAATGAGAATGTAAGTGCAGAAGATATCAGAGAATGGATGGGTTGCTTCAATAAAATTCGAAGTGTGTCAAAATGTGCTGCGCGAATGGGTCAATTATTCAGTTCTTCTATGCAAACCCTAGAAGTCCCTTCCCAAGAAGTTGAGGTTATCCCTGATGTCGAAGTTACCACTGATGGTATTGGCTACTGTTTCTCTGACGGCATTGGGAAAATCTCCCTCTCTTTTGCTACCCAAGTTGCTCAAAAGTGCGGGTTAAATCACACCCCTTCAGCGTTTCAAATTCGATACGGTGGGTATAAAGGTGTCATAGCTGTTGACCGTAATTCCTTCAGGAAGATTTCTTTGCGTGGTAGTATGCTTAAATTTGAGTCAGAAAACAGGATGCTGAATGTCACGAAGTGGAGCGATTCGATGCCTTGCTACTTGAACAGGGAGATTGTTTCCCTTTTGTCTAGCTTGGGAGTAGATGATAAAGTTTTCGAGGCTATGCAAGATCAGCAACTCAGTCGTCTTGAAAAGATGCTGACAAGTCGAGAGGTAGCATTGGGTGTTTTAGAGAGCATGAGTGGGTCTGACGCTAAAGGCATTTTAGCACAAATGTTGCTCCAAGGGTATGAGCCAAATGTGGAACCTTACCTCTCTATGATGCTTAGGGCACACCATAATAGCCTGTTGTCTGATTTAAGAAGCAGGTGCAGAATATTTGTGCCGAAAGGAAGGATCCTTATTGGATGTATGGACGAAACAGGCATTTTAGAGTATGGACAAGTGTATTGCCGCACTACAATGACTAAAACGGAGCTGCTGCAATTGGATGGGCAGAGTTTCTTTCAGAAGGTAGATGAGACGACGGCTGTGGTTATTGGGAAAGTTGTAGTTACAAAAAATCCATGCCTTCACCCAGGTGATGTTAGAGTCCTTGAGGCTGTATATGAGGTGGCACTAGAGGAGAAGGGTCTGGTGGATTGTGTTGTCTTCCCTCAGAAAGGAGAAAGGTATGAAGCATTTCTCTGAAGAATTTATTTCGATATTCTAGTTGAAAATTGCATCTTTTCAGTGTGTGACTCCTTGAGTAGGATTTAATTTGTATTAAATGATAGGCCGTACCTGTTAGTTTTATTTACATTCCCTCTGCCCGCCATAAATTAGTTAGTTTTATTTACATTCCCTCTGCCCGCCGGAAATTAGTTAGTTTTATTTACATTCCCTCTGACCTGCCTGAAGTTGACCCCATCAAGCTGCTGGAGGTTAGGTACAATTTGCTTTCCTGCATTTAATATTTTACTTGGTCAAAGTTTGACCCTACTTACTTGGGGATAGATACACTTCATGCTCTCCACTCCACAAGCAAAGTTGTGAGGTTTTATGGTGTATGTCACTGATGTTCTTTAGTTGCGCAATAGGTGTACAATAAGGATACTCTTTAGCTATGAAAGTTCGGGGGCAGATATTGCTGGCTTTTGTTATGAGATTTTGGTGAGAGTTATGAGTTTTTGCGGTCATGATCTTTATTGTATTTGTTACGATTCTTACGAACTATTGTGGTTTAGTTACGAAAGGTTTTCCGGTATGCAGTATGCACCTTTTGAGTGGTGTGTGCATTTGGTTGCCTTTTCTGACTTACCCTCACCCACCCAGTCTGTTCCGCAACAGTAGAAAGAGCTATTTTGGCAATGAAATTCATCAATGGTGGACAGTGTTATCAAAGGAAAAGTTAATGCGCTACTTGTCGTTTGGTCACCTATGTGGAAATAATGTACTTGTCTACCTGGAACTATGGACAAAGAGGTTATTACGCAATGATTTGACATCATGAAATTTAATTGTAAAATTTCATGTATTTGTTTTTGTTTTTTTGCTGTTAAGGATATGATTATTTCAACATATTGAAGGTTTCTTTTACGAATGATTTGATGAGTTTATTTCAGTTAATTATTTGTTGTAAATGAAATTATTGATAGTATACACGCTATTTTTAATGGAATTCTTATGTTTCGAGTTTGTGAACCCATCTATTTTAATTCCTCAAGTCACCACTGCTTTTAAGAGTTTATGCATGACTGTTATCCACAGACCTCATCCAAATGAATGCTCCGGTGGTGATCTGGATGGAGATTTATATTTCATAAGCTGGGATGAAAATCTTATCCCACCCAATATTGTGGCTCCCATGGACTACACTGGGCGAAGGCCTCGCATAATGGATCACGAAGTGACTTTGCAGGTAACTTCACCGGGAAAAACTTAATTTACGGGGCAACTAAAGCACACCATGTTGTCTTAATACCCAATTCACTTAATTTGCAGGAAATTCAAAAGTTCTTTGTGGATTACATGATCAGCGACAATCTTGGCGCCATCTCTACTGCACATTTGATACATGCAGACCGTGATCCAGCTAAAGCCTTGAGTCCTATATGTCTTCAGTTGGCAACCCTTCACTCAATGGCTGTTGACTTTGCGAAGACAGGAGCACCCGCTGAGATGCCTAGGTTCCTGAAACCAAAGGAGTTTCCGGATTTCATGGAAAGGACAGAAAAGCCCAGTTACATCTCCAAAGGGGTACTGGGTATACTCTACCGTGCCACCAAAAACTCAAAAGTTAATGAAAAAACAGACCTAGTTTTGTCTGACGAGATATCCCAAGATGCCTATGATCACGATCTTATAGTGGATGGGTTTGAAGACTTCATTGAAGTTGCAAAAGGGCACAAAGAGATGTATATGGACAAAATGAGCACGTTGATGAATTTTTATGGGGCAGAGAGTGAAGATGAGATACTCACGGGGAACTTGCTTAAGCGGTCGACTTATTTGCAAAGGGATAACAGGAGGTATTATGAAATGAAGGACAGAATTATGGTCTCTGTTAAGAGCTTACATAAGGAGGCCAAAGGGTGGTTTGAGAGTAGCTGTAAGGGTTCTGCAGAGCAACAGAAGTTGGCATCAGCGTGGTATCACATCACTTATCACCCGACCTTTTGCCAGGAAAGCAGCTATTGCTTGGGGTTTCCGTGGGTGGTTGGGGATATTTTGTTGAATGTAAAGTCCGTGAAGAGTAGAAAGTAACTAGCATGACTCATGCTTAGTACAGGAGGGGCACAATTCTGGGAATTTACGTCCTCGATGTTGTTAACATGTAACCAAAACATAGTTTTAACTTGTATCAGACTGTCTAGTTTGTATTCTAACCCGGGTTGAACGCGTCTTTTGTGTGCTTATTTGACAATATGGGCTAATAATTCAACAGAAGTCTTGCTGGGTAGAGACTGCAACATGGGCCCTTCATCTTTGATTTCGTGTCTTCTTTTCTAGTTTTGTGTAGCCTTTCTAGTTTTAATTTTAGTGAGTTTGACTGTTTTTGAGTTGTCTTCATTTTGGCTAAATTATCCTACCACTGGTAATTTGAGTACCAAATGATGTCAAGATTGGCAATTTTGGAGGAAGGCAAACAAAGAAAGCTATGTGGACTGTTTACCATCACTTTAAACGGTGCTTCACCGTAGCTTTCAAAAGTAAGCCAAGACGAAGAGGAGGCGACGGGTGTAGCTATTTAACTTGGTGTGATTATATGCACCTCAATACGCATAGCAGGCCCATGTAAGGACCAAGGCGCGAGGGTGGCAAGAGGCCCTCTCTCGTGACATCTAGTTCACGCATACGCGACCGTGGGGATGTAGTTGAGAAGTACTTGGGTACTAGTTGAGGTACGCCTTGAGCACTTTTTAAACGGTCCCTGTCAGCGCGTTCTAAACAATTCGGTCGATGACAAGATGCAGAGAGCATATGGTAGGGCACTTCCAACCAAGCAAAGCTCACCTCCTGAGGTCCATTACACTCCCAAATGGATGACAGTATCTCATTTTGTAAGATTAGACATATAGTAATAGTCCTTCAACAATCATTACCGCATTCAAATGTCAAAACATGTTTCTTTTATCCATCTGTTGAGATCGCGAATTTGATCCACCAGTAGGAGTTGGCCAAGCCAATCAAATCAAAGTAACCATACAAACAAAAAAAATGAGAAATCACAAATCACAAATACCACCAACCACACATTGCGTTGAGCTTCATGAGTTCATGTTCAATGATGCTGACCACATTGTGTTTGTTGTGCGGGATCCATGTCATGCATGACTCAAACTTTTCTCCCAACTTCTTGATTTACTTTCAAAGTAGCATTCGGTCAATTACTGACTCGTACAAAAAAAAGCGATCAAAACAACTCAAAATACTTTCTCTAGCAAAACTTTTAAACACCGCCTAAAGCACCTTTACTACGCCAACAGTACCAAATCTACAATTGACAAAATCCACCTAGAAATCTACTACTAATCCTTTCCCTTTCCCCCCTCCTTTCTTGCTGCTGACGTATACACATTCGTCATTTACACCCACAACGGAAGAGTAATTGCCAAGACGAGACAAGAAGATTAAAACAACTCATTCTAGTACGTACGGAGCATATTATAATCACAAACCCTATTCCACGTCACTACTCGATGGTCAGGCGAACGGCGGCGCGTCCTTGTCCAGGTCCATCGAGGCCGCTGCGTACCGCAACGAGAAATTCCCCCGGATCACGTGCTCCTCCTCGTCCAGGTCCCCGTTGTTCTCCCCCTCGTCGAAGTTGAGCGCGTAACTGAGGGGATCGTACTGGAACTTCCCGTGCCCGCCGCTCTTGCTGGTCCGGTTGAACCGCCGTATGAAGGTCTTCCACCTGGGGCCGGCCGCGACCTCCGTCCACTCCCGGACCTTCATCAGCGCGTTGACCCAGCGGCGCCCCTCCTCGCCCGGGCCCGATCGGAGGGAACCGAGCCGCGGCAGGCAGGCGCAGCAGCGGTCCCTCTGGAAAACCATGTCGGCCCTGTCTTCGTCGAGTTCGGCGTGGTCCTTTGGCGTGAATTCATTATGGCCTTCGGTAGCCATATGTATTATAGATGTTGTTGAATCTAGGAGTATCTACTGATAGAGAAGCGGCAGGTCTTGAAAACCCTGAAACTATGATTCTGGAGGGGGAGAGAGAGAGAGAGAGAGAGAGAGAGAGAGAGAGATAAGGATGAGCGTATGATCGAAATCTGTAAGGGAGGGGGAGGGGAGGGGAGGGGGAAGTTGGTGGTGGGGTGGGGTGAGGGAGTTGTAACGGAAACGAGAGTGGAAAGTAAAGTGGGGGGTATTCTGACGGGGCAGTGCCAGTTGGCGAATGCTTTTGCGACACGGGATCCAGGTGTTGATGACGTCACCCACGACCCCTTTTTTTCTTTATTCTTTTTAACACCAAGGGATGACCTGTAATTTTTTTAACTGCATTTCTTTTATTCTGAGGGTGCTGTGCTGTGGCACTGGCAACCCAATCCCACATCATCGCTGAAATATCGAAATTGGATTCCATATTATACTAGAAAACCTAAGTGCTTACTGTACAATATGAAGATAATCTTTTGAGTCACGTAATTAGGTTAATGGTTAGCAAGTTAGCTGGAGATGGTCATGATAAGAGCAACTAAGCCGTCGAGCTGTGCTTTGTAATGGTCAAGCTCGGTTAGTTAGCCAAAAAGCGGAGGTTGGCTAATTTTACTTGACGACCCAAGCTTTTAGTATTGAGTTCGGCTTGTTTAGTGAACGGACGTAAAACTTAAACTCAAATTTCGATCGTTTACTAAACGAGCTGAGTCATAAATTACTCGCGAGCAACTTGATTCGTTTGCGGCTCTACTTAGGACGACCTGTTGGAGCCGGTAATGCAACTCCAACTGACAACTCAGAACCGGGGAGCCTGCTATACCATGTGCACTCCAAACTCTGTTTTTGACGATATATTTTTAAATAAGTGGACAGGTCAAATGTGATTTGTTTACTAGATTATCGATATCTAATAAAATAAATTTTCCACGTACCAAAAGAAAGGATATTGTATAAACATAATTTTTTACACGATTTTTGTACACGAAGTTTCAAAAGGTTGACATCTATAAAGAAAGTAATCTTAATCATATTATCAAGATTGGTACGAGCGTCGTTCGAAGGAAACGACACCCTTTCAGCCTTCCTACAGGCGATGGGGTTTTATTGTCTTATTATACTCTTATGTTAGGCATCAAATTAAGGTTATCAATCTCGTTCTGTACTGGTCAATATGTACCGAATTTGTTGAAAATTGGTATTCTAGCCTTTGAATTCCGTCTCGGAGTAAATATCGGTGCTTACCGGATAATACCGGGTTTATCGGATAATCTTGGCCTAGATGAAGGTACCGCTAATTCGTCCGGTATGTTTCACTGCTTGAGATCTCTGGAATTACTTCCCAAATTCTTCAGATCTGCCGCCGAAACCTGTCTCGTCTCCGGCGACTTCGTTTACTTCTCAAACCATTCCGACGAAGAAGTCCGATCGAAGAGTACCTGACGTTTGGGAGACTTCTGATCGAATAGTACCCCGTTCACGCCTCTGAGAGAAAGGAAAATGGTTTTGAGAAGAGGAGAGCTGGAGAGTCTCCAGATGAGAAATGACTTTGGGAAGTGGGAACAGGAGAAAGGAAAAGGGTTTATTCGGAAGAGGAAAAAACGCATGTTCTCTTTCTTTTTTTCTCCTCCATGTTCTCTTTCAATGCAGGTTCATATTTTCTGAAAAAAATAATATAATGTGGTGTTATTTTTTTTAAAATTCAACATTAGATCATTGGTTTTTTAACCTTTAACACAAAATTTGAAGTCAATTATGTAGATTTTGTTGTCTTATGAACATTTGTTTTATGGTGGATTGCATGTTATGGGAAATTTTTGTGAGTTATAATTATATTATAATCAACTTAATCCCAAAAATAATAATTATATTATAATCGTAGTTGCGATAAATCCGAAGCGGTATCGGTAACATACCGGTACTAGTACGTACCGTTTCAGTGACAAATCCGGTACCATGTCCCAAATGGTATTCAGAATCTTGCATCAAACTACGCAATTTTTGATTACCTTTGTTTTAATTCAATTTTTTAAACATTTTTTTGTTACTATTTTATACTTATAGAATTCTCTCATTGCGAGAGGAATCAATATTTTAGAAAAAAATTAGCACAAAACTAAGAAAGGCAACCAAAAATTTGAATAAAGGGAAAAAATAATCAAAAGGATTATTATAGGGTAAAGTTGACTTTCACACCAATGGTTTGGGTTTTATGCGGCTACACCTCCTTTGGTTCAACTGTGCTTTGTGAGGGTGTGCAAACGCATTCAAATTCGTTTATATAACGAAGATATCTCTCACTCACCTCTTGAATTTAGCGAAATTTAATCCAAGTCATTCATAATGTATTAGTCAAATACTAGTGCATCTTCGCTAAATTGGGTGCGTCTGTGCATTTTCAAGAAGCATAGAGTGATGCATCTGCATCACATTGAGCTTACGGTGTAGCCGCACGTGACCCAAACAAAATGAGTGAAAGTGTACTTTGACCATTATTATATACGACATTCGTTTCGCGCGCTCATCCAACGGGCATAACGGCCACGACGCCTCCGAAAACTCTGCAACTTCTGTGGCTCACCGTGATTTTCTTCAAACCCCCCAAGCCCTCTCTCTCTCTCCCCTCCATTTTCCCCCCTCCCATGCTGACCCTGCCTCTCTCTCTCTCCTCCATTTTCTCCTCCCATGCGGACCCCCCCCCCCCCCCCCCCCCCCCCCCCCCCTCTCTCGTAGGGTTTTAAACGACCACCTTCCCATCAAAACCACCTCCGCCCTATCCATGAATAACAACAAAATCATCCAACGCTACCCCTCCACCTCCGCCGCCAAATTACGCCACTTCCCCACCCTCTCCCTCCCCCTCATCTACGACCGCCACAGGCCCTGGTGGAAACAGATCCTCGACCCCGGCAGCGAGTTCGTCGACCAATGGAACCACATCTTCCTCGTCACCTGCCTCGTCGCCCTCTTCCTGGACCCTCTCTACTTCTTTCTCCCCGTCATCGGGGGCCGCGTCTGCATGACCATCGATTTTGGATTGGCCGTCGTCATCACCCTGATAAGGTCCGTGGTGGACCTGTTCTCGGTCTTGCATATGGCCATGAAGTTCCGGACGGCCTACGTGGCGCCGAGTTCCAGGGTCTTTGGGAAGGGGGAGCTCGTGACGGATCCCAAGATGATTGCAATTCGGTACTTGAAAACGGACTTTTTGATGGATCTTGCTGCTACGCTCCCGCTCCCACAGGTAATTTGTGGGTTTTTAGTACTGTTGGGTTTGCAATTTCTTGTTCGTAGGGGTGATAAACGAGCCAAATGAGCCAAGAGGGTGGTTGATCACGCTTGCTTTGAAAACTTAACGAGCTTGAAAAATATGTTTGAGTTTAGCTTGTTTATGGCACGATTCAATCGCAAACGAGCTTTAATAAAGCAAAACACGAACGAGCCAATCTCGAGTAGCCTAAATATTTTATACATCATCATTCAAACAAGTCGTGTAGTAAATTGTTTGAGCTTGGTTTGAAACCTTCACAAGCTAATTCAAAAATAAATGATTAAGCTTGATTTGTTTATGTAACAAACAATTCTTAAACAAGCTTTTAACAAGCAAATGAAGTGGAGTAGCTTGGTTTGTTTAGCGGCCCTACTTGTTTATGTATTTTGGATGAAATTTAGACCATTTAAGAGGATTTGAGTTTCAGGGTCTGGCTGGCATGACAATGCACTTAATAGGGTAGTCTATTGACGATTTTTAAGATTTATTCTAATTCTTCTGAATCTGGTCCAGTAGTCTATATAAACCAAGCGAGCCTCAAGTCACAGTTAATTGGGATCAGTTACATGAATCCGTCTTCTCTATCGAGAATTGTATGACAGGGGAAAGCCCAGCAGTCTAGTATGTCCAATGGGTGCCGCCTTTTCTATGAAATAATCTAAAAAACATATGGACTTCGAGAAAAGGTGACTGAGCAGCTCGGTTAAGGTGCAGCCATGCAGGATTGGGCACATAGCTGCATTGTCCTCCTGTGGACATTGCGTGTGTGGCGTTGTCGGTTATTTATGGCAAAGAGCTGATGCCTACTCCAAGCGGATGAATTGTCCTGGGATGTATGCCTTTATGGGCATTGTTGATGTTTAGAGTATGTTCAGTGTTGAATTTTCATAATTCGATTGGTTTATAGTTGTAGATTGAATATTATGTTAATATTTGGATGGTGAAAATTAAGTGGAAAGATTCGAATCATATGACCTGGAGTTTGGAGTTTGAATCATAGGGCAGGAGTACATGGTACAATATGAAGACAGTTCACGAGTATATTTTTTAAAATTTTCTTCAAATTACTGTTTTTAAGAGTCTTTACTAGCCATCATTGTTTTATCAATGCTCTATTTTTTGTTTTGCATGAGCAGATTCTCTTCTGGTTTGTAATTCCAGCAGTGAAAAGCCCTAACGCTGCTCATGCCAACCACACCATTTCCCTGATGATAATCCTTCAATATATTCCACGGTTGTTTGTTATTTTTCCATTGAACCAGCGGATTATTAAAACAACAGGGGTTGTGGCTAAGACAGCTTGGGCAGGGGCAGCATACAATCTCCTCCTCTATCTGCTAGCAGGTCATGTACGCACCCACATCACTACTTCTTCCTGATACTTCATAGAATCATATTACTCCCTCCATCCCATATTCTTGGTCCCTCGCGAAAGTTCCAATTTTGTAAGAGGACATGCAATTACGGTATTTTGCATTCAACTCATTGACATTATTTCTCACTACTTTTTTTCGATGTTCAAAATCATGTATATATGGCCATTTGCAATGGGTACCTTTGGAAAATTACAAGCTTTTTTCCTTTTGACTTTTGAAAATGGACAACACATTTGGGACATCCCTGTAAAGAAAGGACCTAGATTATAAGACAGAGGGAGTAGCTTTCTGCCTCATTTGTTGAAGCTAGTGATGTTTCAATCTATATAACTGTGTGGATCTGCTAAGAAAATTTCCCAGTTCATCATTATTATTTGTGTTATTTTGGATTGTCAGTGCAGGTTTTAGGAGCTTCGTGGTATCTGCTGTCCATTGAGAGGCAGTATTCATGCTGGAGACTGGAATGTAGAAAGGAGCAGAATTTTACACACTCGCCGTCCTGCAATCCTTTGTTTCTGGATTGCTGGAATGTTAACATGCCTGAACGCCAGTTTTGGTTGAACAACACTAAAGTTCTTACAGAATGTGATGCTAGTGATAGTCACGCCTTTAAGTTTGGAATGTTTGCTGATGCCTTCACAGAGGATGTTGCTTCTTCGAATTTCATCGAAAAGTACTTTTACTGCCTTTGGTGGGGTTTGAAGAATCTGAGGTACGTTTAGTGTTATCTTAAGTTCTCCATCGTGCTTTTTGTCAGAATGTGGTGGTCATTCTTTTAGTAGTGGAGATACTCGTAGATCATATCTATCTCTTCTCTGTGGGTGTGGGTGTGTGCTTGCGCATTTGCATAGCTATTATTGGCATTAAACTAATTTTGAATTTTGGATTTCTGATTCTGAGAGATGAGATTCTCCATTTTATGGAACATGCACTTTACAGGACAAAAATTGGTTGCATATGACCAAAGCTAGTTAGCTCACCATCGCAGAAGTATGGGATCAAACATGAAATCTTACACTTACCCTCGGAGTTTGTGAGATTAGTTTAGGAATAAGTTGAGTTTTAGATTTTCCATAAGTCTATCGTTGATGGTCCATCATAAAGCAAATTTTTTTATTGTTATATGACTTATATTCAAGTATTCTTGCTTGGCTTTCGAGTCAACGAGTAGTTTGGAAACTTGAGATTTAATGGACATGGATTGTGTATTGTTCCACTGATCCAACCGTAGGCTAAGTAATGAATTTGTACCAAGCTATTAATTTGATGGACTACTGTGATTTTACTTAAAACACTAACCCATGTCAATCTGAATATTCGGAACTTCATAACTTGAAATCAGAATGCATACTGGTGGTGGTGGGAGGTGTTTTTTTTTTTTTTTGGTTGGAGTACTAAAACCTCGCTCTGACAAGCATGAAAATGCAAGTTCAACAATAAGGGCAGACACTTACGCATCAACGCAAAGGTCAGGCATCCGGTCGTATCCCTTTTAACACCTTCAAAAAGTTGGGACAAAAAATTGTCATGTCCTTGACGAAAATATGGAGAAAGAAATAGCTACCTCTATAGAAGTTTACACCAATTGATGCATTCGTAACTCCTGAAAGACTTAGCTCGTCCTAAAACAGAACATGAAATAACAAAACACAACCAAATGGACAAACTTAATATGTCAAATTATCTGAAGCACCTATAGGTTAGATAGATTGTAATTGTAGTGGCCTGTTTTTTATCCTCTTCATGTTGGTCCTGCATTAGGATACTTCGAGGGATTTTCTTCACTCAGAAACATTTAGAAAACTGACAAGCCATGCATTTACGTAGTGCATAAGTAAATTGGTCTCTATTTTAAGTTAGGGTATGCTTTGCGTCTTGTAGGGATCTTCTAACTTTCCCTTTAGTTGTGGAAAAGTATGTTAGTAATATGACCAGTTTTATTTCCTTGATCAAGTAAAATGGAGAGCATATTTTATTGCACATATTTCCACACATATTTGGGGTAATCTTCTTTGTCCACATTCCATGCCGTAAGATCTTGCTTGCATATCATGGAAAATCATGTCTGGAACCTAGGGATAGTTTACAAGGGCTGGTTATATAATTGCTTCCTTGCACCCTTGTCACTGAAGATGATAGAATGCATTCTCAACTACACAAAGTCAATTGAAATGAATTGCTTCTCTTTTTCCTTGATCCTGTTCTAACTTACTAGTCACATGTGTAGTAGTTCGTGTAAGCAATATGTGATTTTTAATGCTTAATACTCTTTCCACTCATTTCTTGATATATAGCTTTTTTTTAAAATCTGATTGATATACAGTTCATATGGGCAGAGTTTGAATACAAGTACTTACGTTGGTGAGACGCTATTTAGCAGTCTTATTTGTCTTGCGGGTTTAGTTTTGTTCGCACAACTGATTGGCAACATGCAGGTACTTTCTAGTATCAGATTGATGCACACAAATGTGCATTGCCTTTATTGTACATCCCTTCTCTTTTTTTACTTTCATTTGATATGTTGTTTATAATATGCCGTCTGAAGACCTACTTGCAATCTTCAACGGCTAGACTTGAGGAATGGAGAGTTAAACGAAGAGATACAGAAGAATGGATGAGGCACCGACAACTACCTCCAGATCTTCAAGATCGTGTTCGCCGATTTGTTCAATATAAATGGCTTGCTACTAGAGGAGTAGACGAAGAAGAAATATTGCGAGCATTGCCCTTGGACATCCGTCGTCAAATCCAAAGGCATCTCTGCCTTGCCCTTGTTCGCCGGGTACTTTTTTTTGTTTCCTGGCGTGCCCTGTGGTGATGGACAGCCTGTGTTTGATGACATCTATTTTCATAACTTGCACAAATTTGGAATTTCAAAACGAGAAATGTTATGAAATTCAACTCTGAATCTCAGCCATCCATTTCAGTTTCATGTTTCCTATCACTCCTCTTTCAAAACAGCTTTCATTTGGTATTC
Source organism: Rhododendron mucronatum var. ripense (assembly GCA_019656295.1). Lineage (NCBI taxonomy): Eukaryota > Viridiplantae > Streptophyta > Magnoliopsida > Ericales > Ericaceae > Rhododendron > Rhododendron mucronatum. Next base: position 201,016 of record BPLT01000265.1, read on the forward strand.
AGCATAGCTAGTAAGTGCCTGCATTTCGGAGTAAGAAATGTAGCTTCCTGTTGTCCTTTCACTTGAGGGTGGACAACTTGTCGGGGTTGAAACAAAGGCGGGGAATACCTCCCCTCTCAGAAACCTGCATATTGAGCAATTTTAACCGTTGATAGGCTCTACTAGTTGGTTCTTTTTACCAAGCAAGTGCATGGCACATCAGGGATTCAGGACTATAGTTCAAGGTGCGGTCTTGTAACTATTGATGTGATTCCTGTAATAAGCAACTGCTACTTTGCTATTTCCAGCAGAAGTACACTACCCACTAGGCCAATCGCGACTTCCAGGGTCGCTTTTGGGTCGTGACATGTCATTTAGCCAAATTTGGAGACAAGTTACTTGTTTCTGTTCTTGAATTAAGTTGCATTGTTAAGTGTCGCATTTACAACCCGTTTGGATTGGGAGAATTGGACAAAAAACAAATGGAAGGAAATGAAATTCTCTTTGTCCTTATCATTTGTTTGGGTAAGAAAAATGGAAAGAAAATCAATCCTTCTACTGGCTGTGAGCAGTCATACAGACTAATCTGGTCAAGAGTTTTTCCTTTTCAAAATCCGCTTCAAATAACCATGCTATTTCCCCTTGCTGTTGCAGGTTCCTTTCTTCTCCCAAATGGACGACCAACTCCTCGATGCAATATGCGAGCGCCTCGTCTCCTCCCTGAGCACAAAAGACACCTACATAGTCCGCGAAGGAGATCCCGTAAACGAGATGCTCTTCATAATCCGAGGCCAGCTCGAGAGCTCCACCACAAACGGCGGCCGCTCCGGGTTCTTCAACTCCATCACACTCAAACCGGGCGACTTCTGCGGAGAAGAACTCCTCACATGGGCCTTAATGCCTTCCTCAAGCCTCAACTTCCCTTCCTCCACTCGCACCGTCCGAGCACTCACCGAAGTCGAAGCCTTCGCCCTCCGAGCCGAGGACCTCAAGTTCGTCGCGAACCAGTTCAAGCGTCTCCACAGCAAGAAGTTGCAGCACGCTTTCCGGTACTATTCGCATCAGTGGAGGACTTGGGGGGCGTGTTATATACAGACGGCTTGGAGGAGGTTGAAGAGGAAGAAGTTGGTGGAGGAGTTGTCGAGACAGGAGAGTGGGTATGGCTATGTTGGTGGTATGGATCCAGATGGGGATTTTGAGGAGGACGGAGGAGGTGGGGGGAGTCCGTCGGTGGATAGTAACGGGCAGTTTCTTGGGGCGACGTTCTTGGCCTCGAAATTCGCTGCGAATACTAGGAGGGGGGTGGCCGCGCAGAAGGGGACATCAGTGGTGGTCCTGGTGGAGACGGGTAAGAGCGGCTTGGAGATGCCGAAGCTGTTTAAACCGGATGAGCCTGATTTCTCTGCAGATTGAGAGGAGACACACCGGTTGTGATACGAATGCGATGATCAGAACAGTTACGTTGCATTTGCTTGCATGGAAGTAGTTACGAAGAAACAGAACAGAACCCAGGACCGTGCGAGTGGTAACATGACAGCAAGCGAAAAGCTTATCACTTTAAGTTCGCAGATTCAACTTCCACCGTTGGAAAAGCAAGAAAAATTGTGGTGGGTACGAAAAAATTTATTCAACTGATAACTTCAAAGTCCTGAGATTAGTGGAGTTGTTGAACACTCAATTATTAAGAACAAAAATGTGAAGTAAAAGAGGTCAATCTCAATAGATGTGTACTTTAGTGAAACTTTAAGTCCTTTTTGTTGAACTACTTGGGCTTTGTAGCCAATTTCTTAATGGTGCATTGTTGGTGGCTAATTTCGTAGAACTTCTCTCAGTGACTCCACTTGAATAAAGCTCCTTACACACACTCATTAGTGCAACCTAACACTTAACTGGCATCACGTACTTAGGTCCCGTTCCGTTTTTCTCAAAATCTTTTTTTTTCAAAAAAAATGTAATTTCAAATTCAAATATAACGAAAATGAAAAATAATTTTTTACTTTTTTTACACCGTTTAAAATATCTCAATGAGATCTATCAAACAATATTCATATTGGTAAAAAAATTATTTACGTAAATACACAATTTTTGATTTTGAAACGCCCCCTTATCAATTGACTTTTAATCCTATTTTTGCTTTCTATTAGAGCATCTCCAACGGGAGATGTCAAATTTAATGTGAAACTTGTAACGGTAATATTTGACACTAATTGACAAACCAACCAGATGCCTTTTTTATGCCAAATCCTACGTGGCTTTTGACATGGATGAAGGGAGAGGAAGCATGCCAACTTTGACTACCTACACCTTGCCTGCCAAATTTCAAAAAATGACTATTTGTATTTTGACATAAGGGTTGGAAAATGATAATTTGATTTCAAATAAATAGAATTTGACATAAGGGTTGGAGAGGAGATTTTGATGTCAAATTGGAAATGTCGAAATGCCACATCAGCCTTAAAAAAAATTGACATCCCCAATTTGAAACCAAGGATCAGAGATGCTCTTAGTAGCTAGTGGAAGTACACCAAGGCAAAATGTCTATTGGATGGTAGAGAGCCCTTGGAAGACACATTTTGAGTTTAACTAGCTATAGTAGTCGGGCGGATTCAGCTAGGCACGGTAGGGTCAAATAATTGAATTATTATTTTTTAATACAAAACAATGGTGAGTGGGGGATTGTCTGAGGTTGCTTTTGAAGGGATGGTAGGTTTCTTCTTCTTTCTGCAATTGGGTTCCTTTTTTGGTTAAAATAATAATGATAGCAGCTAATGGGGATTCAATAGCCAGTAGTCTTGGAGACTCTCATAGTTCAATGATATTGACTTTGACATGTCACCATAATGATATGGGCCTCCACATGTTACCTAAATCATCACTTCCTCCACTAAGAGGAATATTTTAGTGCAAATTGGATATAGTCACGTGGTACCCATTTAAGCAGTCAAAACATGTTTTGAATGGTTCAGATCCGAGCAAAGGCAAAAAGGGGAGAGTGTTCAGCTGAGTAGAAGAAAGAGTGTTCGGATCTATACCGTTTAAAATACGTTTGAACAGCTCGGATTGACGATGTGTACTACCACCTAATACCCAATTTCCACCCATAAACTTCTCTACTTTTTCAACGAAGGATGAGGAGCGGATCAAAAGAAACAAAGGATAAGGAAACTCATGCCAACCACCTAATTTTCGAATGGACGATTAACTCCACAACCCCAGCCAATAAACCCATGAAATCATGAGGCTTATGTTTGCACTCATAAGATATGTGTTGTAACCACAACCATTTTCTTTTTTCCCGACACTCGGGAGTGTTCGGGTTAGCTTACGTACACTTTTACTAATCCCCTCCCCGGTCCAATCAAAGATGGGCGATTAACTTCCTTACGGCCTGACCCCAAGAATCAAATCGTGTTCAATTGTGTGAGAATCAAACACACCAACCAACTGGACTAAGGCCGTATTTTGGCAAAATAAGTCACCGTGGCTTCTTTTTTTTGGTCTTTATTCAAAATTTTTTATATTTCTTAGTTGTTCGTCAAGTTTTTGTGGATAATTGATTTGTCTCGACGAGAAGAACCGAAAAAGTAAAAAATTATTATTGAAACTCATAATGTTTTGAATAAAAGACGAAAATAAGCAAAAAAGTTCAAAAAAAATTCGCACACTTTTGGCTTGTTTTCGTCTGAAATTATAAAATTATAAGATTTAATTATAATTTTTTGCTTTTTCAGTTTTTCTCGTTGAGACAAATAAAAAAAAAAATTGACACACCCAACAAATGCGATTTAAAAAGAATTGACTTATTTTGCAAAAATAGGCCAGCCCTTTGAGGTTAATCACACCCTAGGTGGTAGTACTGCCATTTCGGGTCCTCCTCTCAATTATAACTGCTGCTCACCTTTAAAATTGTCTGCTTTCTACTTTGCAATATGTCGTACTCATGACATGGACCGATATGTCTTCTTCTTCACTCTTTCCATGGTAGCACTTCATGGAATGGATTGATCAACCATTCTGGTTATCCTTTTCCCTTTAATTGCAAGCCACAATTAAATGGGTAACTTGCTAGTTTAGAGAAGTTTTGTTTGAAAGCTAGATGTAGTTTATTTTGACTTGTAGTTATTTTGACTTGTAGTCAGAGATGCTAAACAGACCAAGCTATTAAAGGTCGAGTTTGTGTTCATCTGTTAAAAGTTTGTTTAAGATCGGTTTGTCCATAAACCAATCAAGTAGAACGATTTTTTGCAAACTCGTTAAGATTTTCAAACCAAGTTCGACAAGTTGCCATTTGGCTCGTTCGGCTTATAATGTATAAAAATATTAAAGCAACTCGAGATTGACTTGATTAAAGCTCATTTAAGATTGGTTTGTCTCATGAGCAAGTTGAACTCGAACATATTTTTAAACTTCGTTAATTAAGTTTTCACACCAAACTTAATAAACCACATGCTCAACTCGTTTGCCTCGTTTATTGCCCCTACTTGTAGTGATCCATCTTGTTTGAACTCATTCATATATATAAGCTTTATTGTCCACTCTTTTGTATTCTCTATTGAGAGTTAAATGGTCAGATTTTATGCAAAGCAAGAATTACTAATTATTCTTGTCATATAGAGGGCGGATCAAATTTCAGTCCCTTTTTTTTTTTGGCGTATGAGAGATTTCTTATTGGGCTTGATTTACTTTCATTATTCACACTTTTTTACCCTAATTTCTTAGGGGGTGTTCTGTAACGACCCGGATTTTTGCCCTATTTTTTTCGAATAAAGAAATTATTTTTAATCAAATAGTCTGTAGTAATCGATTAACTATTTTAAAGTATAATTAGATTAAACCAAAATCCTAGATTAATTTTTCGTGACAAAAATTAGTTTAGTAAAATTTTAATTCAACTTGGAACGACCCGTAATTTTATCATTTATAAAATCATTTAAAGAGTATCGTTTGTAATAATAATATTATCTTAATTATAATTATCTAGTAGATATATACAAATAAAATTAATTTAATCTTAATTATCCTACTTTTAATTCTTTTAAATTGCATGCATATAAATCCTGATAACTCCCACTCTCCTACTCAATTTCTTCTTCTTTCCTCAATGTATCTCGCCCCTAAATTCGTCCATTTCGAAGCCCTATAGGATACAACTTCTTTAAATCCAATTTTAATCAAAACTCTCCTATATATACCACACAAATCCGATCCATGAACATACCACCATTCCACACACGCTCCTCTGAGTAAAAAACAAGAGAAAACCGTGGGCAAATTGGAGCTGCAATCAGTGGAGTTTTAGAGAGAGAAAAGCGGGTTTTGTATCTACGCCCAACCAAAACCCAAATTGAGCGTTCCACAACTCTTCCCCAACCCCAAGCATCCCTAAACATCATTCAATTCGGACCCAAGGTCTCCCGATCGAAGAAACCGAAGTCTCCGTCCAAAAAATTCAAGTTTCGGTTTGTGGATCAATTCGATCCAATCGAGGTATTATAATTCGATCCAATCACTTCTCTAAGTGTATTTATTGTTTTTATGCTTAACCCTGTGCCCCGAATGGACCCATGCATCAAAACCGTGACGAAAAACGAAAAAAACCAATTCTGCGTTGAACCTTGCGGCCGCAACCTTCGGGCCACAAGAACCAGGTCAGAGTTCGCGGTTAGACGCCCAGACGCAAGGTTGACCGGTCCAACCTTGCGGTGTACACTGTTTTGGTTCGAATGTGTTTTGCGACCTTCTAAACTTGATTTTTGACCCCCGAACTATTTTTCCTAGACTTTTCACACCTCAAAGATCATAACTTGTTAAGCTCATATTTTTTTTATTTAATTATCTATTTATTAAATTATTTATTAGTTATCGTTCAACGTTTACAAACGAAAATTTGCTTCGACCTTTCAACCAACGTTTTAACACTCTGACTAATTTTTTTAGACTCTTTGAATCTCAAATACAGTAACTTGTCAAATTAAATATTTTTTTTATTTAATTCACTATTTATTATTATTTTTAAAGTAATTCCAATCAAAATTACTTTACGACTTATTAAACATTATTATTAATACCCGAGTAATTTTATTTAGACTCCTTACTGTCCAAAGATGAAATTATGTCAGTCTTAACATTTATTTTTATAATTAATTATTTATTATCTATTTACTGCACTTTCAGTCTTTTTAATTAACGTTTTCATGTAATTTAATTATTCGACCCTCCGAACCCAACTTTCGACATTCAACTGATTGTATAGGACCTTTGGGACTCTTATTAGGGTTATGACTAATTATTCTAATATTTTATCTAATTAAGATATTTAATTGGCTTTTAATTAATGTAATTATTTAGAAATAATTGGTAAGAGCCTAGAAAATATTTTATTAAATTTTTTATAAAAAGTTCTACTTCATTATTGACATTGTGGCCATACGAGAATAAGGGCAATGGCTCATCCATAAAAAGTTGTACGATTGCATTGCTCGTTAGTTGTTTTAATTATTATTTGATTTAATTTTATATTGTATCAATTCTTGATTTATATGTTAGATTGGACCCTAGAGACATGGGGTGGTATGCGAATAGAGTTCATATTAGACGATACTAAGTAATGGATGAAATTAAAAGTTTTTATTTTTAGAATGCCTGCAGGCGGGATTTTGAAATGTGATGAGTTGGATGTGATGGTTTGAAACTGGCAAAGTAAGCCCAGTGGTGATTGATGAATTGATACTGGCGAGAGTCCAGTGATGAATTGAAACTGGCAAAGTAAGCCCAGTGATGACTGTGTGGTGGTGCATAAGATAGGCGAACCCTAGTTGTGATTCGAGCATGATAAGCTTCCTTTTGTTGTAATGAGAGGGATACACGCTAGGTACATAGCTGAGGTGCAATCCGCGACAACAAAAGAAAGTGAGCTCATGGGATAGGGCATAGCTAGTGGTTGGGGAGGAAAGATCCCGCGGAGGAGATCATAAATTACACGATAGGATGATGGATAGTAATGAACTGGCTTATGTGAAAAATCTCTATTTTACTTCTTCGTATCGTTTTATCTTACTGCTTGCTAACTGTAAAGTAAGAGGGGTAGTTGGGTTGGATTATTCTATTGGGTGATTTTATCACTCACGGGTACGTCTGTATCCTAGCAAATCAGTTGCTTCGGCGATCAATTTGCCAGCGAGTGCAGGATTTAATGGTGGAGCAGTTTTAAGACAGGAGGAAAGCCAAGAGCGAAGATCGAGAATGCTTGGAATCGTATCAAGATTAGAGTCAGCTCTGGAGTCAATGTATTTTGAATCACTAAATCTATCTTGTTCTTCTTAATAATCCACTGGCTTTCCCTCCAAAAATAATCCAAACAAACCCACAAAAAAACAAAAATAAGCCAATAAGCCACTTGTTTCGTCTTTATTCAAAAAAAATTGGATTTCGGTCAAAAAAATTTACTTTTTAGATTCCTTTCGTCATGAGGATGCAATAATCTCCAAAAAATTGACAATAAACCAAGTGATACGAAAAAAATTTGAATAAGGACAAAAAATAAGCCACTTTGGCTTATTTATCCGAACACCCGAGTTTGTAATATCTAAACTTTATTTTAGGAAATTATATTTATTTAGCAAATTTTCTTAAGAAAATTATTTTATTCTACTCCCGAAAAGTCGGGGCGTTACATGTTCGGATAAATAAGCCAAAGTGGCTTATTTTTTGTCCTTATTCAAATTTTTTTCGTATCACTTGGCTTATTGTCAATTTTTTGGGGATTATTGTATCCTCATGACAAGAGAAATCTAAAAAGTAAAATTTTTTGACCGAAATCCATTTTTTTTTGAATAAAGACAAAACAAGTGACTTATTGGCTTATTTTCGTTTTTTTTGAATTTATTTGACTCATTTTTGGAGAGAAAGCCAGTGACTTATTTAGGAGAACAACCAATATTAGATCCCAGTACAGGCAAAAAGCCTGGCCTAAAATGTTTCCTTTTTTTTTTTTTTTTTTTTTCATAGCCTAAAAAGTTTCTACACTGATGACATTTGTAGTGGTGCTAGCCTAGCAGGAAGACAAAATTGGGAGGCTAGCTTGTCTGTATCGTCACCCCAAGACTTTTGGCTTCTCTCTCTCTCTCTCTCTCTCTCTCTCTCTGGTATTCCATACCCATAGAGGGAGAAGAAAAACTCTTGGAGTAGAGATAAGGGTGTTTTAATTATCCATGGCGGCGGCAGCAGCAGCAGCTCGGAGAATCTCGTCGTTGCTCTCTCGTCCTCTCTCTCTTCCCCCAGCTTCTGCTTCTTCCCTGCTCTCTCTAGGTGTGTGACTCTCACTTGACTCGACTGCTCACCCATCTCTCATATTTTCTTTAATTAACTCGAACACATGCAAGTTATGAAATAAATACGCTTAAGTAGCTTTGAATCTATGGAGCTTTTACTATATTCTTCATTTATTAACTGCAGTGATGGGCCTGATGGCCTTATACTATTACTCCTATATGTGTATTTTTCCCCCCCTAGTATTTCCTCTGCTCTCTCTCTCTCTCTCTCTCTCTCTCTCTCTCTCTACACATACACACACGGGAGTATATTATATCTACACAGTCACAGAGACATTCAATGGGTCCGATATATTTATGTGGTCTGAGTTGTTTATCTCATTTCGTTACTATGCAGATTTCTTGTTTGACTTTCAGATTGTTTTTTCTCGAATTATTTGAGGGATCCCGTCAACAAGTTTTTGAGTTACTTCCATTATATATCATCATATTTATAATTTATGAAAGGAGAAAGGAAATTATAATTTAATGATTATATTAACAGGTAAGATTCTGATGAAATTATTGGTAGTCTACCTATCTTTCTGTGTGTGAATGGAATGGAATGGAAGGGATGATTTTCTTGATGGTTGACCAATTAACATTAAGTCACAGACATTTTGATCGATTTCTAAAAAGAAAATCGAACATAAATGCATCTACCAATTGCAACTTCATTGCAGATTCGATTCAACAACATTACACTTTAACTGTCCTGTAGTATGCTCTGTTCTGTAATTGATTGGGAAATGTACACTAGTTTGTATCCCTTTCATCCCCACGTGCGACCACTTTTGAGGTTAGTCACGTGTTACTTTTTTTTTTCTATCATCGTGCAGCTTTTCTGCTCGTTTGTCAGCGCGGGGTGTGAATAGTGAATTTTTAAAAATGTGAGGTGGAGTGGGCCTGTTTTTATATCATGTAAAAACTTTATATCCAACTCAAAACAAATTGGCAACGAGTGGAGGGTCCCAAATGTTATTTAGTGATCTATCATTCCATACCCAAGCCATGTGGGAGCCGCAGTTAGATCTATCACGTGGGGCCACTTTTTGGGTTCTATCTTTTTTTTGGGGGCTTAATTTAATTTTTTTATAAAATTTAAGATGGAATGGGCCCACTCTGATACCATGTGAAAACTTAATATCCATCTCAAAGTCAATTTGCAATGAGTGGGGTGGTCTCAATTGATACTTAATCACAATTGATGTTATGTTTCTTGATCTTCAGGAAGAAGTTCTAGTTTGGAAAGGGGATCCCATGGGTTCAGCACTGCTGCTGCAGCAACAGAGGAACCAATCACCCCACCTGTTCAAATCAATTACACCCAGCTTCTAATCAATGGTCAATTCGTGGATTCAGCATCCGGTAATCGATTTCTAGGATCGATATTAAACTCAAAATCTCGATTTTTTTTTCTTACCTTATACCATATCTTTTTCAGTGCATGTATCATATACCAAACCAATACAACTTAGCTGATGTTGGAAGTACCATGTATATGTTTTAGGAAAAACATTTCCAACCTTCGACCCTCGGACATGCGATGTGATCGCTCATGTCGCCGAAGGTGATGCAGAAGACATCAACCGTGCCGTATCTGCTGCTCGCAAGGCATTTGATGAGGGACCATGGCCAAGAATGAGCGCTTATGTTAGTACCATATCTATTTTGAATTTTCCCCTAGCTCTTTGTGTGTTTGTTTTGATTCAACTTACCTATTTAGTTATTGTTTCTTATGCTTTTCTCACTTGGGTTTCAGGAGAGGTCGAGGATACTGCTGCGTTTTGCAGATTTAATTGAGAAACACAGTGATGAGCTTGCAGCTCTTGAGACATGGGATAATGGGAAGCCATATGAACAGGCTGCCAAATCCGAATTACCATTGTTCGTCCGTTTATTCCACTATTATGCCGGTAAAGAACAAAAAAGAAGTGATATCATTATGTGCTACTATATTTATGTATTCATAAGCTGCCTAGATACATGTGCTCCCATATTTATGAAGTGATATCATTATTTGCTCCTATATTTATGTATTTATAAGAACTTTGTAAAAGGTCCCACCGTTTCGAATGTAATTGATTGCGACACAATGTTTGGCTATAAGTTTCGGTCCTCAACAAATGCAGGTTGGGCAGACAAGATCCATGGTCTCACAGTCCCAGCTGATGGGCCGTACCATGTGCAGACGTTGCATGAACCAATCGGCGTCGCTGGACAGATTATTCCGTGGAACTTTCCTCTTATCATGTTTGCTTGGAAAGTCGGGCCTGCACTTGCTTGTGGTAACACTATTGTCCTCAAGACTGCTGAGCAAACCCCATTAACTGCTCTTTATGTGGCAAAGCTATTTCATGAGGTATGTTATATACTTATATATGATGGGACTATTATGCTTTATAAGTTTTTCAATTGAGCTTTTCATTAGTGGTCTTCCATCTTCTTATTTGTTCATTTTGTGTGACCTTAACATCATTCTGAGTTCTTCTCAGTGGTATTTCTTTGTACGTTGTCAAGATATCAAAAGGTAGATCATAAACAGAACATTGAAATTAATCCTATTTGTATGTTTCATGATTTGTGAACTGTGGGGCACTGGCTTTTTTGTACCATCTCCCGTTATCTTGTGCGTTTGTTTTTAGTATGGGATGTTTCGTGGTGAGGTGGTCACTGGTTCTGTAATTGGCATACTGTAAGATATCGGAGGCAGCTTTTCAAAATTGGTATTTGAACTGAGATTTTGATCCAAAGTTCGTATTCTTTTGCAAAAAAGTGAGATCACCAAACTTCAGCAAACAGAGAAACTTGATAGAAGTTGGAAGTCATATCCCTGCCAAAGCCAGATGCACTTGTACAGTGATAATCTAGTGCATTTGGCTGAATTTTCATACAACATTATGAGTAATAACGGGTCACTTTCAAAAGAGAAATATCCAGGGGTCACTTTAATACTAAAATATAACGACACATATGATGGCATTGGACAATCAATGTAACAGACATCAGCGAGCGTCAAGCGAGCCTACTAATGGTGTGTACTTTGACGAAATTTTTTGTCTGAACGGATTTTAAGTGGTTAACTTGGGGGAAGATTAACATGCAAGTCCTTTCATATATTATTCCCAGCATGTGGCAAGATGATCTCTGAGTAACCCAAAATGTTTTCGGTTGTTTCGTGGGTGTACTTTCGGTGATGTGATTTCGGTTGGTGAGAAACGCTCAGACATTCTGTTTCTGTTGCACGCTATTATCTTGCAATGTAACGTACAATGTTTGTTGCAGGCTGGCCTTCCTCCGGGTGTTCTAAATATAGTTTCTGGCTTTGGTCCAACTGCTGGAGCAGCTCTTGCTAGTCACATGGATGTGGACAAGGTATTTATGATGGTGATTTTAACTTTTGTTATCGGCTACGGTTTTCCTCTATTTGGTGATGGATGTAGATATGATAATGCATGTGCCTATACAGATATGCATGTAGATTAACCTGAAATATGTAAGTACCTTTTATTGACTTTACTGAATGCCATCAAAATACTATTAGAGAACACAAATGGGAATCCAATGTCATGGCTCTTTCAGTAAGTCATGCTGGTGTTGGAAAAATTGCCTTGGTTCCACCATGTGGATTGACCGGCTCCTGTTGGCATGAAAAGTCTGCAATGTAAGGTGCATCAAAGTCAAAAATGATGGCCCTAGGTATTCTGCAATTTTGGCTCTTGGAATATTGCGAATAAACAATGGAATATATTTCTCACCAAGTAAGAGAGAAAAAGGGGCAGCATGTCTCAATCAGCCAAGGGTTGACAGTGGACAACTTTGGCAGGTTTATTCAAGCATGCACCGAGGTGGTGCATGGTTTGTAACTATAAGCTGCCTGTGATTTAGGATGAAGAGATTTAAGAAGGGAGGCATATTGAGAGAGAGAGAGAGAGAGAGAGAGAGAGAGAGAGAGAGAGAGACACACACACACACAAATACATATGAGCAAGGGCTCGGGTTTCGTTCCTTTTCCCCCCACGTTGTAATTCTTCAATATATATCCTGAACTCTCATTTGATCTTGGAGTTGTGGACCTAGGCAATTGGGTGCTGAACCATATAAATATCCTTATCTTCCCGTTTTGTTTTTGTGTGCCTTGTACTTTTGGGTTGCTTTTGTTTTTAGTGGGACTAAAAATCCCAACAGTGGTCCATACACATAAGTTTTTTGGTGAGTTGGTCTACTAACAAAAAGAGTTGAAAGCCAGTATGAGAAGATTTTGATCATATTGTAAGCACAAGTATCTTAAGCAGCTAGGCCGAAACTTTTTCCTGTTGACAATATGCCTGAGCATACTCGAGTTAAAATGCATTTGCTATTCCAATAACATTTCCGATTAATGCCGCTCGTGATGTTTACTGCATTCAATTGCTAAAGCTTTTGTCGTGCTCTTTGCAGATTGCTTTCACAGGATCAACTGAAACAGGTCAGATTGTGCTTCAATTGGCTGCAAAAAGCAATCTTAAACCAGTGACATTAGAGCTTGGAGGGAAATCTCCGTTCATTGTATGTGAGGATGCTGACATCAATAAGGCAGTGGAGCTTGCCCACTTTGCTTTGTTCTTTAATCAGGTTTGATCATTAGCTTCACCTGAACAGTTGGATGTGAAGGAAGAATTGGCATGAAATGGTTAGCAATTTCACAGGGACAATGTTGCTGTGCGGGTTCTCGCACATTTGTGCATGAACGCATATATGATGAGTTCCTGGAGAAATCAAAAGCACGTGCTATGAGGCGTATTGTTGGTGATCCCTTCAAGTCAGGTGTTGAACAAGGTCCTCAGGTATTGGCCCTTTCGACTCTCTTTTTTTCTAAATTGTATACTTCTGTCTTCTCTTGTCCTTGTCACTTGAAATAGTTGAGCCAAATTTAAATCCTGTTCGTTTTATTCTCATATACTAAAAGTTGTATGAAAGGCCTTGGGGCTGTCAAGTCATGTTTTTTGTGGACCTTAAATCGCAGATCGACTCGGAGCAATTTGAGAAGGTTCTCAGGTACATAAGATCTGGTGTTGAAAGCAGTGCTACCCTTGAATGTGGTGGTGGAAGACTAGGCTCCAAAGGCTACTACATCCAGCCCACTGTCTTCTCAAATGTGCAGGTACTATCTATTGTGCTTTTGAATGCCTCCATATAAGAGGTCTGAACTCAAGTATCAGTTCTTAGAGGTGATTCTGTTAATTGTCAGCTGAAATACATTATGACTTCTTTATCAATTAGGATGACATGTTGATAGCACAAGATGAAATCTTTGGTCCCGTGCAGTCGATCTTGAAATTCAAGTGAGTTGCTTAATTTCTAGCATTTCTAGTTAATAGCTATTGGATTTCAAAGTTCTCTCTTTCTTCATTAAGCCATAAAGATTAAGATGATCAGTTGCAGCGATTGTATCACTAAGTTAAGAGGGGAAAAGGATGCAATCAAAAGGGAAAAGTGCAAATAAGTAAATCAGATTTCTTCCCTAGTGAGAATCTTTTAATTGATAGCCTAAGATGAGCTCACTTGCAGAGATCCTATAACCAGATCAAATTATACAACTAAATTATACGACTTGTAATCAATGGCGGACAAGGGCAGGGGCAGATGCAGAGTAGGGGCCGTGCCCACTGAACTTTAGATAAGTTCACCTGAAGTGATAGGTGAGAAAGAATTGATTATCATAAGCTATATGTGCCCCTGCTATGTAAATTTCTTGGTCAGCCACTGGATATTGGCTGGGGACTATGGCAATCCCAAAGCTCAGAAGTTATTTATAATTTTACTTGTTTTCGCTATAGGTCTTTTGACCTTTCAAAAAAGGAAGCAGCATGATTCCTGCATCCACCAGCAAAGCTAAGCACGCACAAAACTGAATTAAAAGAAAGTGCCCAAGCTGTGAAACTTATTACAAAATACAGATTTCATTTGGAAGAAATAGTTACTAGTTTATTGTTGTAGTGAAACATCTCTCACATGCTTTGTTCAATTCCAGTGACCTCGGTGACGTTATCAAGAGGGCAAATGCAACAAGATATGGGCTAGCTGCTGGAGTTTTCACTAACAATGTGGATACTGCAAACACCTTGTCTCGTGCACTGAAGGCCGGGACTGTGTGGGTCAATTGCTTTGATGTCTTCGATGCTGCAATTCCCTTTGGCGGCTACAAGATGAGCGGTGTTGGCAGAGAAAAGGGTATCTACAGCCTTCACAACTACTTGCAGGTTAAGGCTGTCGTTACTCCTCTGAAGAATCCGGCATGGTTGTAAATCTCTTTGTGCTACCTTGTTCTGGTCTTGAACAAGCTTGTTTGTGAATAAGTTTGGGTTACATCTACACACGGTCGGTCTACGCTTTAAAAGGGTAGCATTGATATCCAAATGAGGATCTGCTACTTGTTTTTGCTTGACTGATTCACATGTTATGTATGGATTGATATCCCAATATTTTCTTTTTGGTAAATAAGCTTATCAATACTAGATATCATAATTCTGTGATGTATCTGAAGGAATTTTGAAGGATGGAGTCGGTTTCTCACCTTGAATGTGATCCGGCTTGTGCATTTCTGTGGCATGACAAGAAAAATGCAGATGATGAAGTTTTGCTTTGTACTCTACTCAATTTGGAAGTAAATTCCAAGAAGTTGAAATGCGCAGATGCACTTGGTTAGGAGTCATTACTGAATGTCACATGATGTGTGTGCGTGAGCTAGGTCTGATCCCGATTTTTTGGGGTGTTGAATTCTAAAAATGAGGCCGTTCTCAGTATCAAGATGTAAGAGACAATTTTAACCCAAAAAAAAAAAAACAGAAGAGACAAACGATCACAATTTTTGAAAGTCAAAATTATATACAGTACTTCTCATTATATAAGAACACAAAATACAAAGTCCCAAAAAAGCTTGTCACAAGAATGCATGAGTATCATTACAATATTACTCTTGTTGTGTTTCTAGAAGCAAAAGTATCAGTTAGACCTGTGTAATTTACCTCTTCCACCAAGTCATTTTGAATCGATAACATGGATAACCAATTTAATCTCACATTGTTGATCGAATGTGAGATTTGATCATTTTCAACTTCGAAAAGCTTCTTTCTCCGAGGCAACGGTAATTGGTATAGTCAAAAGAACTCTATTAGCATTGCACAAATTTGGGAGAGAACTCTCCATTTAGTTCAAATGATTGAGCACCTCAATTGGTTTCTTCACTTCTCTTGGCAATGTTTCTTCTTTCAAGACTTTTGTCAATTGTTTGATTCTTCTTCAATTCTCTCCAACTCAATCCATTTGCTCATGCAAGTAAGGTGGTCATAATTACTTTCATGACCTTTAAGCCTAACACCAATATTTTTCCAGTCTTTAAATCCTTCATTGGCCAACTGAGTCTTGTTTCCTTCTTGCTTGAACAATTTGCGGCAAAAGCAAAACACCCTATTTAGAGGCTCCGAGTATACTAGCCATTTTCTATCATGTTTCTCTCCATTGGGTAAATAATGGCAAATGTAGTGCACAAAAGAGAAATGTCTACTCCTCTCGTCGCCATCCTTGGGAAAGTTAGCATCGCCATCTCTTCTTACGGGACCTTTTTCCGCTAATAAGTCCCTTAATTTTTGATCAATCTTATCCCAATTACTTGGATCATCAATGTCTGACGGTGCACATTCTACACTCAAGTCTTCGTTTTGATTTACCCCACTCGAATTTTCATTACTGCTTTCATTCATACATTGATAGGCTTCCTCACCCCCAAATCTCCACATTCTTCCTCTTCTTTCATTCACCAAATTTTCAGAAACATCTCTCTCCAAATTTTCATGCTCTTCAAGCGAGCTTGCTATTTTTTTTATTACTTGAAAAGAACTTATCCATAGCTCCTTTTTGAGACTTAATTAATGCTTCTGTTTTTTGCTTCTTTTTTCTTTTCTCATGCCCAGATGGGTACTTTCTAGGAGGCATGATGCACCTAATTGAAAAAGAAAGGAGGCAATATTATAACTTAAAAGTAATGTATCTGCATACTTCCCAAATAATGGACTATAATACTGTAACACTACAAAAATTAAAGCTTCTACTAAATAATCCATCAATATCAATACACGATTAGTTTAATATATGCAAATAATATTCAATACCCACACAAACACATATGGGATGATATCCTCTCCAGTTACTGTTCGTACAGTTCACAATTTTTTCACAATGTAGCTTACGGGTAATAGTATTCTTGTGGAATCCACACTTGCGAAACACCTCCTGCAACTTTCCCCGATAGCAAATGGAGAGGATTCATTTCCACCACATATATACATAAATTCACTGATAAGAGTCCAGAGATGAGATTTATGAGAAACAAGAAACTTACAAGTGATAGATTTGCGGGTCTCTTCGCTCGAATCACAATGCTCGTGGGGTTCCGCGATCATTGCAATTTGAGAGGCAAGGGTTTCCGATTATTTAGGGCAGTTTTGAATTACTCCGAATGGGCCTTGGGGTTTGGGTATAAATTGTTGGGCTTAATGAAGAATTGAATTTAAGAGCCTTAATAGGAATTGGACCAGTCTGTTTGGGCTTTTAAAAACCCCAACCCAGCATAACACGAAGTAGGGGTGTGCAAAAACCCGAGGCCCGACCCGACCCGACCCGAAGGGTTTCGGGCGGGTCCGAACATGGGGTTTGGTCGGGTACGGGTTGATTTTCCCAAAAAAATCAGTTTTCGGTTCGGGGCTCGGGGTGCTGTTTTTCTTACCCGACCCGACCAAAAGAAGAACATCACATATAGATTACTTCGGTTTTGGTCGGACCCGACCCGACCCAAAAAATCGGGCACACGGGCGGGTATATACCATCGTTCGGTTCGGGTTCAGGTTGATTTTTTTTCCCTTACCCGACATGGTCGGGTCGGGTTCGGGTGGCGGGCCATACCCAACCCGCCCGACCCGTGCACACTCCTAACACTAAGGACAATGATTTCCTCAGCTCTACCGACGGAAGATAATAGGTAAAAGCTGCATCAATATTCGAGAAAAATATATGAATATTTGTGAAAATGTATTAGTATTCATAAGATATGTATTAGTATCCAAACTTATTTAGCATTATCTGCATATTATATTATGCCTACTATACGGAGATTAGCAAGACCTAAACACTAAATATAATTGTCAGCCCGTTTTGGGGGGCCCTAGACGCTTGGGCCGGCCGGGCTGAGCCTAGAGTGAGCGAAAGCAGGAGCAAGAGCATGAAAACGCTTTTTGAAAATATTTCGAACTACTAAAATTTCTATGAGCTAAGATTGATAAACAAGCCAAAACGAGTAGTGCAAATTGATCAAGTTTGGTTTGAAAACTTAACGAGCTTCAAAATTATGTTTGAGCTTAGCTTGTTTATGAGATGAGCCGATCTCAAACGAGCTTTAATCAAGCCAAACAGGAGCCGATCTCAAGTAACTTGAATTTTTTTATACATAATAAGCCGAGTAATAGCTTGTTCAAATTTGGCTTTGAAATATTGACGAGCTTCAAAAAATGTTCAAGCTCAATAACAAACCACTCTTAAACAAGTTGTCAACGGATGAACATGAGTTTAGACTCGAATAGCTTGGTTCGTTTAGCAACCCTAACTAAAATTGAGAGCAGAAATGTAGAGCGACACATGAACAGAAATGGGGGAGTCCCACCAGGACCTAGGTCATGGCTAATGATAATGAGCATGGCAATTACACAAAACTTCGGCAAAACCCAATCCAATTATTGAGACCAAGGAAAAACCTTTGGTGGACTTTGAATGGTACCTGATGGACTTTCGACTCCTCCATTATCACTTTGGATGAAATCAGCGTCTGTATGATGATGTGTTTGAATTCAAAAGTCAAATAGATCTACTCAGCTTAAATTTGATTTTCTTGATTATTGAACACAAAATGTATATAGGCATTGTAAGAAAATAATATGGGGATTTGTAGGTTGAGAATCGTCCACAAATGCGAGCTAAAAACGAATAACCCATTGTCGACCATCGCCACTATTGCTCATACTCACTTGATAGATTGGAGAAGGAAACAAGTATATCATAAACGGTAAAACATTAGGCCATTTTGTGTGACATTTAGGACTGCAAAATTGGCCGAGTCTAAGTTAAGTGGCAAGTTGGTTTTATTAAGATTTTAACTTGAACAGTTAACCCGTTTTGAACCATTTGAAGACTGTACTTGTTTACAGTTTACTACTCAACTACTCAAGTGGTGGTTCGAAAAGATCAAGTATGCATGAGTTCGAGCATTTTGGTTTTTTTTTTTACGATGTTAGTTTATAGAATCTTATTCGAACCAAGTTTAAAAATTCAATGAAATATAGGGAATACAAGTACTTACGAATGGTAGCTTAATGAAAACTGAGTCGCGATCAGCATTTTTGAGGCCTTTCCTCTGTCCCTTATTTATAAGTACTATTATAGGTACTTTTTTTTTGATAAACAAAAAGGGTAGGAGGGGGCGACCGGCGTCGCAACCCCCCTTGGGCGTGACCATAGGGGCTCCCAACCCGCTGTGGAATGTTCGGTTCGAGCCATAGCTACTATCCGTGAGGACAGGCCGTCACCACAGCACCACCTAGGTGCACAGCTGGCATAGGGCCCTCCATGCGTCCCTCCAGCGCATATAAGTTTTTTTTGCCACTGGAGGGGCTCGAACTCGAGTGCACATGGAGGGAAAGGCACTCAAGCCCCATCACCCAGGCCAGCTGGGCTACCACCCTCGGTGGCCAGCTGGGCTCCTCAAAGTACTATTATAGGTACTTTGAGGAGGCTTTCCTATGCCTCGGGAGATACATAATGTTCCTCGTACTTGATCGAATGGGGCTATCTGTTTGATAATATGCACCTTTCAAATTTATTACTTATTTTTTAATTGATGCCAGCACATAATTAAATGGCGAAAGATAAACATTTATATATTGATGGATAATGTAAGCTTACTAATGGATACCTATGCTTAAAAGTATATTGGAATGTAATATAGTCTCAGCTTAAATAAATTATCCGTTTTACCCAACTATTTTATGCAATAGTTGTAATCACCACAAAACATTAATTATCATTTTAATATATATATATATATATATATATGTGTGTGTGTGTGTGTGTGTGTGTGTATCTAAAAAAAAAAACGAACAAGCCCAGAATGTGATCCGAACAGTTCAATATGTGTAAAATGTGATTTTAAGGGTACCCTCCATAAATTAGCAAAAAATAGACCGGGAAGTGCTTGTTTTGAGCAATTTTTAATTGAACAGTTCATCAAATCTGAGCTAAGAACTGCTCAGATCAAGTCTTTTCCGGTCTTTTTTTTAAATTTCTCACGGGTACCCTTAAAATCACGTTCTGATCACATTGATTGGCTCGAATTATCAAAATTTGATTGGGAACTATGAAATGTTTTTTTAGATGTTTTTATTGGTGTCCCCGGAACTGCCCCGTATATATATATATATATATATTGTTTTTTGATTATAAAAGATAATGGAGTAGATAATATTTACATAGAGATGGATTAGGCTAAAAAGTGAGGGTTGAGAGGTATGGATTTATTAAAAGAATATTCTCTATATCTTTTAAAAAAGAAATGATCCGATGGCTACAAAGTTAACAAGAAGTGATCTAACAATTGTAGAGATTGCTCTTATTTATATGCCTAAACATTATTAACAGAAACCGCGGATGCCCGTACCTAAAGGCATGTCGAAATGTATCATAGTGTCAACTTAAATAAATTACATGTGCTACCCGATTGCTCTACGGGATAGCTGTAATCTTCAAAAAGTTTTAGTTACCATTTTGATATATTTTCCAACTTGAGACAACATTATTTTACACATAGATATATTACTACATAGAGATACATTTCCTGAAAAATGAGGACAGGAAGAGATAGATATATTAGGAAAATATTCTAATGACTAACTACAAAGTTAACAGAAAGTAATTTAACGGTTGTACAAGTTGCTCTCATTTTATACTTAGACATTTTTAATAGAAACCACTCTATTTTTATAATATAGATGTTATTAATGTGTACTTGATAACGAAGTATGCAGCGCATGGTTAAATTATTAAGATATTAATTGCGGTCTAGAAGAGATCAAGTGTACGCCACTAGGCATATACAAATTGGTCCCCATTGGTCAACATATATTATATATAGATTGTCCTCGTATATATTTTAATGATGTGTAACATATCTTGGTAGCTACACGTACATTCACTATGTACTTTAAAAAGTTAATCCATGGATAATTACCTTTCAAACTACCTGTTTATACCAAATTTAATTATGGTGTAAATACTACCACAGGATTTAAGAAAATGATCATGGTTAGGCTCATCTAATACATGATACATGTTTTAAGTAAATATATACTACTAGCATTTACACTGGAGCTTGTGCGTTTTGGGTTTTGAAAGTGATTTGAGTGTAAAGAAATAAATAGAGAAAATGTATTGAGGACCGTGCGCAAGAACAAGTTAGGAATGTGCGGACACTAGTCTCACCTTATACATTAAAATAACGATTAAATGATCTCTTCAACATATCGAGTCCTTGGGAAGTCGAACTCAGTTTTTTTTTTTTTTTCAATCGTCATACATCAGCGGGGGTTAGTAGGGGGTGTTAGAGTTAGCACGGAGTCCAGAAGCTATCCATAGCTTGGGACCCTAAGGGTATTGCTCCAGCAGGAGTCGAACCTAGGACCTCCTCCATAGGGGAGAAATGACATACCAACTGCACTAGGCAGTGGTTGTCAGTCGAACTCAGTTTGGTGTACGTGATTTGTGGTTTTAAGCCAAAAATATAAATATATGTTGAGTCTGGTGCAAGTCCAAACCTCTTCTCGTCCACACCCATTCGCACCTCTCATTTCCCAATCAAATTTCGATGATCCGAGCCGCTCAATGTGTTCAGTACGTAATTTTAAAGGTCCTTGCGAGAAATCGGCAAAAAAAAAAACCGGGAAGGGCTTGATTTGAGCAGTTTTTATTGAACCGCTCAATAAAATACAAACCAAAAACTGTTCGGATGAAACCCTTTCCGGAGTTTCTTTTTGCCGATTTCTCGCAAGTATCCTTAAAATCACGTTCTGATCACATTGAGCGGCTCGAATCATCAAAATTCGGTCGGAAAAGGGGAGGTGCTGACGGTGTTGACGGAAAAAAGGTTTGGACTTAATCCGAACTGAATATATGTTATACGCAACAAATGCAATGTTTACACTCTTCCTTCATGCAGGCATAGGAGAACTTATGTGAATTGTGAGTGCACTAAAGTTACGCAATTGGCCTGGGAACCACGTAAAAGTTCTCTCATCTTTTTTTTCTTCTACTTATGTTCTTTACTACATGATGATTATTCTTCACGTGTTGTGTGTTTTGTGTAGTGTGATTTGACTAATTCCTCAACGCTAACAGGGCAAGGTAATATAATATGCTAATAATTGAACTGCAGAGTACAGTCGGCGTTGTCGGTGATTGGAGAAAGTTGGAGTGGCATACATATAAGTATAACTGTGAAGTGTGTGAAGGGTAACCGGCGTGGATGGGGCAGGCAGAGGCCACGTTAGCTTTGGAATGACGGCTCACCTAAATTGGATGGAAAATTGGGAAAATTGAATTTGACTACAAAATTAATTAACCAGGAGATAATTGTCATTTGAATACGTTTATATATTCTTTTCATGTTAATTATATGCTCTCTTTTCATCTTAATTTAATACAAGTCATGTGAACGTAATATAATAAACATCACTTTTTAATTGGTGAAATTTTTAATTGAGAGATTGAACATAACAAATTATTTACAAAAATCTAGGCAATCTAGAATGTTTCAGTTGTCCATTAGTGACTTGAAACTATGTCTACCAAGCCATCAAACTACTTAAGAATAAGCAAGTTATTACTACGCAACTGTATCAATCTTAGATAAAAATAAGTTTTTCTGTAAGACTATCATTTATCATCCTCAATTCTTGCTCTATGCTGTTATTTTTAATTAATATTGCTTTTATGATTTCTTTAGTATATAATTTGAAATGTTTTTCCAGAACGGTTTCACGCTTTTAATCTCACTCGCTCATGCGTATGATATGTCGACTTAACCCCACCCAACCAGAGTAACAGGTGGACAACCATACGAATTGTTAGCAGAATAAACCTTTCAGTAGCCCCAAAGAATTATTAGCAGAAGAAACCTTTGATTATCGGCCAATTATTGGGTAGGCGCACGAAATATCATGTGACATTGTGATATGATACTCTCTGCAACTAGTAAAGCTTCAATTTAACATGAAGCAAGTTTTCCCCAAATTATTCTTCCTCCTCCCCTTGGCTTCTTTCTCTAGCTTGGGGGTATTGGTATTGCCATTACAGGGGCTAAAGGAGCTTTGGTGGATGACAAATACAAGATCATTACCGCACAATGTGGATCATCCTTTATTTCCAATCTATATTATAAAACAGAGCGGTTTTTGTCTAGATATATAAACAAAATAATATCTATGGCTGCCAAATCAAATTTTCACGTTAAATTGTAGTTGTACATCACTTTCTTTTTCGAAATATATAGATAAGATTCTCTTAATAAATCTACCCCTCCCTCCCTCCCTCCTCATTTTTAAAGCAATGCATCCCTATTTAAATGTTGTCTCTTATATATGATCAAATAGGAAAACTTATCAAGATGGTAACTCATGCTATGTGTAGATTACATTTGTTATTAGAGCATGTAATAATTTATTTAAGTTAGGACTATATTACGTTTTGATGTGCCTTTAAGTATGAGTATCCGCTAGTTATTTCAAAAGTGAATAGCTATGTCTCTATTACAAATGGAAAGTGATTTTGGCACTCCATATTTAATTATTGGCACTCCAATTTTTGTCCTCATCCTATGTAAAATTACTAAAATACCCTTTATTTTGCTAGTGTTCATCACTCTAAAGGATATCGTTGTAATTTTAAATAGGAAAAAAATAAAAAGTGGAGTGTTAAAATCTTTCTTTTTTTGCCTAATTTGTCGCCACGTAAATGATTGGGCCCGCGTGCTACTCCGAGAATACTGCATATTACTCTTCATGATCATCCCTAATTAATTTGCCTTCTCTCTATCCACCTTTGCATAAAGGACACGTTAATTATCCCTTGAGAGCCAAATAAGCATATATCCTAGGGTCCTTGTCATTATAACTTGCCTTCTCCCTTTCCTTCCCCCTTCTCACTTAGCCAAACCCCCCTACCCTTTCCCTCAGGCAACACGTCACCCACCCACATCCAACCACGTGTCGCCGACCGCCAATAGGTCCCACATGCCATCTCCATCACCATGGAAGATCTCCTCGTCAGTATCTATCTATCTTTAAAATCACGCGCTGGTCACCTGACCACGATCCAAGAAGGTCGACCCGCCAATTCCAACCCTCCACGTGTCCCCAGCTCGCGTCCTTCAGATTCTTCGCAGCAGTCAATAAAACTCCAATCCTGCAAAGCGCGCTCGTGTGCTCGCGCCACGTGTCCCCCATAATCTTTTTGTTTTTTATCCGAGTGTCCCCCATAAATCCAACTCCAAAAATCCACTCTATAAATAACACCAGAAGCAGAGCAATATAAACAGATTGGTGGGGTAATTCAAACTGAATTCGATCACAATTATTAGTATTATTATACCAATCCATGATTCAAAAACATGACCGCAGTGACCGCCGGTTTCTGACATTCCCGGCGGTTCATCCCTGCTCGGCCGTATCTCCGGCGACCCTTCTGGACTCTCTCATCTCTCTATCTCGTAGCATATGCAGCTACCAATCCAAGTTCTTCCCGACCCAACGAAAGATCGCCCGTGAAGCGCTCCGCCAGGTCGCGATCCTCCTCATTTTCTTCGAGGAAATCCAAGAACGCGGCCGGCCGAACTTGTCGGACTCCGCCGTGCTCTGTTTCTCCGAGCTCCACCTCGCCCTGCAGAAAGTCCTGTTCCTGCTCCAGGATTGCACCCAGGAGGGCGCCCGGCTACGAGCCCTGACGAAAGCCGGTTTCGTCGCGACCCAGTTCCGGGTTTCGATTCGGACAGTCGCGACTGTTCTCGATGTCCTTCCACTCCGCACAATCGACGTGTCATGCGAAGTCAAGGAGCTAATCGAATTGGTTGCCAGGCAGGCGAGGAAGGCGAAATTGGAGATCGACCCGGAAGATGAAACCACGATGAATCGAGTTACTTCGATATTGGATGGATTCGAGAACAGACTCGAGCCAGACCGGAGATCTGTCGAGCAAGTTCTCGATTACCTCGAGATTAGAAGTTGGAACGAGTGTCAAAGTGAGATTAAATTCTTGGATGACGAAATTAGTTTACAATATCTAGATGGTAACGAGAGAGAGCTTCCTCTGTTGAGCAGTTTAGTTGGATTCATGTGCTACTGCAGGGGAGTCCTGTTCGAAACAGGAGAGTACGGGACATTCGATCAAACAGATCGCATGTGTAATTTGGAAACGATTCCGTTTTTAAATCCGGAGGATTTCCGGTGCCCGATTTCCCTCGAGCTGATGACCGATCCTGTAACGGTAGCCACCGGGCAGACTTACGACCGGGTTTCGATCCAAAAATGGTTACAAGCTGGAAACCTCCTCTGTCCCAAAACAGGGGAGATTTTATCAAACACAGAGTTGGTGCCCAATTCCGCTCTCCGGAAGCTAATCCAACAGTTCTGCGTCGATAACGGGGTTTCCCTCTCCAAATCGCGGAAGAAGAATCGCGACATAACGAGGCCGATTGTCGCCGGAAGCCCCTCGGCAGCAGAAGCAATTAAGTTCCTCTCCGAGGTCATTTCCAACAGGTTGTACTTCGGAACGGAGGAGCAGAAAAACAGGGCGGCATACGAGACCCGATTGCTGGCGAAATCGAACATTTTTAATCGGTCTTGCTTGGTCGAATCGGGCACCGTGCCGCCTCTGTTAAACTTACTCAACTCAACCGATCCGTCGATTCAAGAAAATTCGATTTCGGCGCTGCTGAAGCTCTCCAAGCATTCCAGTGGCAAGACAGCGATCGTCGAAAACGGAGGGTTGAAGCCAATCCTGAGCGTTCTCAAGAACGGTCTGAAGTTGGAAAATCGACAGATATCGGCCGCAACGATTTTCTACCTCTCCTCGGTCCACGAATACCGCAAGTTGATCGGTTCGACGCCCGGTGCTATACAAGCTTTGGTGGATTTGATCAAAGACGGTACGAATTGCGGCAAGAAGAACGCGGTCGTGGCGATTTTCGGCCTCCTGTTACACCATTCCAACCATCGAAGGGTGCTCTCAGCTGGGTTAGTTCCAATTTTAGTCAACATCCTAGCTTCTTCAAACGTAGATGATCTCGTAACAGATTCATTAGCCGTTCTAGCGACCTTAGCAGAGAGCGCGGAAGGATCGGTTTCGATCCTCCAGACGTCGCCCTTTCCGATAGTAATATCCACCTTGCAGTCCTCGACCTCTCGGGGACGCAAAGAGTACTGCGTCTCGATTCTGCTGTATTTGTGCATGAATTGCAGCGGGGATGCGATGTCGGATCTGGCAAAAAACCACCCTTCGCTCATGCTGCTGCTGTATTCGCTCGCGACGGATGGGACTTCCGCGAGCAAGAAAGCGCGGTCGCTCATCAGAATGCTCCAGAAGTTCCAAGAAACAAGCTCTTCCGGATTAAAAAACAGTGCAGTTCCCCAGGAGCGGTTCATCCATGTCCGTTGAACCCTATTTTTCCCCCCCTTCATTTTCTTGATGACATTAGTCTTCGTATATTGATACATACATGTATTCTTGTATGTGGGCATGGGGTTTGATTTTTGTGTAACCCCTTTTTTGTTACGAGGTTGGGTGTAGTTAGCTCGAATTTTTTTTCAAGAGCTGAACTCCGCGTCAACCATTGCTCGTGGACCTATTTTGTAACATACATTTGTTCAATACCATGATTTTGGTAGTGATAAATAAGACAACGTGATTGTATTCAGTTTTGGTTCAGCAATATGGTGAATTGTTCGAGTGTGGTTCAATCATGTGGTGAGGTAGACATGGTTAATTTGTTAGTTATAACTTTTAAGCCTGGCATTTTTGTTGTATCATGTCAACATTTCTCTTGGATGATGAGTTCCTGGAGTCCTCCCACGGCTAAATGGATCTTTCCTCAAACTTTCTGACTGAGGCTGGAACAACTACTACATTTAATTTGCAAGATATGTTTCTCATCTTCTTGTCCAATGCATTGCACAAAGAGGCCCCATAATGGACATGCTTAACATTGCATTATAATCACTATAATGATTATTGTATTGTTTGATGGGATCTTAGTTTAGATGTGCATACACTGGCCCGGACATCTGTGTAATAAAAAAATAGAGTTTTGGATAACTCTTCACATACCTCTAGTGAGATGTCAAGAGTTGAGTAAATAAATTTCTGAAAAACTTGAAGTAATGAAAAAATAGAGTTCTGAAAAACTTGGAGTTACCCTTGATGATGAAAACACTAGATGGAAATTAGGACATCGGTTTTGGCCAAGTACGTATTAGAAAGTAAATATTTGTTTGTCCTTCATAATGTCGCACGTTCGACGGAGACCAAATATTAGAAGGGAAATGGATGGTCTAGGATGTATTTTGATAATTAATATCCGTCAAGGACAAGCTAAGAACATTTGTTAATATTGAAAATGTCCTTGACATGTATTAATTATCAAAACAAGTCATTGGCCGTCATTTTCCCATATTCGAAACCTTGAGAGGCTATTGAAGGGGTTGACCGGTTGTTAACTTTAGAATTCTGGAATTAGTTGACGTGCATACAAGTTAGCCATAAGTTATACAAGTTAGCCCTAAGTTATTGGAGTAATAAAAAACGATTACTCAACACAATTCCAAGGTTGAGGTTAACTTAATGGTTAAGGAACGAGACTCCTTTCTAAAAGCTCAAATTTGAAACCTCTCAAATGCTATTAATTCTTTTATGGCATTGAAGGTTTGAAACCTCTCAAATGCTATTAATTCTTTTAGGGCATTGAAGGTTTGCCTAGTCGATAACTTTAGAATCTTGAAATTAATCAAGATGCGCGCAAATTAGTCGGAGACCTGGTCATCAAAATTAAATAAAACAAAGTATAAAGATAAGTGAACACAAACAAAAAGAGAAAAGCTTAGGGGGAAAGTGTGGAAGAGTGTGATAGGGGTGGAAACGAACCGAGCTTCGTAGTGTTCAAGCTCAGCTTGCTTGTAAACAAGCTGATCCCTTAATGAGTCGAGCTTTTAAGTGTCAAGCTTAACTTGTTTAGTAAACGAACCCAAAACTCAAGCTTGAGCTCGGCTCGATTAGCAAATGCGTCAAGCCGAGTTTCGTAGTGTTTGAGCTTGACTCGTTTAGTAAACGAATTGATAACTCAAGCTCAAACCCGATTTGATTAGTAAACGAGTTGAACTGACCCGAGGAAGCTGAGCTATGAGCTACGAGCTACTTATGAGCAGCTCAGTTCGTTTGCAAACCACACGAGTGTAGATAAAAAAAAGTGTGGAAGTGTAGCATTGTAGCCGCATCCCCAAACGGCGTCCAATAATTGGATTTTCTCTTCCCCGTTGCCCTTTCTCCACGAGAAGTATCTTTCTTTCTTGGACACTCGAAAGAAATCCTTTCACAGATTATTACTAGCAGTAGCACGCACAAGGATCGACGACTAATCGGCCACCGATTTCCGGCAGTCCTTCTGTTACTTGTAGGTGGGTTCCCTCCTCTATCATTTCTATACATATACCCATACATGTGTACACAGATTAGGGTTCTAGACTCATTAATAATTTAGGTCTAAAGCGCTTAAGCACTTCTCTCTCGATTTGAATTGATTTTGTTATCAAAAGCAGGGTTTTGTTAGGGATTGGCAATGGCAACGGAACCTAAGGCTGCAACTGAAGAGCCAAAAATCGACTTATTCGAAGACGATGACGAGTTCGAGGAATTCGAAATCAACCAAGGTAAAAACCCT
Source organism: Rhododendron mucronatum var. ripense (assembly GCA_019656295.1). Lineage (NCBI taxonomy): Eukaryota > Viridiplantae > Streptophyta > Magnoliopsida > Ericales > Ericaceae > Rhododendron > Rhododendron mucronatum. The sequence continues at coordinate 229,363 of BPLT01000265.1, forward strand.
TTTTTTTTTTTTTTTTTTCTTCTTTTTTATTCAAGTCGTTGGCCGTGTCTATTCAGGCAATGGTTAGCTTTGTTTAGGGTTTGTTTATTAGAGTTGGTATTTCAACAATCGCCCAGAGGGTTAGATCAAGTGGGCAAGGAGGGCGGAGGTAAGGGTCGTACAAGCACAAGTGTCTCGATGTATTGTACTCCCACTAAGAGCAAAATTCTTTGCTTTTAGCCTGCCCGCAAGTGGAAACTTGTGTGAAATAGCTATGGAAGGGGGCTGGGTTTTCAGTGTGGCCACTCGACCAATGCAGTTGGGTAGGATCGTTTCCGGATTAAAAAAAAAAAAAAAAAATCACAGAAGCATACAAGGCAAATTTGAGCTTGTTTAAAGCCATGTTGGGGTGATTTGTCTTTCCCGGTGAATGAGTGTGAAACTCTACAAGATTACTGTCAAAATGAATTATACAAGGCAGTTTGAGCTTTGTTTAAAGCCGTGTTGTGGATCAACCATGTTGGTTATATTATAAGAGTAGTATCCAAATTATTTACGTATGTTAGTTCCTGTCAAGCCGTGTTGTGGGTTTAGTATCAAAATCTGGTTGCAAATTCTAGGCTGTTTCAGTTTGAACAGTATAGGGTCACGGGATTGATGAGGAGAACTAGGTAATTGGTTAGTGCAATTTAGTCAAGTTAATATACACTAATGCTGGTGAATTGAGCTTGGCAGGGCATAGGCATTTTTTCAGACCATACTTTATGTTCACTTGATTTTTTTCTGTACCACAAATACAATGTCTTGCCCTGAAATACTGATTTAACCTTTCCATGTTCTTCATTCTTACCGATGTTCAACACATGCTGTTTTTGTTGCGGCCATATCTTAGCGAGATTAAGATTTATTTCACATGAGAAATCTTTATAGACACCTTTCCTTAGGATTCAACTTTAATATATAACTAGTTTCTTTGTTGCCTTGGAGTTTGGGGCTTGGGCTTGGGAGGAGGCGAGAAAGATGTTATGTTGAGATGCTTAGATGGTATTGATTTACAACTTGCAAAAGGGCACAGTGGTAGGTTTGGATTTTTGAAAGTTTTACATTTTGCAACGGTCAATCACTATAACTAGATTGCTTTCATGTCTTTGCCTAGCCATGCCTTGTGGGGGGGGGGGTGTATGTTTTTCTGTTTGTACTCTTTTTTCTTTTTTGAATACGCAACTCTATTGTTCTCTAGTCAAAAGAGCTTATGTGATCTCTGAAATCAGGTCTGCAGAGGTTTTTTGTTTTTTCTATTTGTTCGTTTATTTATTTCTCTCTTTGTTTTTGGGCGGCTGTCTCTATGCATATCTCTGCTGCATAATTCTTGGCGCTCAGATACTCTTAGAATACTTATTATTCCAGTGAAGACAATTTCTAGGGCCATTATTAGATGATATTAATCATTGTAAAAGTCATCTGAGGTTCTGAGAATTACTAGCTGACAATAGAGCCAATGGTAGTAATATGCTTTATGAAATTAGTGAGGTTAGGGTATCTCCATTGGCATAACCAAAATTGGATAGTCAAAACTTGCCGCCTCATCTGTTGACTGTTGGTTATCTATTTAAGGGTTTGCTAAGATTAAAAATGTGAAGTCTTTCAATGGTCCATAATCAAAAACCCATTTTTAGTAGAGAGAGATAGGGAGAGATGGGAATCAACGTAAGGGAAGAGAGTGTGGTTCCCATTAAATTTGGTTATCCAAAGAGAAAAGGTTGCTAGTTTTGGTTATCCAAAGGCCAAAATTTGATTATTGTTTGATGGGTTCCTAAGTTTGGTTATACCATTGTGTGCTATATTTTGAATCAACATTGCTAACTTTAGAAATCTTTTAGTTTTGGTAATGCCATTGGGGACACTCTTAGAGCCTATTCCAATCTTGTGTTGAACACAAACTAGTCATAAAGTAGACAAAGTTTGAAGAATTGATGATTGGAGGATTGAGCTGCAGTTGTGTTATTACTTATTAGTCAATAATTTAGTTAAAAAAACTTGACAGAAAGTGCATTTTTTGTCGCTCATTTTCTTAATCTTAGAGAGTCAGAAGAAGGTATTCAAATGGGATGATACAGTATTGCCTGATTTGTGATGAAAAATCTGTATATTTTCTCTCCGATATTAGACGGAATAAGGCACTTAATGATTGCTATCAACATTGTTAACACCACTCTTTGTCTTGCAACGTTTCTTAAGCCACATGGAAAGAATTTCATACTAGTGATAGGTGCGCATTTTTTGTTGCTCATTTTCTTAATCTTAGAGAGTCAGAAGAAGGTATTCAAATGGGATGATACAGTATTGCCTGATTTGTGATGAAAAATCTGTATATTTTCTCTCCGATATTAGACGGAATAAGGCACTTAATGATTGCTATCAACATTGTTAACACCACTCTTTGTCTTGCAACGTTTCTTAAGCCACATGGAAAGAATTTCATACTAGTGATAGGTGCACAAGAGCGGGAGCATGGAGTCGAAGACAAGCTCGTCTAACACCACGCGTTCTGGTATTTGGGAGCTTGCTCTTATGTGCTTGGTGACTAAGGGACAATAGTTTCAAATCTCATAGGCGTCGTTTAGGGAGACAAATGCTGTTTATCCTAGGCCATTGGCTTCTTGTCACCATGCCCTAGGTGGGCTGGTGTAATCAATTCTGTCTTGTGGATGCTGTAACTCCATGTTACCGAACCTGTCTAGGTCCCTTTTCTATCATGCTATGGCTCCCCAATGTGTTGGGGCTCCTTTTGGTTTGGCAAAATGAGAGTTGCCATGCCAATGTTTCAGTGAAAAGTAGCTGTTCCTATGTGACTATGTGAGAATATCAAGAAGGCAGTATCTTGCGCATGCGCTGATTCCCTGAAAGGAAGCTGTTCCAATTTGACTATGTGAGACAATCTCAAGAAGGCATATCTTGCGCATGGAATGCATTGAATTCTTGTGCAACTTTATATATTCTTTGAAATGATGACCATTTGCATGTGTTATTTGAGCGGAACCAGTGGATGATAGCTATGTTGTGCAAAATGCTATTGCTGTGGTGTAGGTGTTAATGATTCATGTTCTTTTGCGAATACTACTCCCTCCATTCCTAATTGTTGGTTTTGGTCCACCATTCCATTTTGGGATGTTCCAAAATGTTAGTCCCTCTTAGAAAGTTAAAAACCTAAAATGGGCAAGTTTGAAATCTTGAGATTTGATGTTATTGTAATCATTACATGTACTTTTGAATTAGGAATGGAGGGAGTTTGATGCATAAATACAAATGATAAAATAGGATTGGAAAAAAAGAGAAATTTCATGATAAATTGTAGATCTATGAAAGTGTTTGGTTGATTTGTATAGAATAGATTTCAAAGATTCCAAGTGTTTGGGTTAAAATCTATAGAATAAGTTTTGACATGGTTTATTGACAATATTACCCTTCCCTAAAGAGTGGCTAAAAGGGTATGGCACCATGTGAGGGGCAAATTTGTCTTTTCATCCTGGACAAAAATGAGAATTCAAAGCTCCTAGTTTGATTGTGGGATTATGCCTCTCTATTGCCATTTTCATAATGCATTACATGAGAATGGATTCTGGATGCTGGTAGCCAACCCATAAGCTGAAAATGAAACCAAACCAAACCGTGCCTCAAGTCCCAATTAATTGATGTCGGCTACTTGAATCCGTGTTTTCTATTGAGCTCTGTCGAGGGCATCGTGTTCCGTAATATCTAGTAAGCCTAGATTCTTGTGCACTACCTTTTCTAAGGTCAATTTCGGCCTTCTGCTTCCGAATGTAAGCAATTCAAAGGACGAAGTTCCAGTTCTACTTGTGGGAGGGTTCAATCAGAGATGGAACCACTGAGTGCACCCTCTTTTTATCTGTTTCAAGTGAAGGATGAAAATCAGGCCTGTCCGCAAAGAGGAAATCACTGTATTCAAAGGGCAGTCTACCTCTCCTATTAATGCTATCATTTACCGTAACCATCACTCCTCCTAACTACTGCGTCAACAGGTCTACGGTAAATATGACCAAACTACCTTAGTCTATGTTCTCTCATCTTAGCTTCTAATCGTGCTACCCCTACCATTCCACGAATGTTTTCATTTCTAATTCCATAAGCTGAAAATGGATGCTCCAAAATCCAAAAAACAGGTATCCAAACACGCCCACGGAGAATAGTGAGTGAGGAAGGAGAAGACGACAAAGTAGGGACAGCAAGAGAGTTAAAGAGAGGTCGGCGAGAGAAGTGGTAGGTCAAAGAATCAAAGACATATGAGCGAGGAGATACAAATATTTTGGTCAAGGTAATTAGATATTGAACATGTTGCACTGCTCCCTTCTGCATGTAAGAATATATCTGGTTGGCTGAGGGAATTTTTGCGTTGCACAAGTTATTTGTTTTCTATGTTTGTATGTTTTTCTAGAGGAGTATGGATATTGGTAATTGACCTTACTTCCATAACATTCATTGTTCTTGTTATATGGTGAATTTGGATCTGAGGCAAGATCTAAGCTCGATGCATTTATGTAATCATGTGTCTGGTTTGTGCTTCATTCTAGAGTAATTTCTTCTAGTTCTGTTCAAGAAAATCGCATCAATAGCTATTTCTCTTCTGATGGTGTTGGAAACTGCATGCTGCTGCACTTCTCATATTTGATTTCATATGTCTACTAGTTGCCTGTTCATTGTAAATTCTTGTTACTCTTATAATTTAACCTGAGTATTACTGTTGATCCGTTGGTACATGTTTGGCTATATATTGATCCATTTGTTCTTTGGAAATGGCAACATTGGCAGAGTGGGACGACAAGGAAGAAGGAAAAGAGGTAACAGTAACACAGCAGTGGGAGGATGACTGGGATGATGACGACGTCAATGATGACTTTTCTCTGCAGCTGAGGAAGGAGTTGGAGAACAATACAACAGAGAAGAAATGACGAATCAAAGTCTAAAGCCTTCGTCAGTGGTTCTCGTTCTTGTTCTGTGCACCATGGCCTCGTATTGTCAAAAACTTGTGTTTCCTCGTTTACGTATGAACTCCAAAACTGCTTGAATTTGTTTGACTCTTCTTGAACTTTCTAGATTTCCGAAACTTGCCTTTTGAAGTGCACCTTATCCATAATTCTTACCTACTGTGACTTGTGTATTTATAATCTTTTACTTGCATTGTTTGTTTGTTTACTACGGTACAACTAGCATTCACAGTTGTTAGACTCAAAACCCAGAAACAAAGGTCATATTTTCGAACTGTTCTGGGTTAGTCTGAAGAATTGTTCCAGAAGCAAATATCTTATCCCTTCAGTAATCCAATTAATGAAATGATGGTTGGATATGTCTGTAGATTCTTTCTTTCCACAATAACTGTAATGACTAATTTAAGCCTACATGTAAGGAATTTGAATCTAGAATAACCCAACATATCTGACATGTTAATATAGCTAGGTACGTAAATCAAAGGTTAACCTCGCCATGCTAGGAGATGCTGTTAAGGAGCATGGCAGCAAAAGTTATTCACACTAAGGGGTCGATGGAGTGATAGCATTTTGCAGCAAGGGCCTTACTCTCCTAAGCTCACAAGTTCGACTCACCTTGTCAGTAAAAAATACCTTTGGACTCATTGGAGGTTTGCTTGATTGTTATCTTTAGGGATTCAAAATTGGTTGGTGTACATAAGATGATCCGAACATCCGGTTATTAGAAGAAAAAAAATGTTGGCTTCAACCCTGTGTTTTATAATAAAACACGAAGGGGTTTAACCGAAGACTATATAACGAACTCTTGAATGCTCACTTAATTTGTTGCCTATTCTTTTCTTCTTCTACCACGTATATCTTCCTCTTCCTCTTCATGTTTCATTCAAAAATGGGTAACACGGAGACAGTGCAACTGATCATTGGAGTCATCGGTTAGTCTAGTTTCCCCCCCCCCCCCCCCCAAATATTGTGGGGTGGGGGGGGGGGGGGGGGGGTTAACAGAAAATTAGTGTGTAAACAATCAAAGGGGTTCGAGTCTATGATGTCTCTCCATAGACTCGAACCCTAGACCTTCCTTTTGCAAGGCAAGAGATACAATCTTAACCGTTATTAGATGAAGAACGAATGCCAATTGTTTTGGAGTTAAAGTGTCCGGAGCCATGACCGGAAAGGGTTAGCCCTCTGAACAGTTCCAATAATATCAAGTCCAATTTTGTCTAGCCTAACAATTTGGAAGCAGGCCAAGTGTAGTTTTAACTCTCTAGAATGGGTCCAATGTAGTCCTTCCAATGGATATGCAATTGAAAGTTTTCTGTGTTTGGATGTGTTTCTTTTGTGGTAACAATGTACTTTCCAAAAGCTCAAATGCTTGTTTGGTTTGATGAAAGGGTGACGTTTATCAAGGACACATGACACTATACATTTTGTTGGGCCTTCATGAATATGTGGTGGAGAATGGTATTGGACACCACGGGGCAGTATCCCAAGAGTATCCAATAATTTTCCCCATCTTAGAGATAGAGATCACAATTTCAAAAGACAAATTTTCACTTTTATCTCCTTAACTATTTTATATTTGTTTAATTTGTCTTCAATCTATAAATTTAACCTATTTAATCCTTGAACTATCGAAATTGATGTCTATTGAATCTAATTTGAGACTGTCCATGAAATTCATATCTCATTCATATTAGTAAAATTAGTTAATACTGTACTAATTTATTTCAAATTCATGGTTCAATGCAATTTAAAACTGGTTCGATTTTAAAACTAATCATATTGCTACTTGTCTTGTTATGTATACAAGGTGTATAACAAAGTTATCTTATTTGAACAATCGTAAATTATTCCTCGTGATATAACCTCGATGAAAGTTCGTTGAGATCGATGTCATGAGCAAATAAAGCTTAAATATTTTCAAAACCTCTCTAATTTTCTAGTACAAGCTTGGAAGAACTCATTGCTTGAGGTCCAAGTTCTGTTATTAATATTCATCTAATAATGAACATCATACAAGAATTAAGCAATTAGCAATAGTGGTAGTAATTATGAAATCAAGGAATATTATCACTAAAAAACTAAAAAAATGCTTTTATAGAGGTGATGACATTAAGAACCAAAGAAGAGACTGACATGCATGTCTTTTGGAGAAATATTATACTCCATATTTTATGGCATAGATGTCAACTAACCTTGAATAATGGTCAAACAAACGAAGTGATGATAATCGACATTCCAATTGATTGTTATTCAATCATTCGATCGAAATTGTTTAATAGACTTGTAATTAGTCAAAGTCGTCCAATCCGACCTCCAACAGTTCCGTCTCCACCATCCGCCTTTACCTCTACTCCCACTACTTCCACTCCTTGTAAATCATCAATCATTCACAATTTGGTTATACAAATAAATTTTATTATTCAGAATTTATTCTGCAGATGTAATCAATTTGCGAATTGATGGTTTTACAGTAGTAAGTTTGATTATATTAGATTAGATAATTCAAAATATTGCACAAAACAATTTAATTTTACTTCTCTGATTAGAGAAACATGAGCGCATAAAAGATTCAATAGCTTCAAATTTTGTGAATGGGCTTCCAATAAAAAAATTATTTGTGAAATTTATCACAAACTTCACGATATTCGATTCTCAAATTGATTATTAATATGTAGAAGATACCTTAATCAATGTTGGAATTGATTGCAGGACAAGAGTTGATCAACTGTAGAATTGATTTAGTTTGAATATCACAACAATCGTTTCTCAAATTGACTATTAATATGTAGAAGACACGCTAATCAATTTTAGAATTGATTACAGGACAAGATTTAATATTAATCCAATGTAGAATCGATCTAGTTTGAATTATTGGTTACAGATCGACTTAGTGTTACTAATTATGAGAATATGAGTCCAAGCACTTATAATATGGTGTTACGAATCTTTGTGGACTTATTTATGGTTGCTTGTGGCTAGTATTATGAGATCTAGTGGCTAGCCAAAATTTAGAACTTATGATTTACTGCTGATGAAAATTTGTGATACATTTTCTTTTTCTTATGGGATATTGTCGTTTTCTTATGATCGTGCCTTATTATGAGTTTGTTACGGTTTGTTTAAATATTTTTTTTGGTCAAAGTTTAGAGGTGTTTTCATTGATACAAAAATCATACATTAAAAACGGGTAACAACCCCCAATGAGAGAGCTGGAAAGCAACCATAAAGGAGGCCTAAACTCACAAACGATCATTCAGGATCTCACACAGACAAGTCTCGCCTCCGTCGACCATGAAAAGACACCAAGATGGCATAAAAAACCCACCATGAAAACACTCACAAGGAGTGAGAAAAAGACCCACGTAAGGGAAGAAAATCAAACAAAATTTGTAAACAAACAATAGATCCACACCCCTAAGTCCAGAAGTCCAAAAACGTCGATCAAGACCCTTACTGCAGCTGCCATTGCTACCACAAAGGCGGCCGAGACACAGCAAAGACCACAAAACGGAACCTTGATCATCACAGCATCTACAGCCCACCATAAAGCACCACCAATTGCTACCTCTGTCCCAAGAGACATGGCTTGTTTAATCTAGTCATGAATAGTTTTACGAATTTTGTGGTCTAGTTTATGAATGTTCGCGGCTAAAGAATTCTGCATGTGCGTCAGAATAGCATACGTACTTGCACATTTCCGTTCTTTCGAATTGCAGGTCTAAGAGTTGAAGGGGTACTGTGAGTTCTATGTGATAAAAGGCAGATAATCTTATTAGTATGTCATAAATCTTTGAATTTCAAAATTTTGAATCATGCCCAATCAAATCTCTAGCATTTTCATTTCCTTAAAATAGAATGAAGACTGTTGAAATTATATATATATAAACCGAGAGGAACTATCTCTTCCATTCCCTGCCTTCTATATTACGTATTTGTGTCTTCCATGGAGCTAATAAAAGCTCGACAGTGCAAAAAGAAGAATCACTCCATTTGGGTCAGTAAGGTACTTTGTTTTACCTTATCCTAATGTATGGTCTTCTGAATTGATATGAATTTATATTCGGTAAGGGGTTGATTTAGTTATGGGAAACTCGAACTTGGTTGGACGAGGCCTTAGTTTAAGTCCCCATAGATTTTTATTGGGGCTAAACATACCCCTGCCGGCCGCTATCTACATGTTATGGAAACTTAGGTTTGGTCTTATATAGGTGTGGTGAGATTTCTACAGATAGTTGTATGATGTGACGAGGCAATAAGCCAATCGTTCATGAGGGATGTGACAAGATATCATTCATGCAATTTCATATTTGGCCCGAAGAAAAGTATATTTGTATGTTACACAAACAAGGCAGATGGAAGACAAAATAATCTATGTGATGCCACAAGAGGGATATATTTATGCCTCCTAATGAGAAAATTTTGGAGTGGCCAGGTACTCCAAAAAGGTTTTTATCAATGTCGTGTTTGGCAGTAAAACTTGGTCAGATTTACTCTTTAATTATCTTTCATGGAAATTAAAAGCTTTACCTATTTGTTATATCTAAATGCAACTTATTTTGTATGAACGGATCCAATGATCAAAGTAGCAAGCAACTCCAGAGTTTTGAATGGTGAAGGAGTTCTTTAGATCTTTGTGCCAACCAAATAGAGCGAGGTTTTGAAATATCGACTCCGGCAAATAGTAACTTTAAGTTCGAATATGAGTAGACCCATCTTAATTTATTTTATTTTTTGCTGTAGCACACGAAGTATCCGTGATTTATGTACTATTATCACAGAGATGCAGGGCCCCCTAGATGTGCCATAAAGATAGATATCATGAAAGCTTTTGATTCTGTAGATTGGGATTTTTTGTTAGACACCATGGTGGCTATGGGTTTTCTGCATATTTTTATTGGTTGGATTAGGGCTTGTGTTACTACTCCCATGTTTTCTGTAATGATGAATGGTGAGCTGGTGGGATACTTTCCAGGAGCTAGAGGCCTAAGGCAGGGGGATCCCATCTCCCCCTACCTTTTCCTACTTATCATGGAAGCTTTTTCCTCTCTGCTGCAGTTTAACATTGAGGCTCCGTTTGTTTCAATGTAAAATGTTTTACACTGGAAAATATTCTTCATGAAAAATAATTTTGCCAAATATGAAATTTTTATTTTTGTTTTCCGGTGTTTGGTTGATAATTGAAATTTTTTTCAGCACATAAACATGTGTGTGTATATACATGTGTGTGAGTGTGTGTGTGAGAGACAGAGAGAGTCATGGGCCAAAGAAATAGAAGAAAAATAGGAGAATCTAACTGGGAAATTGAGAGAGAGAGAGAGAGGGAGGAATTTAGTGGAGGAGAGAGAGAAGAGAGATAAATGTGACCATGTGAAGGATTGCCTGATTGGTTATCTTTCAAGAGGTATCGGGAGAACGAAGAATTGATCTGGAAAATGACTTACCGAGTTTTTCTCGAAAAGTTATTTTACCTCAGTTTGTTGTAAAATGTTTTCCTAAGTAAAACATTTACCGGGGCTTAATAGAACCAAACACCAAAAAATGAGTAAAACATTTTACAGGAAAATATTTTACGGCCAAACAAACGGAGCCTGAGAATGGTAATTTTCGATTCCATCCAAGATGTCAAGAGTTAGGGATCTCCCATGCCATGTTTGCAGATGATCTAATTGTTTTTTGTGGTGCTCATGAAGAATCTCTGCGGATCATTATGAATACCCTCAAGGAGTTTCATAGCTATTCTGGTTTGCAGCCCAATATGACGAAGAGTGCCTGTTATTTTTCTGGTGTGCCTACTGCTCTTAAGCTGTCTCTTATCAATCTAATGGGTATTTCGGAGGGTCATCTACCTGTGAAGTATTTAGGGGTGCCTTTAATCAGCTCAAGGCTTACCTCTGCAGATTGTATTGTCCTTAAAGAAAGAATTTTGGCTCGGATTCAAAGTTGGTCTCAAAAATTTTTATCTTATGGAGGAAGGGCCCAATTGATTCAGTCTGTGCTTTGTAGTATTCATACCTACTGGAGCTCTATCTTTATACTACCTCAAAAAATTATTAAGGAGATTGAGGGAGTGCTGGGGGCTTTCTTATGGTCTGGTCTTGACATGAAGCATACGGGTGCTAAAGTCAGTTGGAAACATCTCTGTGTTCCGAAGAATGAAGGTGGGCTAGGGTTTAGGTCCCTTAAAGAATGGAATAAGGCTTCCAATATTCGGCACCTTTGGGCTTTGAGTTCTAAAGCTGATTCGCTATGGGTAAAGTGGGTGCATATGTACATTTTGAACGGGCATAGTCTCTAGTGGATTCCTATACCGAATGATGCATCATGGGTAATAAGGAAGCTTCTCAAATTAAGGGATGTTTGCCAAGGTTGGATCAGGTATTGCATTGGGGATGGAGAAGATACGTTTCTATGGACTGATAATTGGCACCCCCTTGGTGCATTGTACCAGTAGTTCGGTGATTCCATTGCTACAAATAGGGGTAGGGCTTTGAGGGCTAAAGTATCCTCCATTATTGTTCAGGGGAATTGGCGATGGCCAAGGCAGAGGAGTCGAGTTATGATGGCGGTTATGCGTCAAACTCCGGCAAATTTTCTTCCTAATCCATTGTCTAAGGATAAAGTAATATGGACTCTTTCATCAGATGGCTGTTACTCTGTCAAGACAACATGGGAGGCATGCCGACATAGGTGTTCTATTAAACACTGGCATTTGTTCGTATGGTTTAGCCAGAATGTGCCTCGGTGGAGCTTTATTCTTTGGCTTGCAATTTTGGAGCGTCTTTCCACTAAGGATAGAATAACCATATGGGGGATCTCCATTAATCCCGGTTGTGTGTTGTGTATGGCTTGTGAAGAGTCTCATGGCCATTTGTTTTTTGAATGCCAATTTTCTGCAATGATTTGGAGCCGTGTTTTGCGTAAAAATAACATTTCCCGAGGGCCTCTTTCTTTGCCTCAAGAGCTTATTTGGGCTAGTGCTCAAAGGAAAGGTAAAAGTCTTTGTAGCACTGTATACAAGTTATCTTTGGCAGCTACTTCTTACTTTCTGTGGGGGGAGCGTAATATGCGGATATTTCAAAACAAGAGCAGGGATATAGATGGCTTAGCTGCAGTGATTCTTGATGCGATTAGAGCCAAGCTTTGTTCTTTCAATTCTGTAAAGTTTTCTTGCCTTAATAGGCAAATTTGTGATGATTGGTTACTTAGCTCTAGAGTTTTTAGGATAAATAATGGCTAACTTGTATAGTTTTGTTGTTCATTGTATTGTTGCTCAGGGGGATGCCCCGTTGTTTTTGTAGTTGCCGTGTTTTTTGGTGAAATGAAATTACTTACCAAAAAAAAAAAAAAAAGAACAACTGCGCTGGTCGAACTTTTTCTTTTGTCATTTTTTCATCAATGCTGACCCAGTCGAGGCTCGTCCATGCCCAATCCCAATGGAAAAACCTGTGATTTTTCTCACGGTTTATCCATTTTAGAAGGAAAGCTACCATGGGTTTCAAAAAATTGCATCTGTCTCAAAATTCTCTATTCGAGTCTTTTGACTATTGTGTTCTACACCCAACGAGGGTTACCTTCACTAGCTAGAGGCTTGCCAGTGTTTTAAAAGGTGGCCGCCCCCTAGGTGTTAGGCGGTGGTCCGACGCCTAGATTAGATAGCCGACTAGTCGAGTGCCTAGTCTCGCCTAGGCGCTCCTTTCCCGCCCGACTAGCGTCTAGCGATTTTTAGAATATTGGAATTCGCTCCCACCTTGAAGGTATGTGATCGATCGTTGAGAGGTAGGCCAACCAATTGGGAGGTGAAAGTCCATATGGATAGCCTTATGGGCACGTCTAGTAGCTCCCCCTCTTAGGTGCTTCTAACTGTCTTTCATGAGTGTTGGTTCTTTGTGGCCGCCCTACATGAATAGTCTCATTGCTATTTGAGTATGGGGATACCTTGTGTTCTATATGAAAATTACCACAAATCTTTGTATGTATATCCTTTATGTTGCCTGGATACAAAACTACAGGCATAAAAATTCTCTCTTTTTTCTTTTGATCGGCGTATTTTTCTTTTTTTTTTTCTTTTTCTCATTGCCTGTCACGGTGTTTATTAATTGACAGATGCAATTCGGATATTTTACAAACTGTTTTATACTTTATTTGACAGGTACACTCCACTTTGCACCCGGCGAACTCATAATGTCATAATTACCAATCTCTCCGGTACTAGTGCGAATGTCATTGTTATTTTTTATTTTCTAATCACGTGTCCAGACAAGTTCACACAGACCTCTCACTTGATTCCAAATTTTTTTACAATGCTCTCACTTAATTAACCAACAACCCTTGGGGGTTTTTTTTTTTTTTGAATAGACCTGTAGTCAACTCACAAGTTCAAGACAAAATATGCTATGTAGACTTGTTAGTTATTAATTAGGGATAACACGAGAAAAAGGGAATTTATGTCCTAAAACAATGTAAGTGGGATCAGCCCTTTGCGCCAGGCCAAGTTTTAGTGCTGAGCAAATATCCATATGGTGGATTTATCTCTTTATCCACCACACACACACACACACACACACACACACACATATATATATATATATATATATAAATAGAGAATTAGGTTTGATTATCTTCAATCTGGATCAACCAAGACCTTTCAACAAATTCTTGATTGCTCACTTAATTTGCTTCTTCTTCTTCTTCTACATATCTCTTCCCCTTCGTCTTCACATTTCATTCAGAAATGGCTGACACAGAGACAACGCGAACGATCATTGGAGTCATCGGTTAGTCTAGTTACAAGGAACTAAACTTCATTAATATCAATCTTACTTCGTGATCCATACATGCGGCTAATTATTTGCTTACCATTCATTAGCTTGTTGCATTGGCTTTCGAATTCCCTAATATTGTTTCAGCAACGCTTATGTGATATTTAAATGGATGGACGAGACTGGACAAACGTAGAATGCGCGCATGTGGAAAACATCATCATCTTTTTCCATTGCCATCTAACGTTGAATCGACTACCTATGTATTCTGCAACATGTAAATTACGAAGAATTTTGCAATGTTCTTTGTAAGAATCATTCACATAATTTCAAGCTACGGAAATAACAAGTATGCTTGCTGTTTTTTTTTTTACAATAAAGCCCCTATTCTGAACTATTTTTTTCATGTTATCTTTAAACGCAAAAATATCATCACCACATCCTTCTGGTGAACAATTCTGCATATATGAAAAATTATTTGGTGGCCGAAAATTTATATGAAAGAATATTAGCTTTAATCCCCATCTCGCATTGCACTTTTTTTCTCCCTCGCATTTGATTTCGGCCGCCTGTACATGCAACGAAAACCATTTCCTATAGCCTTTTCATAATTCATTTCATTTTATGCCTATGCCCTAGGGTAATTTTTACTTAATTGAATTAAATTTTGATTAAAAAAAAAGGCCATTCTGCTGTTACTAAGACAAAAAAATCTCACAATTAATAAAAAAATTTCAAGCCGCGTTTCGTATAAATCAAAATTCTTTTCAACGTACCGAGTGGACTATTTTTAGCATTTTCAGTTCATAATTGTTTACTTTGTTGTATCCCTCCTCTCCCCTCCTAGTTGGACAATGTAGCACATCATATTTTTCCTTATTCCAAAGCGCAAAAAGGAAAAAATAAAAAAAAATAAAGAAAAAAATAAAGAAAGAAAGAAAGAAAAAGCATGGATGCTACGAAGAAAAATGCTTGGAGCTAAATTCACCTAGATGGCCTCATATATTAACTATATCAATTAATGCTATGAATAATCTCGTTTATTACCTCAATGTGGTGTGGAATGAGATTGAATGAGTTCATTTTTCCTAGACCCGTACCCATGTTATATGTTATGGTTGATAGGCGCTAATCGGGCGTAAGAGGGTGCTTATGACAAGCATCTAGCATCTAGCAACCGACTACTCGACCGCTTGTCAATTTTAATTTTGATATTAAACCTCTGTCTAGCGCCTAGGAACTGACTGGTTGGTCGCCTAGGCCCACCTGCCGAACAATGCTAATTTCTTTTATAGCACATTCTTTTTTGATAAGTCAAACTTTTATAGCACATTCTTTAAACATTAATAATATGTGAATAGCTTTTCTGCTTTTTGCTATACCCTCTTTCTCTCGTCATCTCATCTCAGACCTCCAGAAAAAGTGACTTTCTATTCTTTTCCAATGTGCGTGCAGGAAATGTCATCTCTTTCTTCCTCTTTCTCTCCCCACTGTAAGCTCGCTCGCTCTCTCTCTCTCTCTCTCTCTCTCTCTCTCAATTTTTCCAGACAAAAACATTTATTTTTGACAACCCATGACCAACAAAAACTAATGGTAAAACTCTCGAGTAACATACTTCATATACGTATGTAAATATGCAGCCCAACATTCGTAAAGATATACAAAGCAAAATCGGTGCAAGAGTTCAAGCCAGACCCATACGTAGCCACCATCCTCAACTGCTGTATGTGGGTTTTCTACGGTCTACCCTTCGTCCATCCCGACAGCATTCTCGTCGTCACCATCAACGGCATCGGTTTGGTCATCGAGATCTTCTACGTCTGCTTCTTCCTCGCCTTCTCTGACTGGCCAAAGCGCGTACGTTCTCTAATTACAAGATGCGTCGTCTGCTGCGTTACGACAAGAAGTAGTAGTAAGCTTTACTTACGTTTTCATTTTTCTTCGTTAATGCAATCACGTAATTAACTGTATGCAGCGGAAGATCATCATCGCTCTCTTGGTCGAACTAGTCTTCTTGGCCGTCGTGATCTTCATCACCATGACATTTCTGCACACCACCAAGTCAAGATCCATGCTCATCGGCATATTCTGCATTGTCTTCAACATAATCATGTACACTTCTCCATTGACAGTAATGGTACGTATCTATGTCTACATATGCTGATCTCTGTGTTATTTAGTTGTAATACCTCTTTGATCTCTCTCTCTCTCTCTCTCTCTCTCTCTCTCTCTCTCTCTCTCACTTCGACATTCGTCTTGATAGCGTATGGTGATCAGGACGAAAAGCGTGAAGTTCATGCCATTTTATTTGTCGCTGGCTAACTTCCTCAACGGCAGTATCTGGCTAGTCTATGCACTCCTTATATTCGATCCCTACATCACCGTAAGATATAAAACATTTGATTTTGAACGAGTCAATTACTACTTGTATAACTCTAAATCTACCTTCTTATTTTTTCCTTTGTTCCTTTTTGGTAAATTTTTTCTTTTTTTCTGGGTGACAGATTCCAAATGGTTTGGGGGCGCTATCGGGTGCGGTTCAGCTTATACTATATGCAACCTACTACAAATCCACCAGATGGGACGACGGGGCGAACCCTGCTTCTGAGGTTCAACTCTCCTCCAAGGACAATCCCCCCAACTTAGTTTAGCAGTACTACTTCATTTGTTGTACCTACCCATGTAATTACCATTCTTTACAAAAAAAAAATCGAGCAGTTAGAGCAGTTTTTTGGTTGTATCTCCCCAGAAGTCCGGCGAGAGAGAGAGAGAGAGAGAGAGCATCCTCCTTGTATCTCTCTAGAAGTCCGGCGATTGGTTGTATGCGACATGTTAGAGCAGTTTTTTTTTTTCAAAGCAAAAGAAATGTATTAATCTTTATAAAGGATTACAAAGATTAAACGCATCAAGGGCACATCAGCAAGAAGCCACCCGGGACAACAAGGAAGGCAAGACGCCAACCGAAACACCAAAAACCCAAAGAGACACCGCAGACATGTTAGAGCAGTTTTATATAGTTTCAGATTGTACATCTAGCTTCCGTGTTACTCCCTCCGTCCCTTTATTATAGTCCAGTATTCCATTTTAGGCTGTCCCTTAATAAGTGTCCATTTTGTAAAGTTAGTGGGTAAAAGTTGGTACATTGTCTATTTTGTCCCTAAAAGTATATTCCATTTTGAAAAGTTAGTGAGTAAAAAGTGTAATGATGATGGGTAAGTAGGGAAAGTGGAGGAAAAAGTTGATGTGAAAGGTATAATGATGATGTCTTTTTAATAAGTTGGAGTTACGAAATAGGACATTTAAAAAGGGACAGAGGGAGTACTTTTTATGGTTTTTTCTGTATTAATTTTAAGGGTCACTCTTATTGGCCCAGCAACCATCTAACACTGCTGCTTCTGGCTTTGAAAAGCAAAAAATTCAGCTGCATCACTATGACAGTAGAAGAAATGCAGGAAAGCTACCAAAATAATCTTCCTAAAAATCCAGCTTCTCTTGAGTTGATTGGAGGGTCCAGTCCAAAAGATATGAGAGGCATTCGATCCTGCAATAGCGGGACCAAAGCTTTCTCATGTGTTTTGGATGGACCGTTCAATCTACTGTAGGTCAAAGCCCTTCACCTAAACAATACGTACAAATGCGTGTGTAAAATCACGCAAACCGACTAATACTACACGGTAATGCCAATCAACGCAAGAGAAGCTGGATTTTTGGGAATATTATTTTGGTAGATTACAAAGGGTAGGAGAATTGAATCCAAAACATTCACATAACGGATTTTCTATGACAATGAGATGACTCAATTACAATAGGAAATAAAGATCATGCTCGAACATGTTTCGGTTAGTTCACATCCTAAAATCACGCAAACCGACTAATACTACACGGTAATGCCGAAAGCACCTCGTTATGATATGACAAAACAGTCTTAAAGATATACAGAATGACAAAGTGTTACTGAAACACAAATGAGCAAAATGTTGTAGTACAACATACAGGGTCCAGAAACAAAATTCAATGACCAGGACGATATCATAGAGGCAACAGAGCTATACTTGAGCAAGCAGCTACCCTCACAATGCGAGTCTTCTGATTGTATTGCTAGTGGAATATTAAGTGTGATTTTACAGAGGATTTGTGGAGCCAGTCAATCAAATACACGTTTGCTAACTCAAAAAAAAGAAAAAAGAAAGAAAGAAGAAGAAGTAGAAGATTAAGAAAGAAAAGGCTTACAGTGTCCAACAAAGAGATACGTAGCAGAGCTCCCCAGCCTATAATCACCACCGTCAGCTCCGAAAATCCTCACTTCTTTTTCCTTCACAAATACCAATATGTATCTTCGGACGTTGAAATATACCATAGTACTCATTTATGAGCTCAAGTCAAGGCCCTCGGTGCTTGCGGAAGCAGAGACAACTTTGAGCCTGATCATGGGGAATCATACCTCCGCCCTTTGTTGTGTCGATGGCCTCCAACAGTGAGACTACCTCGTCCATCTCTGGCCTTTTGTCGGGGTTGGCATCCCAGCATCGTTTCATTACATTTGCCAGAGAACTCGGACAACACCTTGGTATCTCTGGTCTCAGATTCTATGCATTAAATTCTAATGATTATCCAGCTGATGGAGAGGAAATACATAGTTTACATAGGGGAAAAACTTCAATGATGAAGTGTTTCTGGAGAGAGTGGGAATATGGTCGGATTAGGAAGTCAAATACCTGGCGGACCACGGCTGATGTCACTTCTGAGAAACTAAGGTCTGGATATGGCATGTCACAGCAGTATATCTCCCACAAACAGATTCCAAAACTATACACGTCGCATTTCCTGTTGTATGGGTTGCCGTTTAGAACCTGTAATTTTCACCCGTTAACAAGTCATTGGAAATATCTCGTGGGATAATGAAACAAATTTCTTCTTTTGCAAACAATGTCCTTTCCAATATAAGCAAATTCGAAAAAGGAAGTATTTCCAATCCATCGTTTCGTTACATGGCCAAATCAGTTTAAGACAGGGCCTTGCGAGGTCAAGAAGACTTCACTTCATCAAACTAGTAAATAAATGACACGTATCTCCTAAACAGAACATTTCCACTCTGTTTTTCTTCTCAACAACTTCAGAAAAAAATGGGAAGAACGAGGAACTACGACAAGAGCTATATGCTAAGTCTTCTGGAGTATGATATCCTATATTCCTATTAAAGAAGAATGAGATTACTACCTCAGGAGCCATGTAACCAAGAGTCCCAGTCTCCCCGGTCATGTCATTAGGATTTGAGGCCTCAACTCGAGCAACCCCAAAATCAGCAATTTTTACTGTTCGTGTCTTGTCTAAAAGCATATTCTCTGTCTTTACATCCCTGTGAACAATCTTCTGGGAGTGGAGGTAACTCAACCTACAAAATTTTAACAGTTTGGCACTTACTACACAAACACACAAGTTATACGTAACTATAAACAATTGAACCTTACTACTGCACCACAATACAAAAACTAAATCACAATAAGAAAGATATTACCCTCTGGCAAGATCAAGTGCCATTTGTACAACTACTTTGAAAGCCAGCTTCTTTCTCCGGTTCTTTATGAGGTAAGATTTCAGTGCGCCGCCCGCGAGATATTCTACAACAACGCAACAGAGATTACTTGGCATGCCCATTTGACCATTTTCTGTTTGTATGCTCAGGCCTGAAGAGCCCATTGTTGCCCCTATAAACTGCAAGTGAGAAAACACATGAACCTCCAAGAAATGCATCTTGTAACTCTAAAAGCAGCAACGACAATCAGCATGACAGTAAGGTGTTAGAGTGCTATAATACTAACATGCATTGCTTTCCATAGATTTATGCCATTTTTTGACATGTAAGTATTACTCTATTTTCTTATGACCAGTTTGACAGTAAAATAGGGAAGTCAAAAATATACTTCACAATAAATGATCTTTTAATTGGATAGGGAAGCTGAGGTAGTGGTAGCTTGAGCAAAAGTCGAAGTAGTCCACTCTTTTTTATTGCGAGCAAGATGACACAAAAAGCAAATGAGCACGCGGTAAGTGCAAAAATTGATCACGATGCAAGGAAATAACAAAAAAGATGTAGAAGCGAACCCTAAAGTTACAATGTACAAACCAGACAATGACGAACAAGTTTTCTCCTTCACAAGCATTTAGGCTTCTCATACATGAACACAACTTCAAAGTTATACAGTGCTCAAAGTATTTAAACTAGTCAAAGTACTGAAAGTTTAAATACGAGGAGAAGTCCAGCAAATCAATGCGAAAACATTCTGCACATGCTCTTAATGTTGGAGTTTATGCTATTTGAAAGTGATCCATCAAAAAGAAGCCACAGAACACCCCATGCCAAAACAAACTCAAGGAATACAAGACAATGGCTCAATTTCTTTACAAGTCAGGTACACCATAGAACTTGCTTCTTGTCTTTTTCGAATGAGTGAATCGACAAGCATTTAGTAAGTCCACATATTTAACTGCAAAACTCAAAATACATATTGAAGTCTACATAACTAACTGCCATGAAACGTACATATTGAAGTTACCAACTTCCATGAAATCTATATATCGAAACTAATGCCATGAAATCTACATATTGAAGTTTTTTTTTTTTTTTGGTAAGTATCTACATATTGAAGTTACCAAGCAGGATACGGCTATATAGAGGCATAGTCTATTGTATAATCCCGCAAAACAGAATGTAAAGGTCTAAGATGATGAAGTCACCTTAGTTACGTTGGGATGGTCAAGCTTATGCCATACTGCAACTTCCTGTGTAAACGCTGCCCTCAGTGATGATATTTCAGCTTCTGTCCTATGCCCCTCTTCGCCCCAGTCTAGCAGTTTAACTGAGGATTAGGAAACAGATAAAAAATGTTTCTATTAGTAAAAATGCAACCCCAGGCACCAAACAAAATAAAAGGTCTAAATTGACTTTTCTTTGAGTAAAAATGTAACCTCTTTGCACAAACAATAAAATGTCTCACAATTATCCCAGCGTCTACAGCATGAACATTAGAAAACGAGGAAAAAAAAGAAGAGAAAATCAAACAAAGTTACAACTTAGGTTTGTTGGATTATGAAATATGATTAGCAATAGTGATGACGATGATGATACCTAACGACGATGACTCATACCCACAAAAACAGTTGACAGCGAGTTGTGATCCTAATTTCTAGCCAACTGTTCATGCAAATTAATACTTTCTCCACTTTATGATGACCAAGTTATAATAGATATCACATGAAAGTACAATAATAAAGCATATCATGAAGTTATTGCAGTCACATGGCAAGTTGGCAACTCAATCCAACCCGTGCAGTCACAGATTCCATAAGAGCAGACTTATCCCCATTCAGTAACTCCCCCTCATGAAATTAAATGCATACGAACTAGGCAAGAACCCCAAGCTCAACCCCATCCAATACCAGTTCCACTAACCCATACAAAAAATTACAACAACTAAAGAAATAGCTAGAAGCGAAAGAAGAAAAGAGTGGAATGAGGTACCCTTTTTTTTAATATCTCAAGTAATTAGCTTACAAATATCTCGATTAATCCATGGCAAATTCCATAATCCAGGCATCAACTAGAGGAGATCCATTTAAAGCCGGGCCAGGCAACTCATATGGGTTACCCCCACAAAAGTTGATAGCACATACGAGATTTTAAACACGAGACCTACGAGGCAGCAAACCCTGAGTCTCTGGCTGTGACCACCGAGCCAATCCAAGAGATGGTGAAATGGGTTATATATGGAACGAGAGCTGCATTATACCCGGGCAATAGTTGGGGCGAAGCTCGTGAACGTTTGGGCTTGTTCGTTTTGGGTCTCAAAATTCCTACATACGGTCCCTATATACATCTCTCTACATTCATTACTCTCGAAACCCCCCTCAAAACCCAAACGGGACATGGTTTCAAAGAAAAAAGTGTGTATGACCCAAACATGGCATCTCACTAATTGAAGCAAGGGAATGGTGGGGGGCAATAAAATAGACTGTGACTAAGGACCACCGTATCCACACCTGGACCGACCAAATCAAAGTACACCTCACTAAAATTGTTGTCTAGCAGAATTTCTGAAACCCAAATTCAATGCCACATTACTCTAACACCCTTTTAATCGTGGAAACAAATTTAAATCAACAATAAAGCCAACTGGGTATCATCTACAAATAGCCTAACTCAAAATTCCAAACAATAAAATGGCCTAACTATCATTTACGTGAAAGACCACAATACCACAAAATAAAAAAATAAAAAAAATCCCACAATTGAGAAAATACATGTACATGCGCAAATTATAAATGTAGATTTCGTCCACGTAAAGGAAAAGGGGATAACAACTGGGTTAGATCAGCTGACTTTCGCACACCCTCAATGTCTAAAGAAATTTAGGGGATAAATGTTGGTCAAAAGGAGGAACTGATTATTTCTTTCTCTCACCATGGACTGGTTCGATTTTTTATTTTTTTTTGGGTGCAATTTGTGGTTATTGTTCTCCTTAGAATTGTTTGGGTAATGCAGAGTATTTCAGGATAGCTTATGCGCACCAAACTGATCCTTACAATCCCTCCTACGCCATCGCATATGTTTACGCGTAAAGGTGAGATGACTTTAAAAATTATTGACAAGAAGAATGGAAGATTCGAACTTGAGACCTAACCTTAGAATAAAACAAACACCTAAATCTAAGACCAAATGAGCACTTGGTCAATCCTTGGGTTTTCTCCTGAGTATATTATAATATATACTACTGAACTCTATTAAGTGGTGAATCGTTCGACCCAAATATAATTTATACTCGTATAAAATTCTTTTTTGGATTACCCTCCTAACGGTTGAAAATTAACTTGAAGGGAAAAAAAGAAAAGGGTATCACGGAAAATGGAATTTCAGAACCGAGTATTATGGATAATGATTTTTTTTTATAAACGCATTCTAAAATTCGTAATTTAATGTTTAAAATTACATATAACACAAGCGCGCGCACACACAAAATAGAAAATTTGAAGTGCATTTATATAAAAAAAAGTATAGCGTGAAAATCATTTTCCAAAAATCAAAACGTATTTTCAAAACGGAAAACGGGGGAAAACAGAGCAAAAAATTAAGAAATAAAGTCAATCGAAAGAGTAGGCGTTTTTTAAGAGAGAGGGAGAGTGACCGGCGACGTCTTGGCCATCGTAGACGCCACGGTGGACGGTGCCGAAGGTGCCACGTGCGAGGACGCCCTTGATTATGAGCTTGGTCGGGTCGATTTCCCAGTCCTGCCTCGGCAGCTTGACGGCGGCGACAGCGGCGGCGATGGAGTCGGAGTCCAGCTGCTGCTGCTGCTGCTGCTGCTTTTTCTCCAAGGTCCATGCTCGGTTGAGGTGCCTCTCGAGTTGCTCGTCGAGTCTCTTCAGATCAATTTGATCTGCCCGAACAAACCCATCACTCCCTTTCTCCATCTCTCTCTCTCAAAAATTGAAGAGAGACTAGTAGGCTATGAAGAGTAACTGATCAAAAGGGGTCCTGTTGCTCTTGTATGTTTGTTTATAACTCTTTAGTCTACTATCAAGGGGTGTTATATAGGTAGGTGGTTTGTACTTCGTACAATTGTAGCGGAAAGATGGGGTTGGTTTTTTTGGTTTTTCCTCAACCACGTACAAAATAAACACACCCACGTACACAAATACACACATAATTGGTGTAAATATTAAGTTACAAGTGCATGTGGTCCCACACATTTTAGGCTCTGTTCCACTAAGGAAAATTAATACTTATTTTTTGAATTAAAAATAATGTATTATGAGAGAATGACATATCTCATAAAATAAAAAATAAAAATACTTAAAAATAAAAAATCTTGGTGGAACGGGGTTTGTGTGTTGCGTGTGTATTTTGGACGTGGTTGTAGATTTCTTGTTTTCCTAAAATCCCTTTGGGGAGAATTGTGTGTTGGGCACCCATTGTATGGTTGAACCGTTTATTTGGTTCGTTTAGTTGAATGTCTAATCCACGTAAATATTCGAAGTTATAGGGTATTGGTAACTATTTATCGGTGAGCGTTACCTAATACTCTCTCCAACCCATTGCTCATCTTGTACTATGAATCCGACTTTTCTTTCTAAAAGAACATGCAATGCATGTCTCTTTGCGGTCTGTTTAGATAGAGGATTTACATTTGGGTGGATATAAAAGGAGTGAATTTGAGGGTGGATATAGAATGAGTAGAGTGATATGTAAGAAGGGTGAACTCACATCCTAAGAATGGTAGATTTACAATCCAGTGTTTGGATAGCTTTTTGGGGAATGGGATTTGGAGGGTGGATATAATGAAATTAGATGTTAAATGACTGAATTGCCCCCACTTAGATTTTTTAATGCCCAAAATTGGTTTATTTTATATTAATTAGAAAATTAATATTTACCATTAATTCAAGGATAAAATAAATAATTTTTTATCTTATAAATGTGTAAAACATATTATTATTATTTATTAAAAAAAATTGTAAAACAAACGCAATTGGAAAGAGAAAAATGGCAAGTTTTTTTTTAATTTTTTTGAAATGAATGGCAAACTGTTTATAAGTGTATGGGTATAAATACATACACAGATTCCACCTCCAAAAACCCCACCCACAATTCCACCACCGCCTCCCCCTCTCACCCCAACCCCCTCTTTCAGCCCCTACTCCGATGATTGGTGACCTCCTTCTCCGACACTAATGATCTCTGTAAGGTACAACTCCCCCGCCCCCCCCCCCCCCCCCCCTCTTCGGTAACCATTTTCCCCTGATTCCTCCATCTCTTCTCTCTCTTCTTCTCGATCTGGTTTGTGGGATGAAGAAAAGTGAGCAAAAGGTGTGAGGAATAGGAAACGAAAGGCAACCTGGTCTTTCAACAGTGCCGCATAAGCAACGATGGGGGTACCCCTGTTGATAAGCACTCAATATTGTATGTATTTGGTGCACTTAGTTCTCTTTTATAGCATATTTACTTGTGTTTATCTAACTTTTATAGTGATTTTGCACGTAAGGTTCGTTTGAGTGTGTTTCATGTTTAACGCTCTAATAAGGGTGATTTTGACGCCATAGACATGCCTCGGGGGTGTCCGAACATCCAAGGCCAAGTGGCTAAGTGCCACTGATCCCCAATGGTCAAGAAACGAAGCATTGGGTGAAGTCCGGACCCGTCGGGTGCCAAGATAAGAGCAAGAGCCATTTCTACAGATAAGCTTCCTGTATCGATACTACCTTTTGGGGTGTATCGATACACTTAGCTTAATTTCTGGGCAGAGAACACCGTATCGATACACCCCAAAAGTAAGTATTGATACAGTGTTGGTACAGAGGATTCTTCTCAGGCCAAGCTATTCGGTATCGATACCCCGTATTACAACTATTGATACAATGAGTTTTTCTACAAATTTTTATTACTTTTTGGACTTTTCACTTATGAAATACTTGCCACTTTTGACAAGTTTTGGGATATTTTGCGGAGAGAGAGAGGATGAGATGTATATATACTTCTCTCCCTCCCCCTTAGTACTTCAATACCGAGCCTTTAGCTTTAAGTCTTTTAATTCTAAAGAACTCCATAGTTTTTCTTCCAAGTTTTTCAAGTGTAATCTCCTAAGAATACCTTAATGTATTTGTTGTTTTGTCGTTTGTTAAAGTTGTTCGTACGGTTGAGATCCTTCATAATACTAGGTGTTTCCATTTTTATCAGTTGATATCATGTCTCAATTTCCTAGCATTCTTCATCTTTTTAGTATGGTTGAGTAGTCACTTAGCTAGGCTTGGTTGTGGGGTGATCTTTTTCCCACGGCTTAGTTGTTTTAATGGTTTTTCTATGACTTGATTATGATTTTAGCAAAGGAAAGGAAGAACGGCTAATGGTACAGCAAAGAGCTGTACAACAGCGTGTACAGATGGGTTTTGCGCCCGTCTCGGGTCCCGCAAAGATGATCGGAGCCGCTCATTTTGTTCAAAACATATTGTTTACGATCCCTGTAAAAAATCATTTCAATCCGATATCGGTAAAGGCATTTACGAATCATCCAAATTTGCTTCACAAGCGCAAAACCCATCTGTACATGCTGCTGTACAGCTTTTGCTGTACCGCAATCTTTGCTGGGACTTAATCTCTCCTTTTCGGCCAAACCAAAAGGGCTAATACCTTCTTTGATCGTGTGTTGGTCGGAGTTCTAACCTTCGTCTTGCACAATCGGTGCTTGACGCTTTTAACGCTCTTGGTGTTTGAACTAGATGTTTACTAAACGAGATTAAGCTATTTCCAAGCCAATACCATGATTATGCTCGGCTTTTAACGTTGAGTATTTCGGGTTAAGATTGTCTACATTTTGGCTTAGAGTTGTTAGAAAGAAATAGTTAAATTGGCTAAGTCATCGAGCAATTTGAGCCCCTAGACCTCGCCGCTTGTTTTACTAAGTTTCAAACGTCATTTCTAGTCTTTTACAATTGTTTTTCACTTTTCAAAGCAAAACCGACCGTTGGCCGTCTTAAACGCCGAACACCTCACTTATAACCTACAATCCGAACAAGCTAAAATTCGATTTCTTTGTGGTACGATCTCGGACTTACTGAGTTATTACGAGCGACTAGAAGCCCTACGCTTTAGGCTATTATATTCGAGAGTGCATCTTTCCATTGTAAACACATGTCATTAGCTAATCCACCTGCTGGTGGATATGTAATCCGAAGTCGCCTCTAATCTGGCTTCCCCTTTTGCCCACCAAAGACTGGAGAAGAGGAGGGGAGGGGAGGGATTAGCAATCCAATCATGTCGTATATCTGGGGGCTAATCCCCCTCCAAGCAGGCTATTAAAGCTTGGTTAAATTTTCTAAGTTACCCTTCTCTTTATTCAAAACTACTTTTAATCATTTATGGAGGGGTAATTTGTGGAAATTAATTTACACACTTTTTTTAATTTAATTTTTAAGATGACAAGTATTTCGGGATATCCGAAAATGGACAATAGGACAAGCAATATGGGACGTAAGGAGTAGGTTTTTATTTTGGGGCATCCAAAAATGGACTATAGGACAAGCAATATGGGACATAAGGAGTAGATTTTTACAAAAAAAAAATCATCGGTAACTATTTTTTTGCCAAGAAAATTGCACTCTAAAAACATATGTATAGATTTCTAATCAACAACGAGATGAACAAAATGGATGATTCAAATTAAATAACGAAATATAAGGTGGGGCTCACAAGCCGTGCACGTCACCTATGCCATGCATTGGTAAACAGATACACATTGCTCCCGTATCCGTGAGGAGAAAAGTAGTAGTATTTAGGGCCCTAGTATTTAATAAAACAACACTGACATGGCGTTATCGATTTATTAATGATGTGTTGGCTGAATTGACATTGTTGATCAGTGATTTGCCTTTTCGGCCTTCGATTCTTGCGATCGACCTGCCTGAGGTACACACGATCGAACATAAGTAAAGCAATAACACCACATCAAGGTGTTCCGTGTTGTCAACGTTTCATAAAAATTCCGTTCTCGAGTGTACGAGAGAGAAGTGATCGAGAAGATGAGATAGAGGAGACTCTAAAAACAGGGCCATGTGGGCACATGGAATTTGCCTACAACTCAACGTGTGTTTCTGCCCCACTTTAGGCTCTCATATTGAGATTTTTTTTTTGTTTTTTGAATGGAGGCTTTCACATTAATGAAATCCCTATTTTGGCGATTTAAATGTTCACGTCTAAATAAATTAAAGCTAAACAGAAAAAAAAAAACATTTGGTTGATTCGTTTTGATTGATAGAATTAACTAGCATTAATGGAATCTCTATTTTGGCGATTTTAGAATTTTGACCGTTTGTTTTTTACTGATGATAAGAGTGTCTAGTGATGTGATGAAATTCCACAGAACACATCTAATTAGAGAAAGTCTGGTGCCAAAGACTTGGGCATCTATATTCCGGGTTAAGATCCTTTTCATAGTAAATTTTTTTTAGAAACATGAAAATGCATGTTACTCTCTCTGTCCCATTTTAAATATCGATTACGGTTTTGCATATTATTTTTTTATTGTCAACATCTGTCAATGTATAACATTAAAATATGTAATATGAATCTTATTTGATGAAGTATATCTCAATAATTTCATAAGACGACGATTTTAAAAATATAAAACATAATATATGTTGAGAGATATAAGCCATCGAAAATTGCACGTGAAACCGTAATGGGCAATTAAAAATGTACAGAGAGAGTAATATACTACTACTACAAAAGACAACAACGTCTAAGCAAATACAAGAAAACTGAACCAAAATGCGAAGGAGAAACACCGCAAGAAAGAAATAGCCAGAGTGTTAGAACCCACCCATGTACTTGTTGAAGTGGGTGGAAAAATTAAAACTCCCTCAGTCCCTTTTTAGAGTATAGTATTTCATTTTTGGCTGTCTTTTAATAAGTATCTATAAGTTGATGCATTTTCCATTTTAACCCTAAAATTATTTTGAAAAGTTAGTAAGTAAAAGTATAATAATGATATATCTCTGTAGAGGGTAAGTAAGAAAAGTAGAGGTAAAAATTGATGCGAAAGATGTAATAATGATGTCTTCTTAATAAGTTAGAGTTACGAAGCTGGACACTTAATAAGTTAGAGTTACGAAGCTGGACACTTAAAAATGAATGGAGGAAGTAATTAATTTGGCATCAAATTGAAGCCCATCCCGTTGCTTTAGATTCTTCTGGACCTTCTCTTGTACCAAGTTACCAGCACAATGGATAGGTCCATTTGCTCACAGAACAGAAATTTGCGTTGACACGTCATTATTATTATAAAAAGATGCACGGTCAGATACACTAACCTTTGTCAAGTATGGCCCCATATTTAGTATTGCAGAGATTAATAAATTTTTTTCTGATAAAAAACAGAATGGCCACATATTATAAAAATATTACTAATGCCTTAGTATGGCTAATTATGACCAAAGCAAAGATTGTACATAAATGGAGCTTGATTAGATGATTGTTACTCTTCAAATGTGGAGTCCCATTTTGTTCAGAAAGTCTACTGACATAGCAATTTGTGCATAGATTTTTATGTGGGGCTCACTATGGGTCCTATAAAAGTGATTCGAGCCATTGATTATATTTAAAACATTTTTTCAAGGGCCTCTGTGAAAAATCAGCTTAATCCGACACCTATAAGTACTTGATCTAATTGTCTAACTTTTCATTCTATAAAAACTTGAATGAAAAATTAAATGATTAAATTAAGCATTTACAGGTATCAGATTGAGTTGATTTTTTGCGGAAGCTCTTAAAAAAATATTTTAAACATAATGAATGGCTCGGATCACTCGTGTGGGACTCTTAGTGGGTCCCACATAAAAATTTATGCACAATCTGTGCACAGATTGCTGTGCCAGTAGACTGGTTTCATGTTCATCCACTTGTCAAGGTTACCAACCAAAAAAAAGAGGCGTTCACTTTAAACAGTGTCGTCGGTCCATTTATTTGAACAGAATCCTATCCAATTAATATTGTTCGCCAATCACCATCTTGTCAGGAAAGAAGAACAAACTTGTAGTATTCCTTAATCCTCAATTTCATAAGCACATATTATGCCACAAGTTTTTTTAACCAATATTCCCTGTGTCAAGTTCTAAAGTTATCCACAATCGTATAATTAAAAAAGGGAAAATTTCATGTAGGCACCCGACCTTTCACAGAAATCACACATAAACACCTGACCTTTCTTAAATTTCATATAAACACCTGAACTTTCTAAAAATTCATCAATTCAACACCTGACCTTTATTAAATTTCATATAAACACCTGAACTTTCTAAAAACTCATCAATTTAACACCTGACCTTTATTAAATTTCATATAAACACCCGAGCTTTCTAAAAACTCATCAATTCAACATCTACCATCACCATTTCGTCTAAAACCAAACAGGAAAAAAGTTAAGTACTCCAATTTTTTATTTGTTTGAACCAGTGCGAAGATCTTATTTTTCTGATCATTTTATTTAAAGAATCATAATTAATTTTTTACTCTAAAGCTCTTGTTAGTCTGCCTTAAGAAAGTCATAAAATCAAATATCTCTTAGGGCTAACTAACGAAAGGCTTAGAGTCAAAAATTAATTATGATTTTTTAGGATAAAATGACCAGAGAAATAAGATTTTTGCATCGGTTTAAACGGATTGAAAATTAGAGCAATTAATTTTTTAACCATATTTTTTAATATATAAACGATCTATACATGGTTGAAAAATTAATTACTCTAATTTTCAATTTGTTTGAACCGATATGAAGATCTTATTTCTTTGATCATTTTATTTGGCTCTCGTTAGTTGACCCTAAGAAATATTTGATTCTACGACTTTCTTAGGGCTGACTAACGAGAGTTTTAGAGTCAAAAATTAATTATAATTTTTTAAGATAAAATAATCAGAAAAATAAGATCTTCACACCGGTTTAAACAGATTAAAAATTGGAGCACTTAATTTTTTTAACCATATATTTTAATATATAAATGATCTATACATGGTTGAAAAATTAATTACTCCAATTTTCAATCCGTTTAAACCAGTGCGAAGATCTTATTTTTCTGATCATTTTATTCTAAAGAATCATAATTAATTTTTGATTCTAAGGTTTTCGTTAGTTAGCCCTAAGAGATATTTGATTATACGTCTTTCTTAATGCTAACTAATGAGAGCTTTAGAGTCAAAAATTAATTATGATTCTTTAGGATAAAATAATCAGAAAAATAAGATCTTAGCACTGTTTCAAACAAATAAAAAATCGAAGCACTTAATTTTTTTTCCGTTTGGTTTTAGACGAAATGGTGATGGCATATGTTGAATTGATGAGTTTTTAGAAAGCTCAGGTATTTATATGAAATTTAATAAAGGTCAGGTGTTAAATTGATGAGTTTTTAGAAAGTTCAGGTGTTTATATGAAATTTAATAAAGGTCAGGTGTTGAATTGATGAGTTTTTAGAAAGTTCAGGTGTTTATATGAAATTTAAGAAAGGTCAGGTGTTTATGTGTGATTTGTGTGAAAGGTCGGGTGCCTACGTGAAATTTTCCCATTAAAAAAAGATAATCAAAAGTTGACATATCAGCTTTTGATTATTCACTTGAGAGGTTGTTAAGTTTAACAATGTTGAGCTTCACAATGGTCATTTCTAATCCATAACCAAAACAAGAGTGCACTACAATTTCACACTCTCTCTCCCCCTTTGTTTCCTGCCATTCACTTCTCTCCATTTACGTTTTTTTTGGCAAAATTATATCGATTCCCTCTCTTAATTTTGGAAAAAAAATCGGTGACTTTTTTCTCTCCTATTATGATTTTTTTTTTGGGAAAAAAAAATAGAAATGGGAAAGAAGAGTGAAATACCTTAATCCGGCGATGATTGGTTGAATTGTAGATGATCGAGAGATATGCGTTTCACTTTTTGAGGGAAAGAAAGAGAAATAGTTTGTGGGTGAAGTGAAGAAGATATAGAGTAGGCAAAGAAGAGAAGAAAAAAATATTAATTGAAACACGCGTGTATACAAATTTTGAAACTAATTAGCTTACGTGGTGTGGAGTCCACAAATTTTGATTATTGAAAAAGGTTGCTAGTTTTGGTTATTCAAATACCAAAATTTGATTATTTCTAAAGGTGTTGCTAAATTTGATTTTACTATTATGAGCCATCTTTTGCACAAACATTGTTAACTTTAAAAACAATTGGCTTTTGATTATACCACTGTGGATGGCCTAATAATGCATTGCTTAGGGGAAATGGCGAAAAAGAAGAAGGTTCTAATGCACTCTCAATCGTTACTCCCTCCGTCTCAATTCTTTAGTCTCTTTTGGGGGTTCCATATAAAGGAACACAATCATTACATTTTTAAAATTTTATTTTTCTTATTTTATACCCTTCAATTATTACCATCTTTTTTTTTTAATTGTACTACGAATTTAAAAAATAGAAGGATAAAAGAGGAAATCCATTGTACTCTTATATTATCCATTTAGTTTCAAAATGGGATAATCTTTTTAGAACGAAAAAAAGGTGATAATTAAGACCAAAGAACAGGGATGGAGGGAGTAGATCACGTCTTTATATTCTTGTGCTTGGATATTATCACAGCATATCGTAAGTACGACTAAAAGTGCATTACGTACAAGTTACAACAGCAAGGGGGGTGGGGGTTGTGGAAAAGGATACGGAAGATACCTGGCCAAATTGAATGGGTACCCGATACCCTCTGGAGTACATCAAGATTTTGCTCATTCAGCTCATTAGTGGAACCCACATGTGTTAGGGAATTGGGAATCCTATAGTGCACTCTTCAATTTGTTAATCTTTACCGGTCATACCAACAATTGATGGTTCAGATATGTCCTTTAACTTTTACCGGTCAAAGTTATTTCTTACCGGTAATAACTTTATTACGTTTGTTTTGGGGTCTCGAAACTACTGAGCGCAACCTCCAATAAATTTTCTCTATTTTTCTCTCTCCACTCTTTACTCTTAAAAGTCCAAACCGAACAGGACAATGTTACCATTCTAAACTTCTTTGTTCTCTTGTGATGAATTTATGTCCGTTTGTAGTGGATGTTATAACGGAAGACACCGTAAACTAAATTTTAAAAATATTATCTATCATGCAGTGATAAAGGTTGAACCTTAATTTCTTTATAAGTGCTACAAAACCATTTGATTCCGCATAAGTGGTTTTTGTCACGTACGTCTTCATGTTTTATACCTTATGTAGGGGAAGTCAACTGAAATCCCCAACTAGAATGCTAACTCAATATATATAGAAGCTCCCACCTTTTTTTCCACGGTTTTGCTAATTTCCGTCTACTAGATGGAGAATAATAAACACATAATTTCATTCAAGTTCAGATATCAATGCATATCTCATGAATATTACTAATACATTTTTCTCGGATATCAATGCACATTTTACCTATTATCCTATACTATTTGGACGAATGTTTGAATAATCCATTTTTCCATTCCATTTGGCATATTCGATGTTCATCCTGGTTACATTAACTCCTTCCATTGGAGACATATAGCATGATCGAATATATATTGTCCTTGAAGTTTTCATGTTTTCTCAAGTTTGTCCACCCACATGCACTATCATTTAGGGCAGGTGTATTAGCCTCTTTAATTATAGCATAGCACATTTAGTGACTTAATTGCTAGTTTTTTTTTTTAAAAAATTTCATGTGATTATGTGGGGTTCATATTATTCAGTGAGATAAACAATTCATTCTTTATCCTACTTTTATTAAATAAGTAATCAAATAGGCATCATATTTAGATGACTTATTTAGGAATCCATCCATGATATCATCACTACTTCTCATTCTGAAATTATCATGTTGCCCCATTATATGGTATACCCTTGGTTATTAGTTAATATCTTGATTGTAAGAGTAGGATGTTTCTTAGCCCCCAAAATGTCAAGGTTATATTGTATAATGTGAAAATTTATCATGCTTGTAACCTATTTTTCATGTCTGTTGAAAATTTTGTATCATAATTTCTAAATTTTACATTGTCATCGTAATTTTATTGTATATATTTGTTAGCTTATATGATAAATTTATATAATAAATTTATCATATTTGGTTATAGTTTATTTAGTTATCAGTAAATGTATTGTACACTTGTAGATTACATGGTACATTTATTATATATATGGTACATTTGCTTGATCATATGATAAAGTTAGACATATTTTTTGGTATTGCATTTCTGGTACATTTATTGTTGTGAAAACTCACATAAATGCAAAATAAAAGAAGACAATCTTATCATATTCGAAAAATTTATCATAATATTTCAGAAATTGGTAGGTAAGGGTTGGAAGGAGGTGGGAGAAAAATGAAATTATTCCCTTATATCATATACACCTCTTATCCTCATTTTTTCTTACCCATCCAAAATCTTATACCCGCACAATAAATGAGTAGTAAAAAAAGAGAATAAAGTCACAGAAAACAGATAAATTCTCTATATTTACTTCTTCTTATTTTATCTATCTTTCTTTAAGTTCCAAACACCCCTAATCTAAAGAAATATGGCAATTAATGAGGTTGCCCGAAAACTCTTGATGCAGGCCGAAACCTGCAAGGTTAGGATAGTCCGAGGAAGCCACTCACTGGGGGCAACGTAAGTCACTCAATGTTGCTAATCGCGAAAGACACTCACGCGACTAAGTTACACACTTGATTGTCGGAGGAATCACTCACTCTTAAGCTAGAAATACTTGCACAAAATTTTTATAAACTCAAACTCCCCTTCTCATTTCATTTCATTAGATTACCTATTTATAGGTATTACAAATATGACTCTTCAAGACTCCTAATAAAACCTACAGAATTCTCAACTAGACCTTTCAAATACCTAGAGCACTATTAAAACAAAAACACAACTTATCAGATAGTCAAAACACATATTTTTAGACCAGAAATTAAAAGACATTGACTAGAAAGTAAAAGACACTTCAAAAATAAGTAAAATAACTCTTCCTTCCCGATTATCATTATTTTGCTCCTCCATCAACTCCACTCCATTTTGAAGCTGGCCGGTCCAATAACATTATTACGTCCAAATAGACATGCATGGCTATTTAATTTGCTCAAGAAACAACACCAATGCTCAATAAAGTGGAATTAGTCAAGAAAAAAAATTTGGATGGTGGCCGGTGAATTGCTTTCTCGTATGTTTCCTCACGTTGGCGTTCAACACCTCTTGTAAAAGGATTTTGACGTCAATTTCGGTACAGAAATGATATGAGTACAACAATAACTGTACAAACAGCTTGCACAGATCCGTTTAGGATCCAATTTGGGTCCAACAATGATGATCGGAGCCGCTCATTTTGTTCAAAATATATTTTTTAGGGTCTCTGCAAAAATCATTTCAATCCGATATCGATCGGTAAGGATATTTACAAATCATCCAACTTTGCTTCAGAATTTACTCTAAAAAACAAATTTTGAACAAAATGCGGCTCCGATCATCTTTGTTGAACCCAAATCAGGTCCAAAACGAATCTATGCAAGCTGTTTGTACAGCTATTGCTGTACGTCTAGCACCTCTGATTTCGATAATAGTAGTAGATGCTACACGAACTACTCTTTTTTTATTCGTGTAATTTTGATTCCCTGTATTTTTGTCATTATACACTAAGCAGTTGAGATAGTCTCTCTACCATAATGTACTAAAATTATTGGTGCACTGAAATTTGGATATAAATAATCAACATGGTTTTTTGTTTTAAACTTTTTTATTTGTTTGTGAATTCTTTAAAGGTATGCGTGTGAGACACACTCTACTGATCGATTAATCTTAGACTATTTCTTTCTAATACCCTACTAACTACAACTATATCGTTGTCCCATCTCATATTATACTCTACTAGTATTATTACCTATTGTAATACCTCGGAAGCCATTGACACTATTTTAGTAAAATTTAACTGTCATATTGGCCATTTTTCTAAGGCTGCGTTCTTATGAACGTAACTTAAAATTGAAAGTTTTGTCTTATATGACCCTTTTTTTGCTAAAACGTAGTTATTTCTCAACATACTTGGGTAAAAGTAAAAAAAAATAATAATAATTTAAGATTCCTCTCATCGAGACGAATCAATAACCTACAAAAGGTTGACGCAAACTAACAAATACGAAAAAAATTCAAATAAGGACAAAACTCTCACATTTAAGTTAAGTTCATATATAATTAAGAACGCAGCCTAACTTAAAAAGGTTTTGGAATAGTACTGCCTTGCGAGTCCTGCTATCAGCAGAGACAAGTGGCAGGGAACCACGGAGAGACAAATGCGTTTGGCCCCATTTCGGGTCCCGAAAAAATCTAGAAAAATATCCATAAATTTTTGAATATTATTTTATAGAGCCCTGTAAAAAATCAGCTCCAGTGGATATCGATAAGTATTACTTTTGGATTTGTAGGGCTGAACTGAGCAGAAATGGGTCAAAACGCATTTGTCTCTGCATGGTTCCCTGCAACTTGTCCCTGCTGTTAGTATTTTTGCTTGCACAATGTGAAGAAGGATGGGAAATGAAAGTGTTACAGATTTCGCACAAATCGGGTGAATCTGGGCTCACGTAAATGTCTTTCTAAGGTTCCGTTTCAGAAAGTGAATAAGAACTTATTTTTTGTTCAATAATAAGGCTTGTTCCACAAAAATAAGAAGAATGTACTTATTTTTTCAGAATTTATATAGGTACCAATGGGCGCCAGGGAGGAAAATCGTACCGATGGCCGCGCCGGGCCGTCTCAGGCCACCGGACGGCCGATCTGAGCAATCCAAAAATTGTAAAACAAAAAACCAAGGGGGCTTTAGCAAGAATCAACGGCATCTGAGGTGTGTAGAGTGCTTGATCGGAGCACCCATTTTTCGTGTATATGATTTCACACGAAAAAGGAGTGCTCGGGTCAAGCACTCTACACGCCTCGAATGCCGTTGATTCACGCGAAGGCCTTCTTGGTTTTTTTTTTTTAGAATTTTTAGATAGCTCGGATCGGCCGTCCAGTGGCCAGAGACGGCCCGGGGTGGCCGTCGGTACGATTTCCCTCCTCGGCGCCTATTACTCATAGCACAACTCCTTATTTTTTAAGAAGGCAATTTCAAGCTCAAAAATCATGTGTTTACGCAAATAATTTTTTTTATCAATATGGATTTTTTTGATAGATCTCATTGAGATTTTTAATACGGTGCAAAAAAAATTGATTTTTTTTTCATTTACATTATTTTTGAGTTTGAAAATGTGAAATAAACTTTTTATTTGTTTTTGTGGAATGACCCTTCTTATTTTTCTTTGAGAAATTCCAAAATAAGTACTTATTTTTTAAGAAGGTTTCTGGAACGGGGCCTAATCCGTTCCAGAAACCTTCTTAAAAAATAAGCAGCTTATTTCACATTTTCAAACTCAATAATAATGTAAATGAAAAATAATTTTTAATTTTTTTTTGCACCGTATAAAGATTTTAATGGGATCTATCAAACAACATCTATATTGGTAGGAAAATTATTTACATAAATATCTTATTTTTGAGCTTGAAATTGCCTTCTTAAAAAATAAATACTTATTTTGAGTCGCGGAACGGAGCCTAATTATACGTACAAAACATTCGGAAGAACAAGGTTGATCCAAACTACTCCATATTGGTTCTCCGTAAATTACTACTAATAACTTCTCTGTAATGATGGGTTTTCTAACGTCTGTCATATTCTTTGGTGTGAGAGTCAACACACACACACAGAGGACTCTTTTTTTAGTGCCCTTTTGGTCAAGGCCCATCTAATGCTGAAAGGGAATGATAGTGAATTTGCCCTTTGGTTCAAGTATACTGGAAAATAAAAGCTAAATTACTGTTCAAAGTGTAACAATTTATTACATCCTACCACTAGCTAGATATGGTATAGGTGCTTATAGGGGATGAGATTTTTTGGGTACACATTGTCAAAATTTAGAAGTATTCAAAATTTAAAGTACTCATCTCCGACAGATCTCTCAAATACCAAATACAATTCAAAGTGTAAAGACGACACATTACCACTACCTAGGTACGGTGTAGGTGCCTATAGGGACGAGAATTTATAGGTACACTTTGTGATAAAAACTAGAAGTACTCAAAACTTTAACTCTTGAGCATCTCCGATTGATCTGTCAAATACCAAATATAGTTCTAAGTGTAATGACTAATTGACACCCTACCACTAGCTTGATATGGTATAGGTGCGGGGATGAGATTTCTTGGGTACACTTTGTCAAAATTTAGAAGTATTCAAAATTTAAAGTACTCATCTCCGACAGATCTCTCAAATACCAAATACAGTTCAAAGTGTAAAGACGACACATTACCACTAGCTAGGTATGGCGTAGGTGCCTACAGGGATGAGATTTTATGGGTACACTTTGTGATAAAAACTAGAAGTACTCAAAACTTTAACTCTTGAGCATCTCCGATTGATCTGTGAAATACCAAATATAGTTCTAAGTGTAATAACTAATTGACACCCTACCACTAGCTAAACATGGAGTAAGAGCATCCGCAATGGTAATAATTAAAATCAATAATGAAAATGTGCCACGTCGGCATTTGATTATCCATTTAGTTCATAATCAAACTTAACAACCTCTATCTCCACATTGGTTAGTTTGACATCCCTAACAAAAAAAAAACCCCACAATACATAATGCACATTTGTCCAATCGCAAACAAATTCCAATCACGTACCCGACCACACCAAATTATTCGGCTCGATGAGACGATTCCAATGTGGGATATTTTTGAGGTATTGAGTTTTGGTTAAAGTTATTAAGTTTGGTTATGGAATGAGTGAAATTTAATTATCTACTAAAAGATATATAACTTTGCTTATCATAATGCGGGACATTTTTTAAACATTGTTGTTAAGTTTAATTATCCACACTCATTTACTTATTACAATGTGAATGCTCTAGGTGCATTACGTACAAGTTACAATAGCGCGGGGGTAGTGTGTGTGTGTGTGTGTGTGTGTGTTGGGGGGGAGGGGGGGGTGGGGGAGGGGTGGTGTTGGGTGGGAGTTTAAAGGATACGGAAGATACGTGGCCAAATATTATGTTATATTATGTTCCAACGCAGAGGTGAATGGGTACCCGATACCCTATGGAGTACATCAATATTTTGCCTATTCGATCAGCCCAATAGTGGAACCCACGTGTTAGGGAATTGGGAATCCTACAGAGCACTCTTCAATTTGTTAACTTTTATCGGTCATATCAGTAATCATTGGTTCAGTTTTTTTTTTTTTTAAACTTTTACTGGTCAAAATTATTTCTTACTGGTAATAACTTTATTACGTTTGTTTTGGGATCTTGAAACTACTGAGCACGTCTCCAATAAATTTTTTCTATTTTGACTATCTATCTCTATCCACTCATTACTCTTAAAAATCCAAACCGAACAAGACAGTGTTCCCATTCTAAACTTGTTTGTTCTCTTGTGATGAATTAATTATGCCCGTTTGTAGTGAATGTTATAACGGAAGACACCGTAAACTAAAATTTGAAAATACTATCTATCATACAGCGATAAAGGTTAAACCTTAATTTCATGATAAATGCTACAACACCATTTGATTCCGCATAAGTAGGTTTTTGTCACGTACGTCTTCATGTTGTATATACATTTTGTAGGGGAAGTCAATTGAAAACCCCAAACTAGAATGCTAACTCAATATATATAGAAGCTCCCACCTTTTTTTCTCACGGTTTTGTTAATCTCTGCTCATTAGGCGGAGAATAATATACACATGATTCCAAATAAGTTCGGATATCAATGCGTATCTCACGGATATTAATACACTTTAACAAATATCAATACAAATTTTTTCGGATATCAATATACATTTTACCTATTATCCTACACCATTTGGACGAATGTTACAATACTCCATTTTTCCATTGTATGCGGCATATTCGATACTCAACCTGATTACATAATTAACTCCTTCCATTGGGCACATATAGCATGATCGAATATACTCATATTGTGCTTGAAGTTTTCTCAATTCATTGCACTAAATCTTTTTTCATTATACGTACGCTTGAATACATGATGCAACATATTGCATAGTACATGGAGTATATTGTACTTGATGTTTTCTCAAGTTTGTCTTTAGGGCAGGTATATATTAATTAGCCTCTTTAATTATAGCATAGCACATTAGTGACTTAATTGCTACTCCAGTTCGTTATTTCATGTGATTATGTGGGTTTCGTATATTATACTAGCATATATGTTACTTGAAGTCCAATATTTTTCACATAGGTTAAAAAAAAATTAATTACCACGGTTTTATTAATTAACAAAGTGAGATGAACAATTCATTCTACATTTCTTTATCCTGCTTTTAATTATTAATGATGAAGAAATTAAATAAACATCTTATTTAGATGACTTATTTAGGTGTCCATCCATGATGTCATCACTATCTATCATCTTCTCATCCTAAAATTGTCATGTTGCCTCATTATGCCATTGGTTATTAGTTAATATCTATATTGTAAGAGTAGGATGTTTCTTAGCACCCAAAATGTCAAGGTTATATGTATAATGTGATAAATTAATCATGCTTGTAGTTGTAACTTATTTTTCATTTTTGTTGAAAATTTTGTATCATAATTTCTAAATTGTACATTGTCATCGTAATTTTATTGTATACATTTGTTAGCTTATATGATAAATTTATATAATGACTTTATCATATTTTATTATAGTTTATTCATTCATTCCCTAAATGTATCATAATTTTTGTATTTTGCATTTTATGATAAATATTGTAGGGTACATTTGTTAGATTACATGGTAAATTCATTGTATATATGGCGAGTTGAGTTTTGTTCACTCTCCACTCAAGAGAGTGAACATTACCCTTCTTCCTATTGGTCGAAATGATGTAGACCTCTCCACAAAGTGATGTCATACTTACCAAAAAGTGTATTTCATGGTAGGCATGACATCACTTTGTGGTGGGGTCCACACCATTTCAATCAATAAAAGAGAGGATAATGTTCACCCTATTTTAAAGAGGGTAAATAAAATTGCACTCATATCTGGCACATTTTCTTGATCATATGCTAAATAAAAAATGACAATCTTATCATAAAGACAATCTCAATTCCGCTTTTCTGTTTGACAGTTCCTTCACATATATGGGGTCCATTAAAGAGGTTGGCACCGGCCATATTGACTGTGTTTACTTTTCAATGTTACTTTTATATGGGTATACATTCCAAAGTTGAGGCCATTTTACTAACTTAAAAAGGGTTTTGGAATAGTACTGTCCTAGCTTGCACAATGTGAAGAAGCATATATAGGACATTAAAGTGTTACAGATTTCACTCTACGGCCCTGCTCCGTTATGGGAAATAGGTATTTATTTTTTAAAAATACTTATTTTTTGAATTAAAAAATTATGGGGGTGTTTGGGAGGTGCAATTTTGCATTTTTCCATTTCCATTATTGCATTTTCACTACTACAATAATCGTTAAAGATGACAGTTTAAAAGTGTCATTAAACGTGAAAGATGACAGTTTTGAAATTGTCATCTATGGAGCTGTCATTAAAAGTTTAGATTTGTTATGACAATAAAAAACTGTCATTAAACATATAAGATGACAGTTTAAATCTGTCATCTTTGTGATAAAAGATGATAGTCTTA
This sequence comes from Rhododendron mucronatum var. ripense, assembly GCA_019656295.1. Taxonomy (NCBI): domain Eukaryota; kingdom Viridiplantae; phylum Streptophyta; class Magnoliopsida; order Ericales; family Ericaceae; genus Rhododendron; species Rhododendron mucronatum. The sequence continues at coordinate 270,367 of BPLT01000265.1, forward strand.
ATCTGTCATCTTTAATCGCAAAGATGACGGATTTAAACTGTCATCTTATCTGTTCTCCATTCAAGAAAAAAAAAAAACCAATTCTCTTTCGAATGCGTGGCCACCCACGTGGCACCCACGTGCCTCTCGCATGGCCACCTATTGGCACTTGTGTGTCGCCTACTTAGCACTTGTGTGGCCAGCAAATATTTGCTTGCCCCAGGACTTGAACTCAAGAACTTCAGTTCCTCGCGCGTGTGTTACCATCTGAGCTGACACGCTTATTGTTAACAAAAGACAAACAAAAACATGTACAGTATATTTTCGAAAATTTTAAGATGAGCACTTTTAATGTCAGTTTTGGATGAAACTGTCATCGTAGACATTGAAAGTATGAGATGGCAGTTTTAAACTATCATCTTATATGTTTTTATGACACTTTCTGACTGTCATCTTTTATGATCAACTACAATGTCAGTTCTAACTAAAACTGTCATTAAAAGGGCTTAGTTTCAATGTCGCTTTTAAGGAAAACTGTCATTAAAAGGTTTCCCTTGTGGGCTTCCGGAAGCGCATGTTTTAATGTCAGTTTTAAGCAAAAACTGACATTAAAGAAAAAGATAATAATGTCACTTTTATTCTAAACCGTCATCTTATATCGCAAAGATGACAGTTTGTAAGATGGACTGTCATCAAAAGTCTACCATCATATTTTCGATGACAGTTTTACAAAAACTGTCATTGTTTCAATTTTTTGAGTGTCATCTTTTAAGGTTTTTGTAGTAGTGTTTGGTTGTTTGGCTACTCCATTCTCAAAACTCATTCTCTGATTTTGACAAAAGAAGCAAATTAAAAACCGAGAATGAGCTCCCGAGCTCCTTTTCACCGTTTTGCCTTTTGCCATTTTCCGTTGAATTACCAAAATATCCACTTCTCCTCCATTTATTTACCAGTTTGACATATTTTTACACAATAAAAGGCCAAGGGCAATCTGGTAAAAAACTAATCCATAATTCATTTTCATTATTCATCTACTAAACAATACTATTGTTCCAAAATACATTCTGCACATATCTTCCAAACACTCCTTTATATTCCAAAACACATTCTGACCATAATCCAAAAAAGTCAAAAATCTGAAAATGAAAAGCCCCAAAATAAGCTCTCAAACACTCACTATGTATTATAAGAGAATGACCTGTTTTGTAAAAGAAAAAATAAGTATCTAAAATTTAGCTTAATTGGATGCATCTGGGGCACACATAAATGCCCTGCTTACGCACAAAGTTCGGAAGAACAAGATTGACGCATTGGACAAGACGCTTCCGGCCCCCCTGGGGGGGACGCTGAGGGGCTGCTGTCCGGATTTGGGGCCCACCCCGGTCTTGCTTTGATGATCAAAATCGTTCACTTTGTAGAGCTCATTGAGTAGAACAACTATGCAAAAAATTAGCTTAATTGACTATCATTAAGTGCCTGATCGGAGCACATATAACTCTCGGTCCAAGGGTTAAAGTGGATTTGATTAGTGTTTCGGATCCATTCTTTTCAAGATAAAAAGGTTCCGATCAGGCACTTAGTGATATCTAATTAAGCTGATTTTTTGCATAGTCATTCTACTCGATAAGCTCTACAAAGTGAACGATTTTGATTATCGGAGCGAAATCGGGGTGAACCCCAAAATCCAGCGCAGCAGTACGCTGGACAGCAGCCCCCTAGATCCCGCTTGGGGGGGGGGGGGGTGGGGCCGTGGGGGGTGGTAAGGAATAATTTTCAATGTTACTAGGGCATGCATAACTTTACTTGCATAGATAGATAGAGACCCGGATTTAGTGGTAGGTTTTCCAACGTATATTAAACGGTTCTCCTTAAATTAATAAGGGTTTTGTTAATATGTGCCCCTAAGGCATATGATAAGGTCATATTAACTCCTTCATTTAAGACTTTTTGTATGGGGAATCTAAGGTTGAAGTTAAAGCCATAAACTCTTTCATTAATCCTTTTTCAAAGGAATAATTTTTTAATGTTGGATAAAAGTACGCCAATCCAACATACCAGATTTCCTCCAAAAACTTTCGGCAAATATTTCCATCTCACGACCATTATATTCATACGAATTGTTCTTTTTTTTTTAAAGAATTAAATACAATATTCAACAAACTCATGTCATCAGATAAGAAAGATTAGCAAATGCAATATCTATTCAAAAAAAGTTATATTAACATAAACATTCATCTAGTACTTCAAACTAACATAAACATTCATCTAGTACTTCAAACCAAAAAATTGGGTTTCCATCTTCTAATCCTATCATGTTCGATTAATTAAACCCACTTTTGTGAAAGTAATTGATCAAAATTTTCTCTTTTTCCCTCCACCACATCTTGTTTGTCTCTCTTCATATAAAAAATATTCGCTAAAATGAAAAAGTATTTGTGTTTTCTTTTGAAACAGTATTGGCTCCTTGCATATAAATAGTTGATAAATTATTAGAATCATACATGATTTGAATGTTGATTTCAATCTAATGAATTATAAGTGGCCGGTTAGTGGGTACACTTTTGTCGAATTGTTTCTGCAGCAGTAATATGAATATTTCAAGAAAAAGGTACAAAAACCAAAGTAGAAAAAGGTACTTCTAGTTTCTGCAGTAGTAAAATATGAAATAACTTCTCTGGCTGTAATGATGGGTTTGACCGAAGAAAAAACAAAAACTTCTCTGTAATGAATAAGAGAGGGGAAAGTTTCTGCAGCAGTAATATGTCTCTCATTTTCTTTGGTGTGCGAGTCAACACATATAGGACTCTCTCTTTTTAGTGCCCTTTCGGTTAAGGCCCGAGTCAACACATATTGGACTCTCTTTTTTTAGTGCCCTTTCGGTTAAGGCCCATCTAATGCTGAAAGGGAATGATAGTGAGTTTGCCCTTTGGTTCAAGTATACTGGAAATAGAAGCTAAATTACTGTTCAAAGTGTAACGACTTAATGACACCTGGCCACTAGTTAGATATGGGGTAGGTGCCTACGGGGGATGAGATTTCTTGGGTACAATTTTGTCAAAAACTTGAAGTATTCAAAATTAGACTCTTGAGCATCTCCGACAAATCTCTCAAATACCAAATACAGTTCTACGTGTAGTGACGACACCTTACTACTAGCTAGATATGGTATAGGTGCCAACTGGATGGGATTTTATGGGTACACTTTGTCAAAAACTTGAAGTATTCAAAATTAGACTCTTGAGCATCTCCGACAAATCTCTCAAATACCAAATACAGTTCTAAATGTAGTGACGACACCTTACTACTAGCTAGATATGGTATAGGTGCCAACTGGATGGGATTTTATGGGTACACTTTGTCAAAAACTAGAAGTACCCAAAATTTTAACTCTTGACTTGAGTATCTTCGACTAATCCTCTCAAATACCAAATACAGTTCTAAGTGTAATGGCTAATTGACACGCTACCACTAGCTAGATACGGTGTAGGTGCTTACAGGGATGAAATTTTATGGGTACACTTTGTCAAAAACTAGAAGTACCCAAAATTTTAATTCTTGAGCATCTCCGACTAATCTCTCAAATACCAAATACAGTTCTAAGTGTAATGACTAATTGACACTGTCACACCGTACAACTAGCTAGATATGGTGTAGGAGCCTACATGGCATGAGATTTCTTGGATACACTTTTGTCAAAAACTAGAAGTACCCAAAATTTTAACTCTCAAACACACATCGTGTGCGCTCAACCTCTAATTAAGAATATTTCAAGAAAAAGGTACAAAAACCAAAGTAGAAGCACATATGTTTTTCATTCCACTCCAATCCTGAATTCTACGGGTTCCAAAATGATTTCATAACCGGACAATAGGAAAACAACTTTACCCTCTCAGGAGAAGACGTGGGGTGTGGCCGTGTGGGCAGTTCGGTGGGGTGTGTCAATTTTACAACTTTACCCCAACGGTTAACTGAGTCCTCGTGAAAGGGTTAAGAGCAGTTGGATATTTTTGATGGGGGTAACTTTGGAAAATACTTTTGTGACGTAGCTTCAAAATTGGGTTACAGTACCAAAAGATGCTTTCCCATTATATATTAGAATAGATAATATACGAAACTTCTAATATCGAATAATTTTGAAGACATAATCTTGAACCCATAATTTGAGCACGGATGCCATTTATCTCTTAACTATTTATTTATAGACAACCTGAAAAGAATGTCTACGAAATCATACACTGGAAGTACAACATTTTCCTTTCCTCCTTTTCGCAAAGCTTGTAGTTTCTTTTCCCTTAGAAATTTCCTTGTTCTTTGCCTATGCATTTTCCTAGCAATCATACCAACAGTAGAAAACATATACCGGAAAAAATGATGGCATTTATAGGCTTTCCCTCGCATGCGAGTTTGATTAAGTTCTTGCTTGCTACGGATCACCACACCTACATTTCTTTCTCGTGGAAACCTTTATAAAAGAAGCAAAAAACACAACTAAAGAACAATATTTAATTAAAAACTGATTACAGTTTTCTCTCTGTCGAGCTAAATTTAAGAGAATGACAAATTAGATAAATTACATATGAAACATAAAATGAAAATCCATGATGAAGGTAAAATATTAAATGTTTTTTTGGAGTCTCTCTACCGTATTCTCTCCCGTGTTAAGATTCATTTGATTAGACATATGTAGGATTTAGAAACGTAGAGATCGATATTGAATGTTTATTGGGTATATTATATACTATCTTATGGCCTGTTAATTCCTCGACAAAATAATTTTTATTAATCCCAATTAATTGATCTAAAGAAAATAAGAATATTATATAAAGTAGAAATACTTTTTTCTCTAATGTTACGTGCAAGCTAAAGCCAAGTGAAATTAATAATAATTAACCAAAACAAGAATACAACACGTGGATAAATCAAAAGAATTGTCAACATATGATACAAATGTTTTTTTTTCCTTTCTTCCTTTCTTCTGTTGTTTATCGACGTATCACGCTATTTCAAATTCAATTAAATTTTGTTCATGAGACTAAAGGTACTCTTTTCTCTTTATTTTGACATTTTTAGCCCATTTGAAATTGTTTCAATGTATTTATCATTTTGATTTCTTTTTTTCCCTTTTTTTTGAAAGGCAAAGCAAACATTTTATTGGAGGAAAAAAAGGGAATTCCAATCAAAAGTTAAAAATTACACCCAAAGGGCCGAAGCCCTAACAATACCTAAGGGCGAAAAGCTAGCCCAGATAATACAATGAAGGACAAACACCCAAAAAGCCTAAAAGCCGAGATAATAACATTACAGCCCAGCTCAATAGAAAACCAGAACCTACCCAAGATCACTGTTCTCGATCCCCCACCGCCGGCCAACAAACTCCGCCAACCACCGAACCACCTCTAGCCACCCGACGGAGCTGCAACCCGCACCCGAACCTCTCAAACAACCAAAGCAGATCAGACCACCACCCACCGCCGCCCAACCTGATCTGGTAGCACAACACCCATCACCCGTCAGCCACCATCGTCCACCGCCAAACCACCACTGGTCACCCAACGACGGAGCAAACTGGAACCAGCGAACCTGCCATTGCGGAAGCTACAACCAAGCCATTAAGCAAAACCCAGGTCCACCGATAAAGACCCAGGCGGGAGCCATGCCGGACACGAAAACACCCTCCGGAGCAAAAACGGAGTAGAAAAAATTGAAGATGTTTTGTATTATTTAGCACTAATGTCATTGACTGCGACGTAAGGTTTATTTATGCTTGTGGTTAGCACAGTTACGATGCGAAGTCGATCTGATTGTAAGGAAAACCCTAGAAAAATATATCCGAATTAACTCATGAGATCGTAAGGAAAATCCCTCAAAGTTTTGCCGAGAGAAAAAAAATCCATCGAAAAAATTTCGAATAAGTACATCACTTTGTCTCAAAGATGGCTAGGGAGAAATATGGTCGAAGTTGTCAGGGAGTAAGGCCATCCAAAATATGCAAGATTCAAATACCAGCTCAAAAAACCAGAACAACCAGAAATTGCAGTTTTAGTTGTACATTCATATTAATTTGCAATATCATTATTCATTAAAATTAGAGGTGACAATCACAATCCATATTTTTAAATCTGTCCAAACCCCCCACTTATAACCCAATCCAATCCGCCCATATTATATAATGAGTTATTATGGGTTGAACCCATATAAACCCACATTTACATGGGTTTATATGGGTTAAATATAGGTTCAATATGGGTTAAATGCAAAAGACCCAAACAACTAAAGCCTCCTACTTAATTCACTGACATGACTATTTCCCCTTGACTTTTTGCCGTTTCGCCCTTTAACGAAACGAAATCGAACAACTCAGGCCCGTCGGATAAAAAAAAACAACAACTCAGCCCTGTATCTCCCTTCGTCACCCCCTTCTCTCTCTCTTTCTCTCTCTCTCTCTCTCTCTCTCATATAAACCCATAGTTTTGATGTTAATTTATTAGAATAGTTGTTAATTCAAAATAGTTCTTTAAGATCGATTGGCCCCTGCAAGTTCGTCGGATGAAAAATATTTTTTTGGCGTTTGTCGTTTTGCAACAAGTATTTTACGATTTTTGATTCACTCCAATTAGAAAAGTAAAAAATTATGACTTTTATCCAAATATTTTTGAAAACATCCAAGATAAAACCCAAAAAGCTCGTTGTTAAGATTTATCTTGAATATTACAAAAAATATTAGGGTAAAAGTGAAAAAAAAAATTACTTTTTCGATTCTCTCGTCGAGACGAATTAATAGGAATAAAAAGTTTGTAGCAAAACAAACGAATACAAAAAAAATTGAATAAAGACCCAAAAAAAAAAAAGGTCGTGCGGGTTTGGGGAGAAGAGAGGGGAAGGGAAACAAAAAAACAAGGATTACAAAAAAAAAAAAAAAAAAAAAGAAGGAAAAAAAGAGGGAAACGGGTCGGGTCGGCGCGGGTTTGGGTTTGGCTTGACCCATATTCGACCCGACCCGTTTCAATCCGTTCACATTTTGACCCATATTCGACCCGCCCATGTTTGACCCACGACCCGTTCAACCCGCCTAAATCCGCCCGTTTGCCACCTCTAATTAAAACCATTGTTTGGTTGGATTAAATTTTACGGTCAGAGAGATTATTTAGTGCTCTTAGGGTGAGTTTCATAAAAAGCCCTCTATAGCTAGCTTATGATTTTTAGACGAGTTGTTTTCGTTATTTGGATTTTTAGTTAATGTATGTAAAGATAATTATGTGTCTTGAAATTCATTTTTTTTTTTTTTTTTTGCAGGTTTTAGACTGCTTAGTCGATCGATTTAGACAATAAATAAAAAACTAAACCTTTGAATGCTATGCTCCGCACCACATATAACATATTGATAATGGATTAAATTTTGGATCCGATTTCTCTGCAATTGCAATTGACTGCAAAAAAGGGTGTACAGTCTAATCTGGAACATTCATATTGATAATTAATGGTTCAAATTTGTTAAATTTTTAAAACAAAATCTGAACCATTGATAATGCTAACTAAAGATTGCGATCACTTAAACGGTACCTCTGCGGTCCAAACCTGGATTGCAGATAAGCAATCTATATCCACAATTTTTTCTGTTAAAAGATCGTGACATTGGCCTCGGAGAGCACAAGCATTTCAACATGCACGTGACGTGAGCCTACTTTTGTTGACATTTTTTTTTTTGCTGTTGTTGGGCCTCAGTCACAGGAGCAAATTGGTCGGACGGTTTCACGGGACAAGTTTATGTCACCCCCGTTAATTTCTCAAAGTGGTGGCTCCAAGTTATTGAAATAATTGGTTAGTAAATGTTGCGTATGCCAATCACCTTTTTCAAATTGCATTTTTTTTTGGAAAAATTTCAAAATAGCACCCGACCTTTCACACAAATCACATACAGGCACGTGACCTTTTAAAATTATCAAAAAAATACCTGACCTATTTAAAAACCTATCAATTTTATACCCGCCGTTAACTTTCCATCCAAAACAAACGGAAATACTGAAAATGTGCATTTTGGCACGAATATTGGCAAAACAAGATTAAAGCTCATTTTGACAAAACACAATATTATACTCATAAATAAGATTAAGGCTCGATTTGGCTTTAAAAGTCGATTAAAAACTTAGTTTTTGTCTTTATTCAAAAGAAAAAAAATGCATTTATTAGTTCAGCAAATTGGTATAAAGTCCAAAAGAAGAGGTCCCAAAGTAGTTTTAATCCAGCTTAAATTTCAGTGATGTGTAAAGTCCATTAATGAAAATATTTTAGAGTTTAAGGTCCGTGAAAAGACCAAATTGCCTTTAATGAGACAAGGGCCTTGTTTGGCTAACACAAAAAATGTCTTTTTTCATTTAAATGATCTTAAATGAGACAAGGGCCTTGTTTGGCTAACACAAAATATGTATTTTTTCGTTTTTTTCGATCTTGTTGTACTTTCATAGGGTACTCTAGGATTTTAGGCACTTTCATAGGGTACCTTAAGGTTTTAGGCACTTTTATAGAGTTTTAGGGTTTATTTTCCTATTATAGGGTTTTAGCGGTTTAGGCATTTTCATAGGGTACCCTAGGGTTTTAGGCACTTTCATATATAGGGTACCCTAAAATTTTAGGCACTTTCATAGGGTACCCTACGGTTTTAGGCACTTTTATAGGGTTTTAGGGTTCATTTTCCTATTATAGGGTTTTAGCGGTTTAGGCACTTTCATAGGGTACCTTAGGGTTTTAGGTACTTTCATATATAGGGTACCCTAAGATTTTAGGCACTTTCATAGGGTACCCTAGGGTTTTAGGCACTTTCAACGCCGGTCAACTTTGGTCAACGCCGGTCAACGCTAGTCAACGCGGTCAACACCATTCAACTCCGGTCAACTCCGGTTAACGTTAGTCAACGCCGGTCAACGTTGGTCAACGCCGGTCAACTTTGGGGTGGCTATTTGTAAATCTTGGGCATAATGTCTTTTAGACTTTAAAGGAAAATATTTATGTCCTTATCATGGTAAAAACTATTGTAGTATGTCCTCCTACTCAATTTACCCTTATTAGTTTTGCGTCAATACGAATCAATAAGTCACAAAAATTACTTAACTTTTCAATCCAAACCCACCCAAAATAAGGAATCAAGCTTAATTTAGTAATTAAATACCCATAACTATGCAGCCAAATAAGATTACTCCGTATTAAAACAAAGGAAAAGGCAAAAGCAAAAAATATAGAATAGTCAAGCTTAATTTAGTAATTAAATACCCATGACTTGGCACTTTTCACACCTACCCATGACTATTATATGTTTTTTGTTTTTGCATTTTCCTTTGTTTAATACAGAGTAATCTTATTTGGTTGCATAGTTATGAGTATTTAATTACTAAATTAAGCTTGATTCCTTATTTAGGGTGGATTTGGATTGAAAAGTTAAGTAATTTTTGTGATTTATTGATTCATCTTGACCCAAAACTAACAAATGAGCTTTTTTTTTCTTTTGAATAAAGACAAAAATTACGTTATTAATTGACTTTTAAAGCCAAACCGAGTCTTAATCTTGTTTATGAGTATAATATTGTGTTTTGCCAAAATGAGCCTTAATCTTGTTTTGCCAATATTCGTGCCAAAATGCACATTTTCAGCTTTTCCATCTGTTTTGGATGGAAAGTTAACGGCGGGTGTAAAATTGATGGATTTTTAAATATTTCAGGTGTTTTTTTGATAATTTTAAAAGGTCAGGTGTCTGTGTGTAATTTGTGTAAAAGGTCGGGTGCTATTTTGAAATTCAGAAAAGTTATGTGCACAAACTGCTGTGCACAGCAGCTGTGCACAGCGGCTGTTTTCTCTCGCCTCGGGTCGCACAAAGATGATCGGAGCCGCTCATTTTGTTCAAAATATGTCGTTTAAGGTCTCTGTAAAAAATGAGCTTCGTCCGATATCGTTAGAGGCGTTAACAATACACCCAAAATCACTTCAGAATTTGCACAGCCTGCTGTGCACATAGCACAGCTCTTTGAAATTTCCCCCTTTTTTTTTTTTTTTTTTTTCCTTTGGAGGACGAAAGATATGACAAGAAAAACATATGTATATGCATATGAATATTTATATGTATTTTTGCAGTCTATGTCTACGGTGTTATGGCAGGTAAGGGGTTGGCTGAGCTGCGAAAACTTGGACTCAGTTGGAGTCAGACATGATTCAGGTTTGAGTTTCCTTAGTCCCTTATTAGGGTTAAAAAGACTCTTAACACTACTCACATGTGGTGACCCAGATTTTATTTTCGTCCCCGACATAGGTGAGGTAGAGTCTCTTATAGAGGGTGGTATGGTGTGATAATACAATATTCCGTGACAGAGGTTTGGTTGTGTATGGGGTGTTATGATTCTGCTCTAAATTGATCTCTAGAACGGGTGGGATTTGTTTAAACTCCTCTCTTCGAGATCTTCATTGAAATGGGCCACTAGTTACTACCTGCTAACCGGTCGTACATAGCCGTAAGGTATTTGATGCCTAACTCAGTTTCAAATCTCTCGGGAGGAAAGAGCACAAAAAATGTGTGAAGATAATAACGACCTACCTAGCTCTTTAGGGTTTATTTATCATGTACCTTTAGGCAAAGAGACAAGAGTTACGCTCAAAGTACGCTCGTGCTGAGTTTGTGCCTTCCATGACTTCACTGAAAACAGCCTCTCGGAGGTAACATCATGCATGATCACTACCTCGTCGGAGCCACCCTACTCAACAAGATGTGGCTCCACCCTGTCTTACACGTCAGCCGAACCAATCTTGACCCAACAGCTCGCCAATGCCATAGGCCAAGCCGCCCATCAAGTTGTCATTGGGCTTGGCCGTTGGGCCTACCCAGTTGGTCCGAGTCACAAACTCATCATCCACCCCACTAAAGGGTACCATAATCGCACTTTCATTTTGTATCGAAAACAAAGTAAGAACGTAGGAATGCAAATCTATTATCCGCAATATCAAGAACAAACAATAAGTCCGAACCCAAAAATATAATAATAATAATAATAACAAACAATAAGTTGTTTTGTTGAACCTAATTGGGCCCATAAGTTGCTCCTTTTGGATGCCAAACCGGATGAAATTTGACCTGGGCCGGGTGCCACAGTCCACATGACAAAGCCCTTCCCAAAAGACATTGGGCCTCAAAAAATGAATTATGGCACAATAAGAAGAAACAAGGGTTGATTAAATGAAAACAGGATATTATCCACTGATTTCCACCAATTGCTGTAATTCATTTTTCTTTTTCTTCTCTGTTTTTTTTTTTTTTGTTTGGCACGGGTAGGTTTTTTTGTTTGGCACGGGTAGGTTGGCAAAGGAGAGAGAGACTTGAACCTATACGTAATGAGGTGTAATTTATTCGGCTTTCATTGAGATATCTTGATAAAACTGATAAAACCTAATTTGTGGGAATTCACGTTTCTGTTTTTTTTATTACCTTTGCAAAGGCATATCACAAGCATTATATAAGAAAGGATTACAACTAATTAGGAAGGGATTAATTTGGAAGGAGAATAACTCTCCTACAATTATGGGATTGCTAATTGATTTATTGCTGTGTAGAGTCCGTGGAGATCTTGGACCGCTAATACTCCCCCTCAAGATGGAGCATGGAGAGACGTAATGCCCAGCTTGGACGTCAAAATGCGAAATTGTTCGACACCTAAGGCCTTGGTGAAAATATCGGCTAACTGGTCCGCGGAGGCAATGTGATGAAGCTGAAGAAGGCCTTGTTGGACTCGTTCACGAATGAGGTGACAGTCGATTTCAATGTGCTTGGACCGCTCATGAAAGACTGGATTCCGTGCAATATGCAAAGCGGCTTGGTTGTCGCAATAAAGCTTGATCGGGGAGGATAGAGGGACCGCTAAATCATTGAGTAAAGTCCGTAGCCACAATAACTCGCAGGTGGTGGAAGCCATGGCCCGATATTCAGCTTCGGCGGAGGAGCGGGAGACAACACTTTGCTTTTTAGTACGCCAAGAAACCGGACTGCCACCAAGGGTAATGAAATATCCAGTAGTTGAGCGACGAGTCATTGGGCAACTAGCCCAATCCGAGTCAGTGTAACCGGTGACCGTGAGGTCCGAACTAGAAGGAAACAGTAAACCATGTGAGATGGAGCCCTTAAG
>BPLT01000265.1:290000-364722 GCA_019656295.1 Rhododendron mucronatum var. ripense
TTTGTTGCTCAAGGTAGGATTCGAAAGGGAGAAGTTTCTCTTCCCCTTTTTATTATTAGTCCCCATAATTACAATACTCGTTTCATTTTTGACCCTTTGATATTGCTTGGGTTCAATTTTGTCCTACTCCTTCCGTCCCTGAAGAAATGTCCGGCACATAAAAAAAGAGAATAAATTCTATCAATCGCTGGTGTAAAATTTCACTTTTCTACCACCGTCCATTATGGGCCCTACTGACTGTTTATTCTTGTAATCTCAACTGTTCATATTTTAAGACCCGCAGTATAGTATTACCATGCAAAAATCAGCTTGATCGGAAGTCAATAGATATATTAATAAAGATAAAATATCCATTTTACAAAGAAAATTTTAATTTTTGATACTCCTATCAATGTCAGATCAACTTTATTTTTTGCATGGATACACTATTATGCGGGGTGTACAAGATGAACAGTTCAGATCAATAATAAACACACGGTATGACCGAAAAAGGTGGTGGTAAAAAAGGGAGGTTTCCACCGCCAGTGGAAATAATTTAATCTCTTAAAAACATGCAATTTTTTTGTTAAAAAATTCAAATTATTTTCATAACTTAAAAGAAAACATCGTTATATACTCCCTCCTTCCCCATTCTTTTGTCCCTTGTCTTATTTCAACTAGATAAAAAACTAATTATAACTTTTAGGATCCGGCTTCTCTGTAGTCAATTGCAGAGAAGCGTGTGCGGTTCAATTTGAATCGTTCATCTTGATAATCAATGGTTCAAATTTGCTAAAATTTTTACCGGTAAAAATATATTCTTATCGATAAAGAATATGAAAACAAATCTAGACCATTGGAAATACCATCTGACGGTTGCGATCACTTGGGGCACACCTTTACAGTTCAAAACTGGACTGTAGAAAAGGTAGATTCTAACTTTTAAGTGGTAATATTGTTTATATACAATATGGATCTTGTTTGATAGATCTCAATGAACTCTTTTAAACGATTTTTTCAAAATCACCTAAAAGATTTTAAATTGCAATATATAATCAATTGAAAAGTGACACGGACTTCCAAAAGGGACTGGACAATTTGAACGGAGGGAGTATTGATTTGTTTGTACCAGAGTAAATTAAAAATTGCATGGTTACTTTTGTTTTTTTAACGACACACCCTACGTTCTCTTAGCACATTACAAAATGTAGGTCTTTCTTGATACTAGGATTTTCAGCTTTGATTGCTCAATCTGTTTATCATGACTATATTGGTTTCTTGATAAAAATTATAGCCTTGGAAAATTGTTGTTTTTAGTAGGGTTTTCGATATATGCTTCTCATTTCTAGATATTAATAAGGTGATCGCATATATATTAACATTGCACTTCATTTCACAAGTCATGAACGATCCTCACATACATATTGTGTTGTCTATATAAAATTAGTTTAAACTCAAATTATAATGAACGTGATTACTATAGTGCTCAATCCATCTGTCCCAATAAGACGATCCAGTATGAAAAAATGTGCAAATTTTGGATAATAAATAAAGTAATTCTTTGCATACTGTTTTATTTTTTTGTACTAAATTAAGCAAATAATTGAAACCGTTAATATGGTGTAAAGAAATTTAAAAAATTATGTTTTAATATGAATCATCTATTACCAAAAAAAGGAATTTAAAAAAGTATGCATAAAAGTACTTTATACTATTGTATCTGAATATTGCACATTTATTGTAGTTGACTATCTTTATGGGATAGAAGGAATATTACTTTGACCACACATCAAACAAACAAAAACCATAAAAGTAGGTAGCAAAAGCCCACATGCGGACTCATAAATTAACTTTATTCCGCAAATCCTGACAATATGATTTCTTGGTAAATAACCAGTTATGGTATACAGCCGGGGTAGAAAAACAAAAAAGAATAACTTATTCACAGAGGAGCCGTGAATATGTTATTCACGAAAGTACTCAATTTTAGTTGTCTAAAAGTATTTTCGATGATCCAGATTAAAAATAATCTTCTAATAGATAATTTATTATTGGTAATGGATTGTTTTTAATGGAGATCGTGCAAAACACTTTTAATTTAGACGGTTGTGTCTTAAGATTGAGGTCCGTAATAACTTATTTACGGAGCTCTGTGAATAAGCTATTCTCAAAACAAAAATGTCAATGTGAAACAAAAGAACGTTATAAAAAAAGAAAAGAAAAGAAAAGAAAAGATTACGATCTTCAAATTGAATGGTACAAACGTGTCTCAAGTTTTAGTACTCTTTCAGGCATGGTGTGGCAATAAGAAAATCTTCCTCTCCCAAAGCAAAAAACAGAAAGTAACAAACGAAGGAGGAATCCTGGCCTCCTCCAAATGATGAAGAGGAAGAGGAAGAGGAAGAAGATGGACGGATTAATCAGCAAACCAATTCCTTCAGTCTCTGACATACATTTGCAGTATCCACACCCACTCTACAAACTTTCGCCTGCAAAGAAAAAGAAAAATGAAACTGATCATGAAACCAACCTAGCTATCTGACAAAACCTAATTTTGCATCTACACCGTTACCATCTATCTTGACACAGAGTGCCCGTTGGGCCGCTCCACCCATGATCGTACGGGTAGGTCAAGGTGCCGGGTCGGGTCACAACCATAAAACTGTAATGGGATCAGAGATACACGGGAACAGAGCGATTCGGTCCGGCCAGCCCGCACGAGTATGGTCTTGCCATGTGGTGTGGTTGTGCAAAGTACGGGGGTACAGTTCACTGTAACAGTACAGTACCTAGCTACTCCGTCCCTTTTTTTTTTCATTTTCATTTTTTTTGCCGTTTTTTTCAAAGCTTATATTTCCCAATTTATAATGTTTTTCATAATTTTAAAAACTTTGTATTATAGATCTAATCGAGAACTATCAAACAAAATTCATATTGCATATTTTTAGAGATTCATATTAAAAATATAAGCGTTGAAAGAACGACACGAAAAATGAAAATGGACAATAAAAATGGGAGGTGAGAGTACATGTTATGATACCTTACCGTACAATGGTGTCGCTCTCAGTAATTGTTGGTGACGTTGGGTCAAGTGGGACCGACACCACGTTGACCGACAGGTGTAGGGGGATGAAAACAATCAGTGTTCTGGACAACACCAATTTGTAGCGGCTACACGTGCCTTTACACCGGAACCCTAGCTCTTCGTCGGAACCCTAATCTGCAAAACAGACAAGGGGTGAGCGCACCTTTGCCTCTCGTGGCAAAGGCCCTCCGATGCTTAAGTTAGTATCACGTACTGGTCTAAACCCTAATTATCAGTAGGAAAGCAATAAGAGATGGCCAAATATTGCGTACCTCTTACCTCCAGGCTCACCTCGTATTTATAGGCTCACGGATGCTTGCAGTCCAAGCATCCTTGTCGCCCTAGGATCCCTACCTCGTATAGGAAACCTAGTATCTTCTGGATTCTCATTCCCTTATCTGTACGAAAGCTCAATCTTTATGGGTCTCTTTCCCATAATTATCCGAACACCCCACTCACGTTGGGTCTCTTGCTTCGATCCTTTATACTCGGAATCTTATCCTTCCATGGAATATTATCATTCCAGAGTATTCTTGCCACGTCAAGACTTAGGGTAACTTGCTTCACTGTTCGGCTTCCTCTTTGCCGAACAGTCCTCCTGGACCAATGACCTCACATGCAACTGGTCCATGTCATTATACCTGGACAAATGACGTCACATGTCTTTGACCTTATCAGCCGAACAGACTGTCCGGACCAATGACTTCATATGTCACTGGTCCATATTACCACTCATCGAACTGCCCGGCAATAAACCTATCGTGCCTGCCACGTGTCCCTAACACATCACGTGTTCGGCGACTAATCTTATCTGTTCGGGAATACCTCCCTACAATTGCTCCCCAGCTTCATCTGCTTGCCTCTGTTCGGGGGTGATGGATGAAGCTTTTAGAAACAACAATTCTGGGCTGTACCTGCTAGCCCCGGGCAGCCAATTCATTAACACCTTTTAAGGTCTTTGGCGGCTTAGTCATTATACCGTCTCGGGGTAATAACGCCACGTGGTATATTTCGCATGCCCTTCATAAATACTGAACTGACGTCTCTAGAACGGCGTCAGAACGATATCTTTGCTTTCCGTTACTTTTCGTGTAACGGCGTAAGAGGTGACGTTTCGACTCTGTCAGTTCCGTTTTAAATTCTTTAGAAAAAGGGGGTTTCAGCCCTTTTACCAAAACCCAACCCCTTTCTCCATCTATTTCGAAAACCAGACGAGAGGTGCAACTGCCATTGCCGCCGCCTGCAACTCGACCGCATCTCGAGCGACCGCTGC
Source organism: Rhododendron mucronatum var. ripense (assembly GCA_019656295.1). Taxonomy (NCBI): domain Eukaryota; kingdom Viridiplantae; phylum Streptophyta; class Magnoliopsida; order Ericales; family Ericaceae; genus Rhododendron; species Rhododendron mucronatum. Next base: position 294,338 of record BPLT01000265.1, read on the forward strand.
AAAAGCTTCGTAAGAATCTCACCTTTCCTTTTTCCTCATTCGGTTTCTGAGATCTCTGATCCTCAAACGTACCTATCAGTAGGGTTTCGTTTTTAGGTAGTCGTAGAGCTTGTCTAGAATAGTCATGGCGGATGGGAATGAAAATGTTCCCAAACCCAGTAAGTTTAGAAAACTTTGTGAGAATCCTACAGCCATGGCGGCTTTTAGGGCGGAATATGCCATTCCTGACAATGTAGGACTCGAACTCGCCCCACTGGGGGCAGACAGGGATGGTGGCTCATGGGACAGGATGTGCATCCCTATAGTGGCAATCGTTGAGGGAGGAGTGCGTTTTCCCCTTCATCCATTACTCCGCCAGATTCTGAACTGGTATCGTCTCACCCCTATGCAAGTCTCGACCAACGTCTTTAGATTGATAATGGGGGTCATAGCTTTAAATCGGATTCTAGGGACCCAGTTAGGAATCTGGGACATCCAATGGTGGTACAGCATAGTATTGAACCCCGATTACAATACATTTTACTTCAAAGTTAGAAGGGCAGACAAGCGTCTCGTGCTAAACCTGCCAGATTCCGCTCGTGACCATGAAATCGACTTCCTCTACGTGACTGGTGCCTTCGAGCCAATAGGGGAAGACGGCCAAGTGGTGGGCTTGCATTGCCCCCACATATGGGGTTACCCACGTATGCCTCTGATTTTCTTTCGTACTTCTCGTTTACTGTGTTTTCTTCAGTCCCTTCTCGCTTCTAAATTCATATTTATGCTTTCTTTATTCCAGCGGAGAACGCGAACAAGCGCCCTCGTCGAGAGCCGAATTACGTCCGAACAGAAGAAATAAACAGGATATTGAAATACACGGGTGAACCAGGTACCCGAACAGCTGGACGGGGTCGTAATGCTGACGTGTTATTAGGATACGATCCTGCCTACAGAGGAGTTATTGATAGAAGACTTGCCCACCCAAGCACAAGTATCGCTTCCACCTCAACTGCTCCCCCGCCGCAGGGTTCAAGACTGCAGGCAGGAGTTACTCTTGCCGGGCAATCAGGTGAAATTCAGGTTCCTGAAGGCGTTCTCCAAACGCGTGTAGTGCTGAGAAGATCAGGGCGAAGGAGAAACACCGCCGAGCATCTCTCTCAACAGGCCATTCCCCTCTGTGTCACTAGCCAGTCGTCATCTTCAGGGTATTCCCAGTCCCCTACGAACCCAGGTACGATGGCTCGTCAACCTATTGACCTTAGCACACTTCTGACTGTATCCACACAGAATCGTGGTGCCGCCGGCAGGGCGGCATCTACTGGTGCTGCCCCACCACCACCTCGGCGCACGAGGGGGAGGTCAACACGCTCGTCCTCATCTCCACGGGATAGCTCCCTTGAACCTACGGATGCTCATCGGGACAGGCGTCCCAGGACTGAAGATCCTTCCCCTACTGACATACCTACTGATGGGGGGAATATCCAACCCCAATCACCCCCTGGCGAGGTTCTTCCCCAAACATGGGCCCCCTTACTGACTAGGGGTGATCGTCCCGTGCACATTGGGGACACCGCCAGTTCATCAGAGACGGCAGTCGCTCTTGCACAAGGGTTGTTGCTTCCAGTTGACATGCAAAAGGAAGCTGGATCTACATCTGAACGGCTGGTGTCCACTGGTCTCGTCAGTGGGATCAAGGTAAAGTATATTCAATACTTCACTTTTTAATTTTTGACGTCTTATTCATAACGTTGTTTTCAATACTTGGGAATTTTCAGTTTATCCAAAAGATGGTGACAATGGGGCAAAGGATGCAAGAGACCGAAGCTGAGCGTAACAGGCTTATGAGGGATAACACCAGGCTGCTGCAGACTGTAACGAGGCTAGAGAGAGAAAGAGATAAAGCCAAACTAGAAGCAGATAATACCAAGGCCAAGCTGGACACAGCCGAGGAGAGCCTCAACCAGGCCCTATCTGAAATCGACAGCACCAAGAAAGCAGCCTATGAGGAGGGATACCAAAAAGGGTTCGATGCCACCACTGCTAGCTATGTTGAGCAGATGCCCGCTATCCAGGACCAAATCTGGGTAGCATGCTGGGAGACCTGCTTAACAAAAGTTGGGGTTGCTGAAGATTCCCCCTTTTGGGAGGACAATGACCTACCAAGCAGACGTGCTCGAGGTGTAGAAGAACGTCAGGGCCACCCAGAAGATGACATCGATCAACAGATCGAAGATTTTGCCGATGCTGAAGAAGATACACCTACTGACGTTCTGGGGGCTGTTGCTGCGGAGTCACCTGCTCGGGAATCGACCAACGATCCCATCGTTGTGGAAGGAGATACTGGTGGTAGTATGCCCAGAGAGCCAAACACTGAGACGATAAACCAGCCTGCTCCTGAGGTCCAAGAATTGGACTAAGTGTGAGTTTTATTCCCCACCTTCGGAACAATTTACAGGTCCTGTGTGACCGTAGTTTGATCTAGCCCTGCGTGGCATCAAATCATCTTTTCGTTTTGTTTTACGTAAGTACTTTGCCCCTCGTGGCATGACTCTCTTGATTTCAACTGTTTGCTCGGCCCTTCGTGGCCTTTAATCTAGTACTTTTAGTTGTTTTGACATGTTTCGTCATAACAGAACCAAGCCTTTTCGTGCTTGATCTCTTGCATGTTCATATATGCAAGCCGCGTGTGTTCTATATTCATTCCAAGTTTTTCATACTTGGGGTAAGTTCCCAATACTTAGATTTCACTAAGTGTTTGACATGTCTCGTTATGCCTCGCAGAATCAAGTATTTCGTACTTGATTATTTTGCATGTATACGTATGCATGCCCCAGAGTATATTCGTACGTAGGCATGTTATAAGTATTTCGTACTTACAGGTATCTCATACCAGGTTATGATTTAAAATCCTTTTGAATTTAACTAGTTAACAGTAAGTTTCTCGGACTTATAGTATCTCATACTCTTTAGCACAATCATTTACTCGAATGATTGTACCCGAACAGCTGCATGCAACCCAAGATTTTTCATGCTTGGGGTACATTTGTTTGCAAATTTCTCATACTTTAGCGTTTGCTCGTGCGCGGTTCTCAAGCTATCGAGCATAGATATATTCATATATGGCGTTCGTGCCAATCCCATGCTCCCCAATATGAATAATGAAAAGAAAAATCAGGATTCATATTAAAAAACCAAATATTTGAAAAAGCCAAATATACTGTGAAGAAAAGGGTGTCTGTATTCATAGACTGAACTTAAGAAACAGAAGGGAACTTTATGCGTAATTCCCACATAATCACGTGGTGAAACAAAACTAAATTCCTTTTAAACAAAGAATTTTCTCAGATTATGAGCATTCCATGGCCTCGGAATTGGGACGCCGTCCAGATCAACCAATCTGTAGGCCCCAACGCCCACAATCTCTGTCACCCGATACGGGCCTTCCCAATTGGCTCCTAGCTTGCCTTCGTTGGCTACCTTGGTGTTGCCGAGCACCTTCCGTAGTACAAGGTCCCCAACACCAAATTCTCGTGGGTGAACATGCTTATTGTAGCTCTTCATCAACTGTTCCTGGTAGGAGGCCAAATGGATTAGGGCCCTTTCTCTCCTCTCCTCGGCGAGGTCAAGCTCAATTTCGAGGGCTCTGTCATTGCCCCCACTTTCAACCAACACAGTCCTGTTCGTTGGAAGTCCTACTTCTAGAGGTATAACTGCCTCTGTACCGTATGCCAACGAATAGGGGGTCTCTCCCGTAGACCTCCTCGGTGTTGTCCTATGAGCCCATAAAACAAGGGGCAATTCATCAGGCCATTTCCCCTTTGCCTTATCCAACCTCTTCTTGATCCCATCAAGAATGGTTTTGTTAGACGCTTCTGCCTGCCCATTACTTTGAGGGTAGGCCGGAGTGGAATAATAATTTCGAATTCCATATTGGGCACAGAACGCCTTGAATTTCTTTTGAAATTGGGACCCGTTATCTGTGATCAGAGAATAAGGAACCCCGAATCGAGTAATAATACTCTTCCACACAAACTTCTCAACCATGGGCTCGGTAATTTTGGCCAGTGGTTCAGCCTCAATCCACTTGGTGAAGTAATCGGTTGCAACTAAAAGGAATTTTCGGTTCCCAGTTGCTTTGTGCAATGGACCCACGATGTCCATCCCCCATTGAGCAAACGGCCAAGGACTTGTCAAAGGCACCAAATCCTCCGCAGGTGTTCGAATCATTGGTGAGAATTTCTGACATTTCTCACAAATTTTAACATACATCTTTGCATCCTCCTGCATATGTGGCCACCAGTAGCCTTGGGTAATTGCTCGGTGGGCAATGGATCTTCCCCCAGCATGACTTCCACATGTTCCTTCATGTATTTCGTGAAGAAATCTCTGAACCATCTCGGGGTGCACGCACAACAAATAAGGGCCTGTAAAGGACTTTCTGTAGAGCTTCCCCTCTGGGGACAACCAAAACCTTGCTGACTCGGTTTTGACCTTATGTGCCTCTTTCTTGTCAGCGGGGAGTATTTCATCTCGTAAAAACTCCACAATTGGGTCCATCCAACTTGGACCTTGGTTCACTTCCAAAACTAACTCCACGCTTCTACCAATGCTCGGCTCATTCAGATACTCAACTGCAACTCTTCGCTTGAGTTCAGTTGGGACTGCTGCAGCCAGCCATGCCAATGAGTCGGCATGTGCATTTTGTCCGGAGCTTATCTGTTCAATGTGGACCCTCTCGAAGGTGTCAAGCAAATCCTTGGCAGCTTCCATGTATGCCGCCATTTTTCCGTTCCGGGCCTGATACTCGCCGGACAGCTGATTTACCACAAGCTGCGAGTCGCAATGCACCCTAACTCTTTTTGCCTTCAGAGTCTTCGCACTTCTTAACCCGGCTAGGAGTGCCTCGTATTCCGCCACGTTATTTGACGCGCTGAATCCCAGCCGAACAGACAATTCTATCATAATTCCTCCAGGAGAAAAAAGAACAACACCAATTCCTGAACCAGTATTACAAGATGATCCATCAACGAATAGATTCCATTCCGTGCCATCCTGTTCGGCTGAGACCTTGTCCCTCGTGGACAAGGTTCTACTCTCCTGTCCTTTTTTCGTAGGAGGCAGGGGAGCTACTGTGGGAGAAAACTCTGCCACAAAATCAGCCAGCACTTGGCCCTTGATTGCTGTTCGTGGTTGATAATCAATATCATACTGACTCAGCTCGACGGACCACGTCGAGATTCTTCCAGAAAAATTTGCCTTTCGTAGTAGTGACTTCAATGGAAACTCAGTGTACACTACAACCCTATGGCTTTGGAAGTAGTGTGGCAGCTTTCTCGTTGCTGTCCTAAGTGCCAGGACAAGTTTTTCCAGGGGCAGATATCTCGTTTCTGCGTCTAGTAATGTTTTGCTAACATAATAAATTGGGATTTGCTCAACTCCCAAATCCCTTAACAGGACTGCACTAACAGCATGCTCAGAAACAGCTAGGTATAAAATCAAGGACTCACCTGGCTGTGGGGTTGACAGAAGTGGTGGCTCAGCCAGATACTTCTTCAGGTCCTGGAAAGCTTGCTCACATTCTGCTCCCCATTCAAATCCTTCCCTTTTTTTTAACAACTGAAAGAAGGGCCTACACTTATCGCTCGATCTGCTGATAAATCTGTTGAGGGCGGCAGCCATCCCAGTTAGTCTTTGAACCTCCTTCGTGGTTCTGGGACTTTGCAACTTCTGTAAGGCCGCAATCTGGTCTGGGTTAGCCTCAATCCCCCTCATAGTCACCAAGTGCCCTAGGAATTTTCCAGAACCAACCCCAAACGCACATTTCGAGGCGTTGAGTTTTAATTTGTATTTCCTCAAGATCTCAAAGACCTCTCTTAAGTCCGTGATATGCCCTCGCTTGTCTCGGCTTTTCACCACCATATCGTCTATGTAAACCTCCATAGTTCTCCCGAGCAGTTCCTTAAACATGAGAGTTGCAAGTCTTTGGTACGTCGCCCCTGCATTTCTCAGCCCAAACGGCATCACACTATAGCAGTACAAACCCCGTGGGGTGATGAAAGACGTTTTCTCTTGATCGGGCCCATACATAGCAATTTGATGGTATCCTCGATACGCATCAAGAAAACTCATTCGCTCATAGCCAGCTGTTGCGTCAACCAACTGGTCTATCCTTGGGAGGGGGAAACTATCTTTAGGGCAGGCTTTGTTCAAGTCTGTAAAGTCCACACAGACACGCCACTTTCCATTCTTTTTCTTCACGACTACAGTGTTGGATAGCCACTCGGGGTAGTGAACCTCGCGTATTGCTTTTGCCTCAAGCAATCGATTGACCTCTTCAACAACAGCATCCACATGCTGCACGGCAGCCCTACGCTTCTTCTGAATAACCGGTTTATGCTGAGGGTCAACATTCAGATGGTGACAGATTATGTCAGCATCTACACCAGGCATCTCTTCTGGTACCCATGCAAACACATCAACATATTCCTTCAGAAATTGTATTGATTCGGTCCTTTCCACTGCAGGTAACGATTCCCCAATCAAAAAATATCTTTCAGGATCAGCCTCGTTGATCTGAATCTTCTCCAAACCCTCGATCACCTTATCAGCCGGGCTTCTTCCGACATCCTCGATAGTCGGTTGATCTGGCACTTCCAGTGTGTGAACATGATGGGCCTTTGGGGCCTTCTTAATAATAGAGATCAAACACTGTTGGGCCGCTCTCTGGTTACCCCTGATTGACTCGATCCCATTGGATCCTGGGAATTTAACCATCTGGTGGTAAGTCGAGGAGACTGCCCTCATCTTGTGTAACCAAGTTCTTCCTATAATCGCGTTATAAGAAGAGGGGACGTCTACCACCAGGAAATCCGTCCTTAAGACAACTGAACCTGCCCGAACAGGCAGGGTCACCTTTCCAAGGGGCCACACTGCCCCTGCACCAAACCCAATCAACGGTGTCGTGGACTGTTCCAAATCTGTCTGGGCCAGTCCAAGCTTTTTGAACGCATCGTAGTACATCACCTCTGTACAACTTCCTGAATCCACTAGGATCCTTTCAATGTCATACTCCCCAACTCGTAGGGTTACGACCAGAGCATCGTTATGAGGTATCTGGACCTCTCCCAAATCATCATCTGTGAAGGCTATGCTTTCTTTGCATACATCATTCTCTCGCCCTCTTTTATTGCCCAATCGCATCACGTGCTGATCGTGCTTAAATTGCCTCTGTAACAGTCTGACCTCATTTCTCGTATAAGGTGCAGCCAACCCATGTATCATATGGATTACTCCTTTAGGATTTTGCTCATAATCCAGCTCCATGGCCTTCTCCTTTTCCTTGGGATCCTCCTGGATAAATTCCTTGAGATAGCCCCGAGAGACCAAATCATCGAGGTGTTTCTTGTACATCTCGCAATCTTCAGTCATGTGGCCCCAAGCCTTGTGGTAGCTGCAGTGCTGATTCGTAGCACGTCTAGCGTCCTTATCTCCGCCAAGGCTCGGAGGCCACTTGAAATATGGTTGATTCTTTATTCGATAAAGAATCCTATAAATTGGCTCATTCCAAACAGTATTGATAGAAAAGAAGGACTTGGGGTCAGGGGCTTGCTTTTCCTTATACGGATCCTTCTTAGCCTGCCCGTAATCTTTGCGCTCCTTGTATGTTTTGGGCTCAGGCTTGTCCGCCTTCTTTGCTGGCGTCTTAGGCTCTTCGGCAGCAACCCTGCCGTCTTCGCGGAGTATGTCATCTTCCATTCTGGCATGCTGCTCTATTCGCTCCATCAGTTTCGCCAGCGTCGACACCGGATGTTTATTCAATGAGCGGCGCAGTTCTCCCCGAACAGGCAAACCAGTTTTGAAGGTTGCTATGGCATACTCTTCACTGCAACTTTCAATCTCGTTAAAAGTTTCCCAGTACTTCTTGGCATAATCTCTGATCGGCTCACTTTCCGCCTGTTTCATAGTGGATAGACTCTCAAAGGTCTTTGGGGCCTTTCTGCTTGTCAAGAACCGAGCAGTGAATTCTTCAGCCAACTGCCTCCATCCTCTTATGGATCGTGGTGCTAGTTTATGAAACCAGCTTAGGGCCACCTTGCCAAGACTTGATGGGAACATTTTGCAGAGAATGGCATCATCACCATCATGCATGAACATGGCCTGTTGGTAATGCTGTATGTGAGACACAGGGTCCGTGTTTGTCTCGTAAAGCACGAACGCTCCGTGCTTCACTCTGCTCGGCAACCTGGCCTCCTGCAGCCTTTTTGCAAACGGGGAGGCTGCGATGTTACTCAGGGCTTTACGCGCCGCTTCTCGTGCGGACACTGTCCCTTCTTCTTTTTCAGCCGTCTTATGAGCTGTGGCTTTGGCCCAATCAGCATCAGGTCTCTCGTACCTGTCACGGTGGTGCTTCCTCGTCTTTTCTTCAGATGAGGAACTTCGTTCTCTGCTCCTTCTTCTTCGTGAAGACGCCCTTCGCCTTTCTGGCGTACGGTCTCTACTTCTGCTTCTCCTTCTTCGTGGGGAAGCTTCACACCGTCTCGTGGTGGGACTGTTACTCCTGCCTCTTCTTTCTCGGGAACGGGGCTGTTTATGGACTAGTAAAGCCCTCTCGTCTTCTCTAGAACTCCTTCGCGAAAGTCCGGAGTCCTCCGGGTGATCTCGTACCCGCTGTAGCTCTCGTATCTCGTACTCTCGTCTCTTAATCAAACGAGCGTACTCCTCAATTTCTTTCCTCTTTGTGTCGAGGATATCTTCACTGTTATGAACACTTTTTGAACGGTCCACCGATGCCTCTCTTCGGTGGGACTTGCTCCTTCTCGTGGAGCCAGTTGCTGCTCTATCCTCTCTTCCAGCGGGCTTTCTCGGAGCTCCTGGTGGAGATTTATCCCCTCCACCAGTTAACTGGTTCTTTGGATCGAACGGCGTGGTTGGATCTTCTTCCATCATGGTTATATTTTCACGAACTGGTTCGTTTCCCACAGACGGCGCCAATTGTAGGGGGATGAAAACAATCAGTGTTCTGGACAACACCAATTTGTAGCGGCTACACGTGCCTTTACACCGGAACCCTAGCTCTTCGTCGGAACCCTAATCTGCAAAACAGACAAGGGGTGAGCGCACCTTTGCCTCTCGTGGCAAAGGCCCTCCGATGCTTAAGTTAGTATCACGTACTGGTCTAAACCCTAATTATCAGTAGGAAAGCAATAAGAGATGGCCAAATATTGCGTACCTCTTACCTCCAGGCTCACCTCGTATTTATAGGCTCACGGATGCTTGCAGTCCAAGCATCCTTGTCGCCCTAGGATCCCTACCTCGTATAGGAAACCTAGTATCTTCTGGATTCTCATTCCCTTATCTGTACGAAAGCTCAATCTTTATGGGTCTCTTTCCCATAATTATCCGAACACCCCACTCACGTTGGGTCTCTTGCTTCGATCCTTTATACTCGGAATCTTATCCTTCCATGGAATATTATCATTCCAGAGTATTCTTGCCACGTCAAGACTTAGGGTAACTTGCTTCACTGTTCGGCTTCCTCTTTGCCGAACAGTCCTCCTGGACCAATGACCTCACATGCAACTGGTCCATGTCATTATACCTGGACAAATGACGTCACATGTCTTTGACCTTATCAGCCGAACAGACTGTCCGGACCAATGACTTCATATGTCACTGGTCCATATTACCACTCATCGAACTGCCCGGCAATAAACCTATCGTGCCTGCCACGTGTCCCTAACACATCACGTGTTCGGCGACTAATCTTATCTGTTCGGGAATACCTCCCTACAACAGGCCCTCGCTAGTCCCACGATCTGGGTCGCATTCAGACAAGAAAGTGGTTGGCCTCCAAGTAAAGGCACTCCTGTAAACCCTAATGCCTTCTTCTCCTTGTCTAAAGCTCTGTGTTTTTCTTCTCTCAGGCGAGCACTAACTTAGTCATCGGAGTGCCTTCCGGCCACCTTCGGCCCATCGAGGCACTAACTGGCTGTTGCTTCTCTTGCTGAAACCAGGGGAAGAAAAGGGGAAGCTTGAACCATCAAAGTCTCGATATTCAAAGAAGGGGAGATCGATCGACCCAAGAGTGAACACCACTCCACAAGATTATTTCTCTCTCTCTCTCTCTCTCCTTGTAACATCATGCGAGCCTGGTTTGTGTTATAGACAGAGACATGTTTGTCAAAATCGTCATGCCAATCTTTCTTTTTTCTTAGTGTGTTGTTGCCCAATATTAATATACTAGCGCTTACCCGTGCCTGCGGCACTACGCATCGCCATTGACATTAGTGTATTATATTTGTTCCGCTTCTTAGTGGCACAAAAGATATAACTAAATCAACCCCACTACCAATCTAGACTCCGACTAATACAAATCAACTACCTACGGATAAATTGAAATCCTATGCCTTGTTGTAAAAAGAAAGAACAAATGTTAATTTCACATTAAAGACACTGGCATAATTGCTTATTTTTACACATCAGTTACACAAAGAAGCCAACCTGAATTCATAACTTATGCCTTTAAAAGACTGACTAATGGTAAATTTAGCTGTGGAACTGGAGAAATGGAAGGTTCATATCCTTGGGCTTTGGCAAACGCAGATAGAAATCACTTTAAGGAGGGAATCATTGTAGAGCTACGGTTTCCAAACACGCATTACCATGGAGCTCAAAACCTAAAAATAAAAGACCACAAAATTATATGAAAAAAAAACCCACCAAACCACCACATAAGGAACCCACCGAAAGAAATAGAATTCACCGATCTTCCTTACCAACTCAGGCCAAGAAAACTGTAATAGCGTTAAAACCATCAAGGAAGAAGGATTCTTGCTAGTAATTTGTGTTTCAAATCAAACTTAGTCCCCAAGCAACACCATTAAAAAAAAGTGCACGAAAGCCAAACAACAATGTACAGTTCCATAGCATCAATCACAGAATCGAATGGCAATGACTCAAACCTTCTGCCAAGAGATAAATAAACATACACCCCAGTTAGTGCACGATCATCTTCACATCCACTATCTAAGCCTAGCTGTAACAACAAAAAAATTTAGTCATAACAAAGTCTTGAATGTTTTAAATTACAATTAGACAGAAAAAAAAGAGAGCACATTACTCGCATACATAATGAGACCAAATACCCTATAGACAGTAAAAAATAATTAGTACTAAGTCTTCCATTAGAGCTCCTTATACAATCCTTGAGTAAAGAGTGTGTGGAAAGACCCAAATTCAATTCCTACAAAGTTTTCCGAGTTAATAGTATGAAAAATGAGAATCAAGAATACCAAGCAGTTCCATATTAGATAGCTGTATGAGGAAACGTCAGTCTTCAGGTAAAAGAATGAAAAAGATTATTCAATCAAGCTATTTAAACTTGTACATGGATAAATAAAAGTTGTACCTTTTACTATAGCAAAACCTCGGGATACACAATGTTTGTCGTGGAACGGGATGCATCATCATTAGAGATAAGGACACTTGTACGATTACCAGATGTGCATCTAGATAATGCTACATATAGTTGTCCATGACTAAAGACTGGAGTACGCAAATCAATTCCAACAAAATTGACAGATTGTCCTTGAGATTTATTGATAGTCATCGCATATGCCAACCTGATTGGAAATTGACGCCTTGTCATCTCAAAAGGCATTTCAGAAGAAGAGGGTGTCAAGAATATTCTTGGAATAAAGACCAAATTGCCAAATTTATCTCCAGTTAAAATTTGAGCTTCAATTATGCGATTTGCACAATTGACAATCATTAATCGAGTGCCATTACACAACCCAGCCTTTGGAGCAATATTTCTCAATAACATTATTGGGCAACCAACTTTCAAGTCCAATTTAAAAGGAGGCAAACCAGAAGGATTCAATGAGTTCAAGTACTCATTAGGATACCGGTTTGTGATAGTACGATCATGTGCATCATCAAAGGACATTTTATCAGCTGCAAAATAAGTGGTGGTATCCCCTGGAAAAACATTCAATGCTGCAAGATTGATGGCACTAACATCATCATTTCGGGCAGACAGAATTGTGCGTTCATTAAGGAAGGTCGGTGTTACAGTACCCACTACGTTCAGTTGCGGATACACAGTAAATAACAACTCACTAACAGAATCGCACTTTTGTATTGTTGACGGAAGCTCTACTACTTCTTCTGGATTGGTCTCAATCTAAAAGTATATAAAGAATAAAATAGTCAAGACGATGAAGCAATGACAGAATCAAATGTACTTTTGATGTTCTTAAAACAACAATTAAAGGAGTACCTCATTCAAGAATTCTGCAAAATTTGAATTCGCAAGGTTTGTGCTATTTAAGCGCATATTCAATCTCAATGTCAAAATGTGCATACCATTCCATAGTACAGAACGTCTCAACGATGCTCCCACAATTTGCTCGCGAACTCCTTTTGGTATGACTGGTAGAATTTGTCGAAAGTCTCCCCCGAGAACAACAGTGATACCCCCAAATGGTTTATTATTATCGCAAATGTCTTGGAGTGTACGATCAACTGCTTCGACACAATATCTATGTTGCATGGGGACTTCATCCCATATAATTAACCTTGTTTTTCTAAACAACTCTGCCTGTGACGATTGCTTGCTAAATGAACAAAATGAGTCTTCCAACACATCCAATGGGATAGAAAATGTGGAATGTGCAGTGCGACCTCCTATCAATAATAATGAAGCAATACCAGATGAAGCAACGCTGACTACAATGTGTCCAAGGCTACGACTTTTTGTGGCAACAGTATTATACAAAAAAGTCTTTCCAGTTCCAGCACCCCCATTTAGAAAGAAAGTTGTTCCTTTATTCTCAAACACCGAGGTGGTGATTGCAGTGTAAGCGGCCCGTTGTTCTTCATTGAGACTTTCAACATTGATATTCGCATCTGAACGTTGGGCATCAGAAATGAGTTGTTGATGCTCCAATATCAATCTGTTAGCCACTACTACACTCCAATTCCCGATAGGCAATGGCATGGGAGGAAAATCTTTTAAATTTTTACCCGATTCCTGAAGTAATTCGTCCAAGAGATATAAACCGTAATCTTCAATCTGTGCCGCAGTAGGATTTGGAATGGAAAATAATGGAATGATTTTGCATGCTAGATCATCACAAATATGCATTGCAAATTTGTCCCATAATACAGCAGGTTGCGATGGAGAACATTGGGTGAGAATAACACAGAACAACCTACGCAACTGGTATCCAGTTTTCATAATTGCAGCTTCTTCAAGACATTGCACCCATTCTTCGTCATCTTCCAGGAGTCCTCTTGCAATACATGCTGATTTGAATGTGTCATGCAAAATATTATTGATTGTGCGTAAACATTCATATGATTCTGGTCCTCTGACAACACTTAATAGGAGACGTAAATAAAATAATTCACCAGCATTAGGGCTAACAAAGTACATTCTTCCAATTGCAAAACCCCTTTCTCTTGGTTCCACCTCTTTTGTGATTTTATCCAAACAAAATGTTGTGGAAATTCTTGATAGGTGAATACACGTGCATCTTCATTTGCTCGACAATATGCAAAAAAGCCAGTTAATGTTGTAATTTCTTGCTCAGCCCTTGCGACAATGTCATGCATTGATTCTTCAGTGTTAAATAGGCTATTATGCTTTCCAGGTAAATGAAGTGCCAAACGTACAACTGTTGGAATCTCTTCATGCATAGAATAACCGAATAGCCGCCAAGCTGCTTCTACTGGACCAATATACCTTGCATCAAGATATTCCTTGATCTCATCTATCTGTCCCAACACCATTGTTGCACGATCATTGCCTTTGTAGATGTACTTGTGGATATATTTGACACATCTCATTCCCGCGCAGACTTCCACATTGATATGGCAATTGAATAGTCTAGAAAGGTAAGCGTTGTACGGAACAAAATCCCTGTTATCAACTGGGTGACCCTGAACCCCAACAATATACACCCGACCATCATTACGACGTCGATAGATTGGATATCCATCCTGGTCCATTGTAGTTGTTTCCGAAAAAACTTTGGGGTATTTCTTAGTGCATTTTCCATTTTCCATACATGCTGCTTGAGGATTTCGAGCACCACATGGTCCATGTACCATGCAACCCTTTCCAATATTGTAAAAAAATAAAAAATATAGTTAGGAGTTAGGACATAGAAAAGACCAAAAAAAAAAGGTAAGTGCAACAATATTCATACCTTAACAGTATCAAAAAGTGAAGGGTCTTCTATAAGATCTGGAAATTCAGCACATACTAATTTATCGACCTGAGCACATGTATGTATTTTGTCCGGTCCTTCAAGAAACAAAAGTAAATGCATATGCGGTAGCCCCCGTTTTTGGTACTCGATTGTATAGACATATCCAACAATTTTGCCAAACACTTGCTTCTTTTTTATCTCACTCATCAAAAATTTTCGCTTCAACTCAAAAACACGTGCAACCAAATCTGGACGATCAACAGCTTTCTGATGTGGTAGCAAAGCCTCAGTAATTTCAGGCCAATTGGGATTGGCAGTCATTGTAAGGAAAATGTCTGGATGTTGGTTGTGCCGCGTAATAGCCATTGAATCCTGAAATATTTGGAACATATATCTAGGACATCCAGAGAACGAAGATGGCAAAATTATTCATTTACCAACTTGACCAGGCCCTAACCCATCAGGACCAATATCTGCGAGATCCTGGTAAAGTTTGGATCGAATTTTTCCTTGGTTCAGCCTATGAAAGTTCAATCGATTTTGCTCAGTTGCTGCCCAAGCATCTACGATAAACTCTTGGAATAGTTTCCCAGCTCATAAAATTGTTGAGTACTCTGAGTTTCGTTGAAACAAACGAAAGCTATAAAATTCCATTTGAGTGAGTCTTTTATCGGTGTATTGTTTGCTTCGTACATCCCAATGTCTCATCTCAGGTTCCCATCCAAGCTCACCACGGGGAAACAATAGAACATAATGCAATGGTAAATAAGCCGGGTGGCATTCATTAACTCGCATTAACCCATTATTTCCTCTCAAATGCAGCACAATATCTCTCATTCCACTCTTCTCGGTTCCATCGCCAGGTAGAATTATTGCAATCTCATTTGCTGTTGGGAGATTATACCTCCGACGATCTGTTGATGAACTGTAATGAAGATAAGCAGGTAAATTTTGTCCCACCGATTCAGATTGATTTAAAATCTCAAAAGCTCGAAGGAATTTTTCAGGAAACGGATTAAATGTCAACAAACAATCTTGAATTGTCTTCAGGACATCTCTTCTCAAGTGCGGATTTTTGTTATTGCGAGCATTAAGAGCAGACTCGGGGTCGTATATGTACAGCTGAGAATAAATCGCTTCATGCCCCGGTTGTGGCAGCAAAGATCCTGTTCGATGACGTAATTCACCATGGATAGTGAACGATAACGGCCCTCTTCCATTAAGCACTCTTGTATCTAATTTAGCACCAAGACTTGTAAAAGCATTAGTTGCATTATACTCTCGAGTATGATGACGAAATGATTTTGATCGCTCATCATTGCCATCGTACAACTCTTGTAGCGCCAACGGAGGTGCAATAAGGGAGGGTAGCTTTATCTTTCCTTGCAGGCAGCAAGTTCCAAAAAGTGGATGTATTAAAGATGAATTGGTCAATTTTTCACTCATCCAATGCAAGGCTTTACAATGAAAACACGATACATCCATCCTCCCGAGATAATGACGATTGAGATATCTGTTAGCTTGAGGATCAACCCCTACGTTTGCAGATTCATCCTCCTCTAACTCATCATCAATAGATTGATTTTCAGGAGGTAGCCTACATATACATGTTAACACATATGTGAAGTAAAAAAAAAAGGGTATAAAAATATAAACATATCAAAGACAAATGAAAAAATAGATTGATTTCCAAGAATTAGCCTACAAACTCATCATCAATAGATTGATTTTCAAGAGGTAGCATACATATACATGTTAACACCTATGTGAAGTAAAAAAAAAAAGGGTATAGAAATATAAATATATCAAAGACAAATGAAAAAATAGATTGATTTCCAAGAGTTAGCCTACATATACATGTTAACACATATGTGAAGTGAAAACACACAAAAATGGTATGGAAATAGAAACATATCAAAGACAAATGAAAAAAATGTACCGATGAATTGGAGCTAAAGATGTGCCTGACATGGCAAGAAGTTCTTTGTCAATATTTTGTGGAGGAGTTGCAATGGCTAGAAACTCATCCTCGAGATTCCGAGGAGGCATTGAAGGATGACACATTTCAGAATCAGATTCTTCGATAATGCTTGGCATGGCTACAGATTCTTCAATATTCAATATCTCATGTTGGCGTGTTTGTGAAACCATTGCTCGCTTTGGTGCTGGAATTTCTATAGATGTAGAAGTCACTGGATTGATATTTGTTGCCATCATGCCACGCTCTAGGCATGCACGTCGACGACGACTTGGTGTTAAAGACGGAAAGAATGTGGGCCGCCTCGGTTGAATGCATTCTTCTGCTCTTTCTCGTTCACGTCGTAAGCATTGGGCCTTTGATATAACATTATAATTAGGTGCCTACACAGTGGATGAAATAACTTTAGAGTTTTGATATAGAAAAAACAATAAAAATGATTGTTCCCAAAAAAAAGAGAGAGAACTTGAAGGATGCGTAATACCACTTTAGGTGCAGCATTTTCTTTACCTCCACAAATTGCTATTGCCTTTGCCTTTTCCTTAAGAAAAGAATAAGATTAATAATATTTCAGAATATATATACTAACAAACATCATGATGTAATTAATAGGCATACCCCCTGCATACGATTCTGATTCAATTCTTGCTCATCACGGATCACTACGCCAACATTCTTTTCTTGAAGAAACCTAACCTATACAATAGAAAATGAAGAACAGTGATCAATAGAAAATGAAAAATGAAAAATGAAAAATGAAAAATGAAGAGTTCAAGTTTATCTTACGGTTTTCTCCAAATCACCATCCAGCATAGATTTCTTTCCCTTAGATACACAAATGGCCTTCCCTTTCCCTTTAGAAAGTTCCATTGCTCCTAGAACACAAAGCGACAATTAGGATAAAAGAGTTTTCACTGAAACACAAAGCCTAAAAAATTGGTAAAAAATTGGCTCATAGAAAAAAAAAAAGTTAACCGATTGAAAAAAAACATCTCTATGAATCCCACACTGTCGAAGTCCCCTAAAACTAAATAGTCCGCCAAAGTGCCCTAAAACTAACCAACTCCTCCCACAAATTAATTTTAGACCATATTGGAGTGTTATTGGAGAAAGAGCAACCTTCGGCGAGAAAAGAAAGAGTGATTGGTCAAAAGCAGAGAAATAAAAAAATGCGAAAAAGTGTACCACTCGCTAAGCAAACTTCCAATCTTGATGATGATGAAAGTATTAGAGGGCGATTATACTCTTGCCCCTATCCCATACAATTACTTGGAAAGAGAAAAAAATGAATTAGCATTAAGAACGACCGTAAAATGATGGGCCACAAATGCATAGCAGTAATGCGAAATCAAAGTGATTTTGAAAGGTTAACATCCCAAAGCCACTATTTCGTAGCAAAAGATGAGAAAAAAAATAATTTTAGAGCCCCAACAAAAGATGAGGAATAAACCAATTTTCTACCATGATCGAGTGTTTGTCCGTGAGACTGAAAAATGAAATTGATTGTCAACGTTGGAAAAGATGGTTATAGAAAAGTCGGGTTCAAAAAGGTCACCCAAAGGTTAGAATGATGGGTAACTTCAGCTTTACACTTTGCAATTTGGAGGTCAGTGGTAAAAACACATTCATGGCAGTTCGTGTGTGTCCAAGCCCAGGCAGGTAAACCCCCAATCTAGATCATTTCCTCATACTGGGGCAACTCATTTTGTTGGTTTTTTCGGCCTTTTTTTTTGTTGGGTACGTGGTTGGTATACATATTTATGCGTTCGTGTTGTAGATACTTAAAAGAGTTGGGTTTAGCATTCAAATTTTGAAAAGTGGAATACATATTGGGGCATAACAAAATGGAAAAGTGGAGCAACCCAATGGTTTCCCAAGAGCCCAAAAAACCCCTTGGGTGGAGGAGTACTTCCAGTAACCTATAGTGCTGCAGGAGTAAACCCAAAAATACAGAGATCAGATGACTAATGAGGGCATGTTACAGATCATAGTCTCAACTCTGACAGGCCATTCTTAAACTCTGTTTACCTTCGAAAACCACACCTTTCTCAACTCAGAAAAAAGAAGAATGAACTGATGAAGCTATTACCTTAAATCAGGCATTCTTACAAACAGTTTCAGTCCTCGACTCAATTACTCAAATAGATAAATTGAGCCCTTTGTATTAATAGCGCAACCTACCTTCCACCAGTTATTATTGGTGCTCTCCAAAATTAAAATCGCCTAACTATTTCGGCGTTATTCACTAACCAAAAACTATTAAAACATACAATGTAGCCTTTTTGGCAAAGGGCAACAAAACATCGGCCACATGCATTTTATGCATTTTCACAAACACGTAGGCAATTTCACGAACACATTGTAGCACAATTAAAAGTACACAAAATCTAGTCACATGCATTTTATGCATTTTCACAAACACATTGTAGGCATTCTCCTGAACATGAACATACCTTCTCAAAAGCAGAGAGGGAAGAGGGCCAAGAGGTATTTTTCGTGGTGGTGTTCCGATAGTTGTGCGCTACGGGGTTACTGTGACCAGGTGTGTTCCATTGCTGGGCGAGGCAGGAGGCCAGCGGGGGTGTGTCCGTGAGTCGGACCTGCTGAGAAGATGAAGTACGGTGAAGAAAAAGATGAAGCTTAAATTTAGAACGTTTGTGGGTTTGGGATTTAGAACGTTTGTGGGTTTGAGATGTGTAAGGAATTTTAGCTTAAAACTATGGGCTCTTTAATGAAATGAGGAGAATGCCTCCCAGCCCTTGGATCAAACCAATCCTAGCCATTCTAACAACTTGTCCCCACACCCTTCTGTTTTATTATATAGATTATTCAGGCACAACAGTGCAACAAATTAAAGTTGGACTCACTTCAACAGTAAATAAATTTTTTTTGGTGATGCAGGATATCCGAGACTAGCTTGCGCGTATATTGAACTAATCTCTATTGTTCCTTCCGCAACAGTTTTACATGCTTATGCCTATAAATGAGGTGACCCCAAGAGTTACAGGTAAGGATTAATCGAGTTAAGACCCTTCAACATTTTTTAACGAACGTTACAAAGTTCCCGAAACTTGTGTTTAAATTACTACACCACTACAAGAGATTGTTACAATAGCCAGTGCTAGACCTAGGAATAAGATTCTTGAGGGCCGAGTTAATGTTGAGGAATGCCTCTCTCCCTATGGCCTTTTGATCTCTAGTTGGGTAGGTTTGAGGTGTCTTCCAATTTTTTTTTTTTTGGTGTTTCTGGTGGCTTTTTGGCTGTGTCTGTTTGGCTTGTTGTTATTGGGGGTTTAGGTATATATAGGGTGTGAGACTTGTTGGAGTCTTTGGCTACTCTATATTGAGGTTCTATGGGTTTTTTTGGTGGTCAGTTGGCATCTTATCTTCTTTTAGGTCTCAGTTGACTTTTGCCAGCGTGCCTTTGATCCTTTTAATTCTTTATAAAGATTAATAAATTCTTTTTGCTTAAAAAAAAATTTAACCTCAAATATCCTTCTATTCGTTACTCAACAAACAAGTAAAAAAAAAAAAAAACTGGAGTACTACTATCCTTTTTTTTGGGTAAATAAACTACTACTATCTTTGCATTCTATCTTCTATAGTCGTAGAAAAAGTAAAAACAATTTGAAATTGACTATCTATCAAAATAGAATAAAAATAGTTTAGTAATTTGTCAAAGTAGAACCCGACGTTTTTTCAAATCTTGAAAATCATCTGAGATTAGCTAAATGTCAAAAATCGGAGTTCGAAAAGTGCAGAATGAGTCGAGATCCTAAAGGCTTTCGGTTCCAATTGCCGGCCACCGGTGTTTGGACAGAGAAGAGTTCAGCTCAGATTGCCGGTCACCGTCAAGTGTCCAAGGCATGCGTTTCTTCTCCTTTGAATATCGAGGCTTAGGCACTGTTTGGAACTTGTGTATGGAAGTGTGGAAAAGGAAAGAAAATACTCCAATTAAGAAGAAAATGAGAGGAAAGTTAAAGAGAAATTGGAGGAAAATTTGAGTTTGCCTTCAGAATTTTCTCGTCTCTTTCCTTAAGAACCAACAAAGGAAGAAGAGAAAAATTTTCTTTCCATCCCCAAGGTCCAAAAACAGTAAGGCTTGAAATGGTTTCTGTATGGAAGAAAAGTTGAAAACGTTTCGTCGTTCCAAGTCAAACTTTTTTCTTCTAGCTAGCTGCAATTCTTTTCCTTTTAAAAAAGAAAAAGTAGGGGGCCGCTCCCCGCCCCGCCCCGCCCCTTTATACCTTCGCCGCTGACACTAGCATAACATGAAGATGAAATGGGAGCTACAGAATATGGCAACTAATGAGATCACCTGAGCATGGAGAGTATGAAAAACCTTATCACCCACAGCAGAAAAGCTAGCACTCACCACCTCAGCTCCTTCATCCTCAATCACACCAATGACTTCAGAAGTCGCGAAGTTCTTCTTCAACCCAGTTATCAAAACAACTTCTAAACTTGAACCTAAATATTCTCTCAACTCAACCACCGGCAATTTGATTCTCATGCTGGTATTACTGTCGTTATCCGTGCCGTCGTGGTTGCCCATTGCCAGTGCTGCCCTCCTTGCCTTCAGTTCCTCCACTTTTTTTTCCAATAGCTTAATGTATGTTCCTGCCTCGTCGAGCTGATGCTGTCGCCTGTCGCGGTTCCATGCCCTGAGAATTTTTGTCATTCTGGGGAGAAATACTATGGCTCGGAATTAATTAGAATTACGTCAATATTATTTATAGCGCACGCGCACACACACATATGAGAATAAGTAGTTTCCTTACTAAATTTAAGTATGTTCTTCTGCTATAGCTGTACCAGCGTTCTATGGTGACAACTGCTAAAATACACAATTTTATTTTGCGTGTACACCAACCATTGAGTCACAAGTAGATGAAAATTTAAGTATGGTCTACTATAACAGTTTTTGCTCAACCATAACATGTTACGCCTTTTTCCATGGCAAATGGTATAACATTTTGTGGTGAATATTGATAAAGTGATTTCGAAAATATTATTCCCTTTTGAAAAATACTGCTATAATATGCATGATGTGAAAAAAAATGTTATGCCTTCGTTTGCTAAATGTTGCACAAGAAGATAACCTTGTGTTTCTTAGGGAATTGCCTATTGATATATACGAGAGAGTTTGTTCTTAGAGATAGCCTGAATATTAGGCAAGTGTTAGACTAGGTTTAGATGTTAATTTCCTAACTAGTATGTTAAGGTCCTTATGTTTGTACTCTGGATGTGGTACTTCCTTTCGTAGTCTTTATGAATTTCAGTTTGACAGGAAAAAAAATGTTTTATACACCATTTTATGGTATTATTTTGCTGCCATTGAATTATGAATTTTGTCATTCCATTCACAATTTTTGGGTACGCCTTCTTATGATTACTGTTATATCTTTTTATAGTGAAATTACACGGCATACGTATCCCCCAGACAAGGGGATGGCACTTTAGCATCCCGGCAATTAAGCAAAAAAGCCAAGGGACAAAGGCATTTTGAGGAGAAATTGGGTCACCTATAAATTTTAACTTTCAAAAAAGTCAAGAATGAGCAAGGTTATAGATTTTGTATGATTCAATTTTTGGTTGGCGGCCCATTCTGCAGCTAGGATTCAATTTTTGGCGTAAAAATGGCTTTATGATCACTTGGAAGTTTTTAAATATAATTTTTTCCAACTTAGAAAAACTAGGAGAACTGTTGATCATTAAAAAATAAGGCAGTATGTTTTTGATATGGGAAAAGATTGAAAGTCACCGTAAACCCTAGTTCTAAACTTTTGCGTCTCCGTCTCACAAAAATCAAACCGTATCATCCATATCAACTACAAGTTGAAATTCACAATAGATTATAATGAAATTTTTTTTTTCCATTCAAAAATAAAAAATAAAAATGCAAAGATAGGAAGTTGATTGATCTCTTTAGCATTCTATGATGTATGGAGTGTGTGTGTGTGAGAGAGAGAGAGAGAGAGAGAGAGAGAGAGAGAGAGAGAGAGAGAGAACCTGAGAGGAGTTGAGATGGTGGGAAGGGATGAGAGAAGTGAGCTTGAAGCAGAGATCTTTCATGTGAATTCTCCTATTCTTCTCCACTATCTTCCGATCAAGTTTTTCATGACCGGTGTTGTACCTCTTCATTATCACCCCAAGCAAATGTAAATAATTCAAGGAATGTCTAGTCAGAAGAAACGTTGATTTAAGAGTTTGGAAGCATGCCCACTGGCTCCCAAGTTTATTTATAGAGAGAGAAAACCCGGCCTATCTCATCTTCGTACGGACGGATGCAGAATTTGAGGCGAATGAATGGATGCAGAAAAAGGATTAAAAATAAGAGCGAAGATCATTTTGAAAGATTATTGCTGTTTGGATTCGAACTTGAAAAAAAAAATTTCAACTCGAAAAACATTTATTGCCCATACTTTCAATTATTACTCTCATTTTTCTCTAATCATTATTCTCATTTCTCTCTCTATCTCTTTATACTCATTATCCTATCTCTAATCATTACCTTATCTTCTTTCTACATTCTTTACCTAAAAACCAAACCCAAATATTTTAAAAACTCATACACACAGGGCAAATGTGCATAAGCCAATGATAGCATCAACGAATTCCAGCACACAACAGGACGAAGAATAATCAGGCAATGGAGAAATTCTTCAGTGCCGAGCGGCACGGTGCCACGTGGTGCCAAGTACATCTCGGCCATTCAAATGTGTTTTTGACGATTCAGATCTGTTTAGGCTTGAGGAGGCACTTTAATTTTACACTTAAAAAATACTCAAACAGATTTGAGCCTTCCGAGATGGTGCTCGGCACCACGTGGCACCGTGCTCACTTAGCACTGAAAAATTTCTCCAGTCAATGACAATCTCTATTCGTTGTTGTAGGTACGGTGAAGGAAAAGAAAAGGAGTGGTGCTATAGTTCTCGACGGGAGGAATTCCGATCGGAATCCTGATGCCTCGCCGGTCACATTCCGGCCACTGGATGGCCGATCCGAGCTGTCAAAAAATTCTAAAAAAAAACCGAGTGGGCCTACATGGGAATAAATGGCATCCGACGTGTGTAGGTGGCCAATCCAAGCACTTTATTTTTGGCCAATCCAAACACTCCATTTTTTGCAAATCCAAAGACAAAAATGAATTGTTTGGATCAGCCATCTACACACGTCGGATGCCATTTACTCCCGAGTAAGTCCACTCCGTTATTTTTATAGAATTTTTGGACGGCTCGGAGCAGCCGTCTGGTGGCTGGAGTGTGTCCAGCGGAATGTCGAAATTTCGATCGAGATTTTGGATCGGTAAGCTTAGACTTTCTGGAAAAGGAAAAAAAATGCAGATAATACACAGGAAAGTGGAACAAATTAATCCTCACGTTTGTCAATTTCTATGGGGTCTGCAAGTCTTCTTATTGCCCAGACACAGAAGTTATTCATTGGATTTTCTTCTCTATTAGTTTATACTCCTATCTACACGTTTGTTGTGGTAAATTCATATCATGGACATCGAGCGGTAGGTTGAGAAGTCTCAAATTTAGGGTTTGCTTTTTTTTTTTTTTTTCAGGATCTAAGGTTCGATTCTTGGGATCAACTATAAGTTTGTGCGTAAACATGGAAATTGACGGTAGAAGAAGTTGTATTAATTAGTCTGATGTGCGCTCAAATAGTCAAGCTTGCCCAAAACATCAAGCGTTGAGAAAGGCCAAAACATCAAGCGTTGAGAAAGGAAAATTCATTTCGTGGTTTACGTGGGCAGACTTTACTCTACTGCTCTGACCCTTGACTCTCCCCACAGCCACGTTTTCACCCACCATCACGTTATATATAGATGTACCATTGATAATTATTGCTAGATAATCTTTCTTCTTTTTTTTTTTCCTCGGCAAACGAAACATATATATTAACTCAAAAGGGTACATCGAGGGGGCTCAAACAATATAAGCTAAACGACCTTACACATTCAAGCAAGAAAAACAGAAAATAAAACCACGCCCCTTACAATGACTTCCAACAGAAAATTGGAGGAAAAACAAACACCTCATACACCACTGTAAACACTCTTTACAATTTCAACATTTTAATTCCATCCAAAAAAAACCTTAAATTCCTCGACCGTGTACACCTTAATGTTGAACTTTGCCTTTATCCACATAGCAACTCTAGCTTTAACCTGCTCACCCACAATCCCAACTCCCGATGTGGCGTTGTTAAAAACATATTCATTTCTCGCCAACCACAAAGACCACAACGTCGCAAAGAAAGTAACTTCCCACAAATTCTTCTCCAAATTTCTAAATCTACTTTCTATCCACCACCCGAAATGAGCTTTTAGAGATGCGGGACACACCCATCTCAAATGCCTCAGTCTAGAATCTGTGACCAAACATCCCACGAAAAATGACAGTGCAAAAATACGTGTTACGAAGTTTTCAAATGCAGCGAACAAAATGGGCATAGAGTGGATTGACCCTCTGGAATCAAATTTCTACCCAAAAGCACAGACCGCGTAGCCACCTTGGATTGCAAAGCCATCCAAGCAAAGATTTCCACCTTAGGGGGGCTAAGGTTCTTTCATAGAGCTCCCAACACCGGATTTCTTGAGTGCTCATTGCTTTCCCACTGATTGTACACCGATTTCACCGAGAACCGCTTATCCGAGGACCATCTCCAATTCAAGAGATCACGACTGGACGAGTCCAAAAAAATTGGTTGTAACTTCTGCTTTAATTCCTCCATTTGAATAGATTCCCAATTGCGTAAATCTCCACTAAAAAACAGATTCCATCTACCCATTCCAAAACCATCCGAAATTGCACTGACAACTGCTTCTTTTTTAGTAGAAATTAGGTACAGACGGGGATACTCCTCCATAAGAGTTGTGTCCCCCAACCATACATGGTTCCAGAAAGAAATCTCCAAACCGGAACGAACTTGGATTCGAAAACCCTCCTGGATGATACTTCCGATACACGAGGACACTTCCTCAATTACACAGATATCCCGCCATAAATTTGAGGCCCTACCAGAGATTGGCATACTAGGAAGCCAGCAACCCTGCTCCAGATTGTACTTCCCTCTTATCACCCTCACCTACAACGAGTTAGACTCCTTATTGAACCTCCACCACCACTTGGCTAGAAGGGACAGATTTTGCACCAACAAATTCTTCACTCCTAGACCCCTGTTCTCCTTTTTCTTGCAAATCACCTCCCATTTAACCAGGTGGAGTTTCCTTTTGTCTATTGTGTCCCCCCAAAAAATTTTCCTTTGAATTTTCTCCAACGATTTTGCTACTGCCACTGGCATTTTAAAGATAGACATAAAGTATATAGGTTGATTGACAAAAGATGAATTGATCAATGTGAGTTTACCTCCAGTAGAATTGTATCTTCCATGCCATATGCTTAATCGACGTTCCATCTTTTCAACCACAGGATCCCACGTCTTGAGCCTTTTGGGACTAGCACCCAAAGGCAAGCCCAAGTATTTGATTGGTAAGTGATCGACTTTACAACCCATCACTTGAGCTAGGGAAAGCACATCCTGATGAGGAACTTTAATGCCACATAAGGAGCTTTTGGAAAAATTAATCTTTAGACCTGACATGAGCTAAAAGCATCTAAGGATCCTTTTAATATTAGACAGCTCTTCCAAGTCATTGTTGCAAAAAAGAATTGTATCATCTGCAAATTGAAGATGCGTCACCGTAACCCCATTGACCCCTATTCTTGTTCCTTTAATAATGTTTCGTTCCTTCGCCCTCTCCAGTAAAATGTTAAGCCCCTCTACCACAATATTAAATAAAAAGGGGGATAACGGATCCCCTTGTCTGATACCTCTCTCGATCATAAATTCCTTTGAAGCAGAGCCATTTACCAACACAGACATAGACACTGTCGAGACACATTCCTTGATCCACCCACACCATTTCACTCCAAAGCCCATTTTTGCTAAAAGATCCAACAGAAAACCCCAATTAACACAATCGTATGCCCGCTCAAAGTCAATTTTCAATATTAGCCCCCCTTGCGAACTGTTTTTCCAACTGTGAATAACCTCCTTTGCAATAAGAACTCCATCCAAAATTTGTTTTCCTCCTTTAAATGCAGCTTGAGATTCTCCGATTATTAAGGGTAAGTAGGCTTTGATTCTATTAGCTAACACTTTGGATAACACCTTGTACACCCATCCTACCATACTAATGGGCCTATATTCTTTAAAAGATAAAGGACAATCCACCTTAGGAATCAGAGCAACAAAGGTTGAGTTTATACCTTTTGTGAGTCTGCCCTTAAAATGAAAATTGGAGAAGAACTGCATAATCAAATCCTTCATAAATCCCCAACCTTGCTTCACAAAGGAGAAATTAAAACCATCCGGGCCCGGAGCCTTAAGGTTGCTACATGCCTTTTGAGCAGCAAGTACCTCCTCCTCTTCAAACATTCTATCAAGTCGGACTGAAATTTCAGCTGAAAGTCTCCTGAGAAAAACTCCCCCAACACTGGTTGGACAGCTCTAACCTCTTTAAAATTAGTGCTAAAATGCTCGACAGCTGCTTCCTTTATCTTCTTTGGATTTTCTACCAATCTACCATTAGCCGTAATTGAACCCATCATATTTCTCCGGAACCTACTGTTGGCAATAGCTTGAAAATACCTTGTATTTTTATCACCCAGTTTCAACCAATTGATCCTAGACTTTTGCCTCCATACCGACTCAGTTAAGCGAGTAAGTCTCCAAAACTCCGAGTTAGCCTTACAGCGCAGAGCTCTTTCCTCCATATTAAGCTGTCTCTCTTCTGCTAATAAGTTGAAGCGGTGGATTTCAGCTTCCGTTACTTGCAGAGCTGAGTTAACATCGCCAAATTCCTCTTTATTCCATACCTTGAGTTTATCCTTAACAGCCCTCAATTTTTGCAAGATTTTGAATCTGGCCCATCCACTTACCTGGGTGTTCTCCCACGTTTCCTTTGCAATTATCATACACCTCGGATTCGACAACCAAATATCCATAAACCTAAAAGGTTTAGGACCCCAATCCCGACCATCATCTTGGAGCACAATCGGACAATGGTCAGATATAGGTCTGTGAAGCCCCCATTGAAGCACTCTAAATTTCTCAAGCCACTGATGAGAGATTAAGAATCTGTCCAAACGACTATGGATCACTCGATCTTGGAAGTTAGTCCAAGTAAATCTCCTTCCGAGCAAAGGAAGATCAAGAAGTTCCAATCTGTTACCAAAATCAAGAAAATCCTTCATTCCCCTCTCCATCCTCTGGCAACCAACCCTCTCACTAACCGTTTTAATTTCATTAAAATCCCCACCAATACACCAAGGAACTGTCGAGTTTGCCTTCAACTCAATCAATTCCTCCCACACCCCTCTCCTTGCCACCACCTCTTTAGGGGCATAAATATTAACTGCTGGGGGGAATAAGGGTCCAAATCACACACAAATATCAACAATAAAACAGTCACAAACAGAGCAAGAACGCAGCAGAAACACAACAATAACCGATCAGATTTTCAGCAAGCAAATGAACCACAAAGATGCAGTTTTCAGCAACAAAACAGAGCAGAAAATTTGCAGCAGTAACAAGACTTATCTGGGCACTAGAAATGCAAATTTCTTTCCCTTGATTAAAGCTTTACAAAGCCTTCTTTCTTCACTTTCAAACACAGCACACATAGCCCACTCTTTTCCTCTCTTTTTTTGTCTTTTTCTCTCTGTCTAAGTTTCTTTTTTTTTTTTTTTACAGAGAACAAAAAACACACTCACACAGCCACTAGATTTTTCTGTACAAGGTTCTAGACACACACTACACTTATTACATACTAAGTACAAAAGTATAAAGATATTACATGTAAGCCCCCAAAAAATAAAACAAGGAAATACCCAAATTGGGTTTACATATTTCTAACATCCCCCCTTAAACCCAATTTCCAAAAGTCTTCATGCCAAGCATCAACTTCAATCTTCCAAACACATCATTCTTCAAAGGCTTTGTGAAAATATCGGCAACTTGATCATAGGAATTGCAATAAACTAGTTCCACTTCTTTTTGCTTCAATACATGCTCTCGGATGAAGTGAAAACGAGTATCGACATGCTTGCTCCTTTCATGAAATACCGGATTCTTTGCCAAGGCGATTGCCGATCGGTTATCAACATGTACCTCCGTGGGACTTTCTTGTGGAAATCCCAAGTTTTCCAACAAATTTCTCAACCAAATAGCATGGCAAACGGCGGAGTTGGCGGCCACATACTCCGCTTCACAAGTAGACAAAGTAACAATGGGTTGCTTCTTAGAAGACCAAGTAAAAACCGCATTAGCCATAAAGAAAGCAAATCCCGAAGTACTTTTCCTTTCATCTAAATCTCGTCCCCAATCACTATCGGAATATCCAACAAGCTTAAAATTATCAACACAAGAATAAAACAAGCCGTCATTGAGTGTACCTTTGATGTAATGAAGGATTCTCTTTGCCGCATTGAGATGTGATTGGTCAGGTGCTTCCATGTATCGATTAACCAACCCAACACCATAAAGTATGTCCGGCCTAGTGCAAGTGAGATACCGGAGACTTCCAACTAGACTTTTAAAGTAAGTCGGATCAACATTGCCACCATTAGTGCTCTTTCGAAGCTCTATTCCACTTTCAACGGGAGTGTTCACTGGATTACAAGATTCCATGCCAAATCTTTTAAGCACTTCCTTTGCATAGCCACTTTGAGAAATGAAAATTCCATCTTCCCTTTGCTCAACTTCAAAGCCAAGAAAGTTGAGCAAACTCCCGGATCATAGTCTTCTTGAACTCCTTGAACATGTTAGGAGCATTCCCGATAAAGATCAAATCATCAACATAAAGGCACACAAGCAAAAAATTTCCATTGGCATCCACCTTCATGTACAATGCATGCTCATAAGGACACTTTTCAAAGCCATTCTCTATAAAGTATTTATCAATTCTAGCATTCCAAGCATGTGGTGCTTGTTTTAGCCCATAAAGAGTTTTTTTCAACTTATACACTTTATCTTCTTGCCCAACTTTGACATACCCCAAAGGTTGTTCCACATAAATCTCTTCTTCAAGAAAGCCATTTAAAAATGCTGATTTCACATCAAGTTGATAAATCTTCCATTTATGTTGGGCGGCCAAAGAAATCATCAATCTAATAGTCTCCATTCGGGCAACGGGAGCAAACACTTCACCAGTCAATTCCGGCTCTTTGCTTGTAGCCTTTTGCAACCAATCTTGCCTTGTATCTTTGAACTTCACCACTTGCATTTCTATTTGTCTTATACACCCATTTCACACCAATTGCTTTGTGGCCTTGTGGTAGATTAGTGAGCACTCATGTACCATTCTTCTCAATTGCCTTGATTTCTTCATCCATAGCTTTCTTCCATTTCTTCTCTTGAATTGCTTCTTCATAGCAAATAGGATCACAATCCATATCCATAAAGAAACAAAATAAATTCAAGTTATCTTCCTCCATATCAATTTCTTCATAAATTTCTTGCAAGCTTCTTGTTTTCCTTGGTCTTCCACTTGAACTAGCCTCCGATGACGATGATGATGGTGAGGAAGAATCACTTCTATAAGATGAGGGGGATCCATGTGGAGGAGATTGTGGCTCTCTTTCAACTTCATTTGGCACTTCCATCTTTTCTTCTTCAAGTACAAGTTCAGCATCATTGATGGCTTCTTTTTCCTTCCAATCCCACATTTCTTCTTCTTCAAATATCACATCTCTACTCATGATCACCTTCTTGGTAAGAGGGTTGTATAATTTATAGCCCATTGTTCTATCCCCGTAGCCAAGAAAAATGCATTTTTCACCTTTGTCATCAAGCTTTGTTCTTCTAGCTTCCGGAATCTTTGCATATGCAATGCACCCAAAAACTCTAAGATGAGAAACACTTGGCTTAAATGAGCTCCATGCCTCTTTCGGTGTCTTGAAGCGAACACTTTTAGTTGGACAACGGTTCAAGAGATAAATGGCACATGCAACGGCTTCGGCCCAAAATTCTCTAGGCAAGCGCTTTCCTTTCAACATGCTTCTAGCCATATCCAAGATTGTTCTATTCTTCCTTTCGGCAACTCCATTCAATTGTGGCGCGTAGGATGGAGTCACTTGGTGCACAATACCATGCTCTTTGCAAAAATTCCCAAAAGCATCGGAAGTATATTCACCGCCATGATCGGATCTCAACATCTTTATGTAATGGCCACTTTGCTTCTCAACAAGAGTTTTAAACTCCTTGAATTTATCAAACACCTCCGACTTCCTCTTTAGAAAATACACCCAAGTCTTTCGGCTATAGTCATCAATAAAAGTGAGGAAGTACCTATTCTTGCCATTTGTCATAGGCTTCAAAGGACCACATACATCGGTGTGCACAAGCTCCAAAGGCTTTGATGCTCTCCATCTTGCTTCTCTAGGAAAATTCAATCGATGGTGTTTGCCAAGAATGCACCCTTCACAAACTTCGTTGGGATGATCAATAAAAGGCAAGCCTCACCATATCTTTACTTGATAAAAGCTTCAAGCCACCAAAATTAAGATGTCCAAACCTCAAGTGCCACAACCAAGCCTTATCCTTGACAATAGCATTAAAGCATTTCATAGCATCATGTTGAATATTTAAAGGAAACATTCTATTCTTTGACATTTTCACATGAGCAATCAAATTTCCACAAGCATCTTTAATAGTAAGGTAAAGATTCTTCATGCAAATATCATATCCTTTCTCCAAAAGTTGGCCCAAACTCAAGATATTATTTTTCATATCCGGAACATAATAAACATCGGAAATAAAATCATGATTGCCATTCTTGAGTTTGATTAGAATCTTACCTTTACCTTTCACCGAAACTTTGGAGTGGTCACCAAATGTCACATGGTCTTGCATCGCCTCATCGAGTTCAATAAATATACTCTTCTTGCCACACATATGATTGCTTGCCCCGGTATCAAGAAACCATACATCACTTTGATCTCCATCGGACGCATTGTAAGCTAACAACAAAGTAGGCCCAACTTCTTGTTACTCTTTCTCCACATAGTTAACGTGCTCACCAACTTCATTGCTTGACTTTGCTCTACACTCATAACTATAGTGCCCAAATTTGTGACAATTATAACATTCAACATTCCTCTTGTCATAACCATTCCGATTATAAGAATGGTAGTAGTCGCCACCTCCTCTAGCTCTTCATCTTCCTCTAGGAGCATATGAACTTTCGCCTCTTCCACCTCCACTAGTGTTCCTTCCACCTCTACCTCTATTCGCATAACCTCTTCCATGGCTTTCAAAGCCTCTTCCACGATTTCCATAGCCTCGACCACGGCCATCATAGCCTCTACCACGACCGTCATAGCCTCTTCCTCTTCCACTTTGAGAGGTTCCCCCTTGATCCTCCTTTGCATCCTTGAAAGAAAGTTTCGATTGGAGTGCTTGGTCAAGAGAGCTTGAAGCCTTCTTTTTCAACCTTTGCTCGTGAACTTCAAGTGTTGCCATCAATTGATCAATCGTCATGGTGGTAATATCCTTTGACTCTTCAACGGCGGGAACCACATACTCAAATTTACCATTTAGAGATCGTAAGATTTTCTCCACCACACATACATTATCAAGGTTGCCACCATATCTTCTAATTTGATTCACAATCACCATGGTTCTAGTAAAATACTCCACAATGGTCTCATCATCCTTCATTTGCAAAGATTCAAATGCACCCCTCAAAACTTGAAGTCTCATCCTTATGGTTTTGTCAATGCCTCTATTTGCATTTCGGAGGATATCCCAAGCTTCTTTAGACGTAGTGGCGGAGGAGATTTTCTCAAAGCTAGACTCATCAATGACTTGATAGATTTGAAACAAGGCTTTCTTATCTTTATTTCTCATTTGCTTGAGTAAAACCTTTTGACCTTCTGTCAATCTATCTTCATCCTCTTTCGAAGCGGGTTGTTCAAACCCATTTTCAACAAAATCCCACAAATCTTGATAACCCAACAACACCTTCATTTGTATACTCCAATTCTCATAGTTATCTTTCCCCAATCTAGGAATTTGGGGCTGGAGAAAGTTGTTCATGGCAGCCATCATAAATCAAACAAATACACCAATAAAAGCCTTAATTTCAAGCAACAAACCCTAAGCTCTGATACCAGATTTGTTGGGAGGAATAAGGGGTCCAAATCACACACAAATATCACCAATAAAACAGTCACAAACAGAGCAAGAACGCAGCAGAAACACAGCAATAACCGATCAGATTTTCAGCAAGCAAATGAACCACAAAGATGCAGTTTTCAGCAACAAAACAGAGCAGAAAATTTGCAGCAGTAACAAGACTTATCTGGGCACTAGAAATGCAAATTTCTTTCCCTTGATTAAAGCTTTACAAAGCCTTCTTTCTTGACTTTCAAACACAGCACACATAGCCCACTCTTTTCCTCCTTTTTTTCTCTTTTTCTCTCTGTCTACGTTTCTTTTCTTTTTTTTACAGAGAACAAAAAACACACTCACACAACCACTAAATTTTTCTGTACCAGGTTCTACACACAAATTACACTTATTCCATACTAAGTACAAAAGTATAAAGATATTACATGTAAGCCCCCAAAAAATAAAACAAGGAAATACCCAAATTGGGTTTACATATTTCTAACATTACCAACAGAGCAAGGAAAATCATTATTAATTACGCCCTGCAACAAGATAAAGGATCTATGGCAAAAAATGCTATCAACTTTGAAATTTTTTTTTCTCCAAATCACTAATAATCCCCCAGAAGCCCCCGAAGCACCAGAACATGCAAATTCAAAATCCCCATCCCCCCACAATATTCTCTGGACCGCCAAAACATCAAAGTTCTCCAATTTCGTTTATTGAATAAACATCACTAGAGACTGGGGCACACGCGATGCGTGTGCAAGTCGGATTTTCATAATGTTTGTGAAAATTTGATCAAATAAGTGAAAAGCATTTTTACAAAAAAGTTGTGAAAATCCGACTTGCACACGAATCGCATGTGCCCCAGCCTCTAGTCTCTTTTATTTTTCAATTCAAAATTTCACCATGTTGCCCGAAATTTTGACCCAACTTCACTAACTCAATTCCAAACCAAACACACTCTCGAGTTAACTCACTTTCACCTCCCACCGTCGATGCCGCCGCCCACCATCACCGTTGACTCCGGCGATCACTCTCTGCACTTGTCCAACAAAATTGAAATCACTCTCGGATACTACTAATATGTCTAATAACAATTATGTACTTTCTTTATAAGTCTACCTCCCAATAAGTCATGACCCTACCAAGCGCATCACCCACGCACACACAGCACGACCACTTCTCACGGCACATGCACACGCCGCACATGCTCTCTCTCTTTCTCTCTCTCTCTCTGCACTATCAAACAAAACCCACTTATTCACTTTCTAAAGAAACAAAACCAATATAATAGAAGACTTTTTGCTGAACCATGTCAGTTGCCACATAGCATTTGGGCTCCGGCTCCCATGCCCCAATCTGGTTTTGGGGCATCATGCCCCACTTTTTTTCTAAACCGTTTGATCTTCTAATTTAATGACAGCCCTTGATCCATCTCCCTCTCTCCCCTCTTAACCTTCTCAGCCGGTTAAACTACTCTCACACTCTCTCTCTGTCTTCTCTTCTCATGGCCACTGTACTAAGAGCTGGAAGCCGGACGACTCTCTTCTCCTCCTGTCCTCCGCCATAGCAGTCCCTCCACGCCAACTCCTCCACAGCATTCTCGGACGCTCCTCCACAACATCACTCGAGGTACCTGCCCTCTCCCTTTCTCTCGCCAAAACACACGCACACACAGAGGTGGGTTCCGACCCACCCCCCTCCTCTCTCTCTCTCTCTCTCTCTAAGCCGAACATGCTTGGGAAAATGGGGGAAGATTTAGGGTTTCACATGGGTTGCTTGGCTTGGGAAAATGGGGGAAGATTTTAGGGTTTTGTGATAATCTGAGCAGATTTAGGGTTTTGTGAAATTTGGGTTCCCCCTAACCGACAGAATCTATTATACTTCTTGCAAGGCTTCAACGAATCGGACTTGTAAGACAACCCCGAAAGATTCTATTTAGTCGGGAGACTACGGGGGTAGAGAAAAAGAGTTCAAAGGTCGGTCTGTCTTATTGTATTGATTTCCGAAGTGAACTTTCTTTGCTTTAGCTTAGAAAAAGGCAATGTAACAGGGGGGCGAGCGTACCCCCCGTTCAGGAACAGGATGAGGCAGAAGCACTTGCTCTGAGAAAGAGAGAAGTGTTCTAAATGTGGCATTTGTCCATCAATCCCATTCTATGTCTATGCCATCTTATTTACTATGGATTCAACCTCTCGATGCTCTCCTTGTCCTTCCGGGATGTCGAAGGAGTAAGCACTGCTTCCTTCTTGCTTGGCGGATCGGACTAAGAAAGACCAACTAGTACTACTACCAACTATTGAAGGAGAAGGTCCAATCCATCAAATTCTCATCAAACTTTTGTGTTGCGTGGTGGGTATTTATTGGGATTTTTGGTGGTGTTGTGTTGAATACGTACTTTTGGGGCATTCTCTTCAATGCTAGTATATTCTCAGAGATGTCATCTACAATGTCCTTTGTGCTAGTAATTTGTTGTTTTAACAATTATCAAAGTTTGAAGGAATTTTCTATTTAGACCTCATTTGGTTCCATGCATTTAGTTTGATCTGTAAAACCACCGCTATCTTCACTTTTCCAGCATGCTACCAATGTCAGCCACTTCATACTCTGTATTACCTTGAAATAGATTAAATGGTCTATGTCCGGCATCAGCACTTTACTTATGTCAAAATTCGGTTTCAAAAGGGGTTGCAAGGCAGTAGTAGCTTTCAGTTGGAATACTAGTTTGCTTTTCAAAATTATGATATTCAACAGGAAGTGGGGTCGAATATGGTATATTCTGATTATCTTCCATCTTTGACAGTACTATGCATCCCTTGATCTCTCAAAGGTATAAATGAACCATGGCTAAAGTTATGGCCAATAATTTAATTAGGAAATAATATGGTAAATTTGCTTGTTTACAACATGGACTTGTCAAGTCCATGGTTTGCCATTAAATTCCATTCATAACATGCGTATCTCCACATCGAACATAGCGACTAAGGCTTTGGATGAATTCAACAATACCTTCCAAGGATGCCAAAGCTGAATCAGAATAATCAAACACATAATCAAAAAATACTATAGAACATTCTTATTAGTAGACCATTCTTATCATTTATCCATGTGAACTTTCAGGTGCAAGTGTTTGTTTCCTTAACTTAAAACAGGTCTATTATTCAAAGTGGTGAAAAAAATGGATGAAGAATGCCGTAATGAAGTTCCGAAGCACCCTCGTAATGCTTGGATATTTTTCTAGTATGTCTTTTTGCAGCTTTGTGAATCTGTTAATGCAATGGCATATATTTATGATATTGTAGTTTGATTTGTAATTTGTTGGTTGTAGCCAAGAACAATGCAAGTTGAAGGATAACGATTCGTTAAAGCCAATGGTAACTATTTAATTTTTGTTATTTGAGTGTTTACACTTATGTGGATTTTGAACTTCTCAAGTTAGAATTTGTACTCTTTCAATAATTGTAGTCAATAGAGAAAATTTCTGAAAAGTGGAAAGCTTTAGGAGACCATGCTAAGCGAAAGTACAAGAAAAAATCTATCAAGAGTTCCGAGAAATACAAAAAGCACAAAATTAAGCTTGATCTTCCGAAGGCTCCAAAGGTGATAATGGTATCTATGTTCATTCATATGCTTTTCAGTTTTTATTGCTCTCGTTAAATTGATTAGAGTTGTTGATTTTGTGTTTAGAACACCTTTATTTCAAGGACTCAACTTAAGGCGGCTTATGATAGGATGCAAGAACTTGATCCGCTTCAAGTAGAGAGTGTAAAAGCTATGGGGTTTGGAGGTCTCTTACAACTGAAATGTACGAAGTTAGATCGATCTCTTTGTGAGTGGTTGGTGCGACACTTCGATCCTGTGTCTCTTTGCTTGCATGTGCATGGCAAGGACTGCATAATTACACCACTAGATGTGAACCACATTTTAGGATTGCCATGTGGTGGCCAGAGGGTGATCCTTGAAGGGGAATATACTGAAATTCATGAATTGTGTTTGAAGCATAAAGTACGGGACCAAGGTTCTATATCTTTTGATCATTTACAAAATCATTTGATGAACAACAAAAAGGACGACAATGACTTCAAGGTTTCATTTGTGTTATACATAATGGGGACTATTCTATGTCCAACATCAGAATTTGGAGTCAATAAGCGTTTTCTCCATGCATTAAAGGACCTGTCCTCTGTAAGGGAGTTGGACTGGAGCCAATTTGTTCTTAAGTTTTTAGCTGAAGGCATTCAAAAGTATCAGGAAGGACGCAAAGTGATTCGGGGATGTCTATTGTTCCTAATGGTACATCTCTTAACTTTGTTTATTACGTCAAAGTTTTTTTGAATGTTGAATTGATTATATATGTCATTCTTTGATTTTCCTACAGTTGTTTTACTTAGAGCATTGCACGCCAGCCGAATATTTCAGTTCCCGATGTGGTATGCGACCTTCACCCCGCCTCTCAGCTTGGGGAGATAAAGACATAAGGGAGAGAGCTTGTTGGTTCAACAAGACAAGCAAACGGGAAGGTGAAAAGGTAATGTGTAGCTGCTATTGACCAATGATGGATCCTTTTTGCTGCTACTATTGCTTCCTGTTACTGCTATTTGCTGCTGCTGACTGCTGTTGTAGTGGTAGCAGCTACGTACAGTTGGTATTTTTTGGCTACTCATACTATTATATTGCTCTTTTTCCGTAAGGATCAGTTCTAGAAATGTGCCTGTCATGTGGAATAGGACTGAATAATCTCATGATCTTTCCCATTTTTCATAATAGGTCAAAGTCATTATTGAAGATGGAGTTGGCAAGAGAGAGAGAATGATGAATCAAAGAAGGGAGGTTGACCATGATAAATCAATGGAGAATGACCAGGTTAAAAATCTAACTAGTATGGTAGAGAGAATGTCGAGCCTATTAGAAGAGACATTGGCCACTATGCATGAGAGAGATCGTAAGCGTAAATATTCTGCGACTAATGGAGGCATTAACAAGAAAGACACTCCATCTGCCTTGGACGAACCTGATGTCGGAGGACATTTCGAAACTAAGAAGGCAAAATGCACCGAAAATGCATTATCGGATCAAATGACATCTCCTCTAAAGACAAATAAGGAAAAAGGGAAGGAGGAAATTAAATTGAATGCTTCATCAAATAGATTACGAAAGATGGCAGCTAATGTTCGTGAGGCCTTGTCTCGTACGGCTCCTGCAATTGATGGCAAGAAGAAGCCTCAACAGAGATTGAAGACAAATAGGTTTGACAAGTCTCAACCGCTAAAGAGAAATGCCAACAAGGTAACAAGATGTGAATAATTATTATATTCTTAGTTTTATTACGGTTCTCTCATTAGAATGCGTGCTTGCGAATTTGTAGAAGTATACCATGGAAGCGGAATCCAAGAGGGCAGATGTAATGGCCACATTGTCCAACGAAAAGCAGTTGATTGTAAGATATGTCTTTGACCATACCCAATCTGGAAGGTAGGAATTCTTACAAGGCAGATATAATTATACGTATTTAATTGTTAGACTAGTAACAATCTACTTTATTACTTGTAGGGAAATTCTTTGTGACTTGGGCATAGAGCACTTAAATAGGCATGATTTTTTTTCTGCACGGCCGAATGAGTGGATTGAGAGTGGACTGATAAACCTAGTTGCTTTGAAAAAAACTCTACTACAAAAGAAGAGGTACCCGAACGGATTATGGCCAGCATGGTATTTGCCCACCTATTTTTCGGTATGTATTTGTCATGCATTACTTCTTATAATGTTTTCGAATGTGGTTACAATTATTAACGTATAAGTGCTCCCTTTGTAGAATTATGCTTTGCGTGGTGGTCTGAATGCCAAAAGTTGGGCCAAACAATATACGGGAACTCATCGATACACGGGGGAACCCCAAGCATGTGAACGGGTGTACATCCCAATAAATGATTCAGACAGCCATTGGTTTATGTGTGTAGTAAACATCCACCATGGGATTGTATACATACTTGACTCATTGCCATCTCCGACGGAAAACAAAAGACGAGCAGAATTGGTCACACGTGTGGTAAAATACTTGGACGATTTATTTCAATACTTAGATGTGCCACAAGTCAAAAAATTTAGTATGTTCCCATGTGAAAGACTAAAATGGGTTCCAATTCAAGAAGCTGCTGATTGTGGCGTGCATACCGCCAAGTACTTTAATTTGGAGCAATTTATTGAAGACGAATTGATTATGGTAACAAACTAGTTTTATATATAACGTCATTTCTACCAATTTATATACTCAACACTTGTTCCTAATTTTTGGTTTAATTTCTTAATTGTAGCTGAAGTTCAGTTCTGCAGAGGGTAGGATTGGCTTAGTTTTGGACTTGATCATGTTTGAAGGGAACAATGTCAAGGAAAAGATTATGGAGAAGGCTAGAAAGAAATATCCCAGTCCTAAAGAGAAAAACTGATGATATTGTGGTGGAAAAATTGATCATATTACTGCTGACCGTGTAGTAGTTTCGATGTAAATGTAGCTGCCCTTTTGTTACTTAACATGGCTGCTGCCCTTTTGTTAGTTATCATGGCTGCAGCCTTTTCGATGTATATTGTGGCTCATGTAGATTGTTGACTTTCTGATAGTTAACATGCAGCTGCCTTTTTGTTAATTAATATGGCGCTGACTGACCATGTAGATTGGTACTAATTATGGCTGCCTTTTATTATTCGGAATAACTAAAAACTTATGATATGTATTCAATGATATCGGGGCCTTTCTTTGTTTTGATGAATGTTCTGAAATTTTATGCCTGCTTGTTGTGAATGAAGGGATACCCTACCATTCTAGTGGCCATGTCATAAAACTTGGGTTGCTTACCATGTCAAAGAGGACACTTACCACGAATAGAGGACGCACTTAACCAAAACTGGGCATTCTTACCATCGATTTTGGAAGGAAAAATAGTGACAGAACGTGCTTACCATGACAAAGAACGTACTTTTCACGAATATAGGATGTACTTAACCAAAACTGGGCATTCTTACCACAGATTTTGGAAGGAAAAAATAGTGACTGAAGGTGCTTACCATGATGAAGGACGTACTTACCACGAATACAGGATGTACTTAACCAAAACTGGGCATTCTTACCACAGATATTGGAAGGAAAAAATAGTGACTGAAGGTGCTTACCATGCTAAAGAACGTACTTACCACGAATACAGGATGTACTTAACCAAAACTGGACATTCTTACCACAGATATTGGAAGGAAAAAAATAGTGACTGAAAGTGCTTACCATGCTAAAGAACGTACTTACCACGAATACAGGATATACTTAACCAAAACTGGACATTTTTACCACATATTTTTGAAGGAAAAATAGTGACTGAATGTGCTTTACCATGACAAAGAACATACTGACCACGAGTACATGATATACTTAACCGAAACTGGACATTCTTTCCACGAATACTGAATGTTCTTACGATTACAAATGAAAGATGTTTACATGAAACAAAAGTTACGATTACATTTTCAAACTGCATACTACATTTTCGAACTACATACGATTACATTTACCCTTCAGAACCGTTGTCGGGAATTGTTGACCATCCTCCAAAGTTGGTGCCTAGGATCTGGGCCTGAACACTATTTGGATTTGTTGACCAACCAGCAGCCTGTATAGTTTAAAAGTTATAATAATTAGTGAATTAACAAATGGATAGTAGTCTATTGAATGACTGCATAATAAGAGACTTACCAAATTATGTTCGATACTAGACTCACAACCATTAGCAGTGAATGATTGTGGGTAATATGCAGATGAGTCTCGCCCAGTAAATGATTGTGGGTAATATGTAGATGAGTCTCGCCCAGTGAATGATTGTGGGTAATATGTAGATGAGTCTCGCCCAATGAATGATTGTGGGTGAACTATGCTCGAGTCTGATTCATTCTCGTTGATGTTTCCCATATTGTTTGGTACTAAATCCGGGCATTTCGTTCGCGTATGACCAGGTTGTCTACAATGGCCACATTTTCTTACCTTTGGGATAAAGTCCTTTGCCAAATTTTGGCTCCCTTTACGCTTGATAATGACGGGATCGCCAATACCAAAATGCATAGATGTCCCCTCAACATTGGTCTCTTCTCCCATTGCTCTTTGCTTGCTTTGAACATCTAACATGTACAGCTCTCTCATTTTGAATGATAACTTTGCGATTTCTTCTCTTGCCTCATCATATGCATTGGTTGACTGTGAAGCATAAAAAGCCATTTCGACACATGCAGTTGACAATGCACCATACCTTGTCGTTTGTGTTACCCATTCCGGCATGGGTGTGCGGCCATGAAGCGAGGAGGACTTGGCCATTTTTTTCCACCTTTGTGAGATCAGATAAGAGGGAATTTCCCTCAAGTGCTCCATTTTCATTACCGAAATCATATGACAACAAGGGAATCCAACTGACTCAAATTTCAAACAAGAGCATTTCATGATCCCTTCTGTTGGCTGATAGTTTACTGACCACGTTGCATCCTCTTGTTGATACCGAGATAAGTAGTAAACTCGAAAATCTTCAATCTCAACTTTATCCACCCGAAACAATGATTGCTCTTTCTTAATTTCATTGCAAAATTTCTTGAATATGGCTCGAGAAAATGTATCAGCTGCATGCTGTTCAATGCGTTTCATGGCTGTAGAAAGAATGGGGGAACTATTCTCACTCTCTACTTGTGCCTTAGCCTCATTATGTCGAAGTTTAGCAAGAGCCCTATCATATGCTTGAACAAATTCAAAAAGACGTAAACGTAGTTTTAGGAATCGATTCATAAATGCATTCATTCCCTCAACACGTTGCGTGCTTTTTGCTCCTGCAAAGAAAATACCTCGCAAGTACCCCTCAGCCCATAGGTGTCGTTTTTTGTAAACCTCTATCGCCCAATTGTTTTCATGAAGATTATAGTTGTCCACAAGATTTGTCCATGCAATTTCAAATTCTTCTTCCGTTGGCATTGACATGCATTTTTCAAAATCACACAGGAATCCGGGAACATGAACATTACTCACAGCATTCTTTTTCAGATGCCATTTGCACAAACGATGACGAGCATTAGGCAACACAGTTTTTATTGCTCTCCTCATGGCCTTATCTCCATCTGTCATTACCGACACTGGCATTTTTTCATTGCCCATGGAATCAAGAAACTTTTCCAATACCCATGTATAAGCCTCAACAGTCTCAACAGTCAACAATGCACACCCAAATATCGCAGTTTGAAAGTGACTATTGACTCCAGCTAGTATCACAAAAGGCTTCCCATAAGCATTCGTTCGATAAGTGGCATCAAATAGTAGCACGTCTCCAAAGCACATGTAGTCTGTTAGAGATGTTGAATCTCTCCAAAACAGATTATTTAACCGATTTTCCTCATCCACGTCATACTTGTAATAGAACAAGGGATCATATTCTGCTTTCGCACATAAATAGGCTAACGCACCTTCTGCATCCCCATCCGCAACCTCTATTTTGCGTTGAGCTGTAAAATGATTGTAAAGATCTTTTTGCGTGTATCCAACATTCTCATATCCACCAGATTGTTGTGCGGCAAAATCCATAATATGACTTGTTTTAATGCCAACTTTATGCATCGTATTAGCCGAGGCTTTATCGGGACTACGAACCTTCCTATGGGAGCGGAGAAAGGGCACACCCATAGGCCCTATCAAGTTGTGGTTGTGGAAGCTTACAAAGTTAGCTACCACGTATTTGTTTGATTTTCGATCTAATTTGAGATGAAATATAGCAGGACATCCAACTCTAGTTAGTGCCATCGGCTCTTTTTTTCGATTTTCTCTTTCCATATATTTAGCTTCTCGATATCCTTCTTTTGAGCAAACCCACTTCCTTGAAGTAACAATACCCTCATTGTCCTTATGAATATTATCCTTTCGGACACTAAAGCCTTTCACTTTGGCATATGCATTATAGAATCTTTCTCCATCCTCATCCGAATCGAATATCATTTCACAAACATCTTCTTCCGTTAATTCATCCAACCGATAATCGTCAAGTCCGTCATCAACACCATATCTATCATCATCGCTATGTCCATCATCATCACCATATCCATCATCATCGCTATGTCCATCATCATCACCATATCCATCATCATCACCATATCCATCATCATCGCTATGTCCGTCATCATCACTAGCGCCATCACTAATGTCTATCACTACATTCTTCCCTTTCAAACTGTCATCCATCCCTTTAAATCTGGTAAAATACAACCACAATCAGTGCTAAGTGTTTTCATATCTAGTGGTAAAAAACGCAACAAATTATGGAGATAATTCTAAATCTGCTCAAATAGTATCATTGTTTGTGGTAAGTATTTTCACATATCGTGGTAATCAACTGATATACATTATGGTCATTTTTATCTTGACAAACCAACAACAAACCAAAAACATAATCACTAACCATTTGCTAAAAATAATAAATTGTGTTCAATATCTAAGAATCACAACTAAATAAAGACTATAGAACGTGGATAAACTTACTTGGTCAAATTCTTCAATCTATTGTTCTTCAAAGTTAAAGAGGTTTTTCAACATTCATTCTCTGAGACAAGAAGGAATTTGTGTGGAAAAGTGAAAAATCAGATGGATAAGTTTGGGGAGTTTAAGGTAGGTAGGGAGAAAATTCGTATCTTTAATGAACTAATGTAGGGTAGGTAAGCATTTATTGCACAAGTTCGAAATGAAAGTGAATCAAATTTGAAAGTAAAGAAATCCTTTTTATAAGGTAAGTACTATCAAGAATTGTGGTATGTATACATATACCATGAACAACCGAATATTGTGATGATAACAAAAACCAGATGGCATGGTATAAATAGCCTGATTTTGTGGTAAGTATAATATTAATGACAGGTTGGTACGTATTTATGTAACATAACTAATGTACCATAATGAGGGTAGTTAATAAGGTAACCACCACAATAAATGTGATGTTAGTTAGTTCTACTTAATTTGTATTACCTTGTAATTAAAACATAATACCTTAATGATTTAAAAAACTAAATACTGTATTGAATGGGTCATTAGAGATTAATAGTTAGTGGTTACTCTTACATTAGCCAATTATATCAATCACTTATTGCTTGCAACCAAGACTACTGTTAACTACTATTCCTACTAATAACATTGATCACTATTAACCTACATTAACCAATTCATTTTAGCCAAGTATATTATTACACAATCATCACTATATCATCACTTATTGAATATGATCAATTAATTAAGCTCTCAGTCAAATGATTCTGACTACTATAGTATATTATAGAGATTAATCGTCACCCTACCACTAATTGAATAGTCTAATGTCAATTATAACTACTAATTGTTGTAATATCATTCAAATAAATTATGAAAAATATAATTAGGAGATTATTACAATTATATGGTTTATATTTATTATTTTTAAAAATTTGTTATAAGAAACATATATACACAAAGTAAATTTTTAATGGAATATATTAACAACATTAATTGTAATTTATTCAAAACAACAAATGAATAACTGTTTTCTCAATAATATTTGTAAAATACTTTTTAATTAAAAATAATTTAATGAAATATATTAACAAGATGAATCTAAAATCAAGGTAATTTTTTGTCTTAA
Organism: Rhododendron mucronatum var. ripense; assembly: GCA_019656295.1. NCBI lineage: Eukaryota > Viridiplantae > Streptophyta > Magnoliopsida > Ericales > Ericaceae > Rhododendron > Rhododendron mucronatum. The sequence continues at coordinate 338,368 of BPLT01000265.1, forward strand.
ATGTTTAGTTTTCAAAATTTGTTATAAAGAATTTGTTTACAAATTAAATATTATTAAATTAAATTCATATTTTCACCTAATATTTGATAGTCTATTACACAAATAATTAGGAAAATGGGAAAAAGTAGGGTGAATATGACAAAAATTGATATGAACTTATAAATTTTTAATAATTAAAACAATTCTTGCAAAAAGGTACATTTTCCGCCAAAAAAAATTTATTTTCCCGCCAAAACCGGCTACCTAGAGAACAAGTTAGAGAGAGAAAGGGCAAAACCGTTAAAGTGTAGTCTTTTGTTGTGGTAAGTAAACAATATTTTGTGGTAAGTGTCAGCATAAACTGTGGTAAGTAGAGCCAGTGTTCATGGTAAGTATAATCACGTTTTTTTCTGAAAAAAGGGACAAAACCACCCTACTTTTCGGAAGTGGTTTTCATCCAACGGCTGAGATTCATCCAAAACTGATCTAAAGGCCCAGATTAAATGGGGGCATGATGCCCCAATACCACTTTGGGGCATCATAGAAAACTTGTAGCATTTGACTACTGCTTTTGTGTGTGTGTAAGAGAGAGAGAGGGAGGGAGAATACCTTAATTGGAACAGAGCAGGTTTTGCATGGGAACAACCGAAAGAGTGGTGAAATGAATAAGAGGGAACTGCTGGAGACGGAGCAGTTGAAGGGAAAATGGGTGGTAACTGTTTTTGGCATTTTTTTTTTGCGTGGTAAAATGTCTAATTTATCCCCAAAACTATCTATTTTGTTTTGTGTGGTTTTTCTCTTTAGAGGGTATTTTAGGAAAGGAAAATACATGACGGAGACACCAAAAAGGTGCTCTCCCTTTATATATTAGAATAGATATCGGGCTTCCTTTTTTTTATCAGTTTGAACAAAAATCTTTTCTTTACCGAACTCCCTAATCTTCTAATATTCCAAGAAATTATCTGCATAATTAACAATCAACCCAACAACAAATCTCCACAAAAAAGATAGAAAAAATTCTACCCAACAGAAACTCTCTCACGAACAAGAGAGGTTTCCTGATTCCAATTCAATCATCTTACGAAGGATTAAATCATCATTAGGGCAGAAATTAATGCCTAACTCACCTCCAACAGCCATTGTTGCAAGAACCTCTCGGACGACTTTGGGATTAGTTGGGGAAGAATCCTCCGAGACTGATGAAAAGTTGTTGGCCAACATTTCTGGGTTGAGCTCGATTGTCTCACTGATGCTCGCCAAGTTTGAAAGCTGCCTTCGTCTCCTACGCCTACATCCAGCGTCTTGGAGGTCCACCACCAAATTGAGGCTAGGTAATTGGGAACACCTCACAAGGTCCGCCCGAAGATCAAGATCGGCAGCCCTCCCACCAACCCCATCTTGAGCCCTCACCCCCTTTTGCATTTCAAAATGCCCTGCCACATCACCCCCCACTATATTACCCTGACTAATAGAATTAGGCCCACCAAGAAAAGAGCCCAACTTCATGTTAATACTCCCAGGTCCAATCAGCCCAGCATCACCACCCAAGTCTATGGTCCCCTCCTGGGCTAAATACTCCTCTTGGTTCACCAAATTATTTTGGGCCAAATGGCCCACTCCATTCTTAGCCCCATGTTCCCGCTCCACTGAATCTTCTACTCGAGATTCAAATTCCTCCGAGCAAGACTTGGATTTGGTACTATCAAGCATTAAATGCATACCTCCCTTTTCCTTCTTCGAGCCCCCTACTTCTGATGAAGAGTCCCATCCCTCATCAGACACCCTTTTTCGAAAGGGCTCTCCTATTGGGTTCCTTGCCACGTCTCCATCATCTTCTATAGCCTTCCTGGTTTCAACCTCCATGGTGGGATCCCCCAGAGCTTTGATCCCAGCCTCTTTAATCATGGATCGAGGAAAACAAGCTTCAACTTCATCTGGATTAAAGAAGGACGCGGATTCGGACACCTTAACTGCAAATAATTCCCCTTCAACCTCAATCTGGGTCCATCTGTCTATTGGACTAATCTCCTCTGTTGCGATCAAAATTTTCCCTTCAGCAAATGACAAGTCTTTGATCGTTTTCTCGTCCCAACATAATAAAACAACCCCACACCTCGGCAATTGATTTAAAGGTTTGGGCATTCCAAGCATTCAATGGAATTCCTTTACAACTTAGCCAAGCAAATCTCTCATGGCTTGCTGGTTCTCCCCTTCGAGGATTCACATAATGAAACCAAAGCTTCATCCACTGTCCCTTAATAAGAGAGTCCCTTACCTCTTGATTTTGAAAAGTGATCAGAACATACCTTCCACCCAATGAATGAAACTGAGCCACTCTGTTCGTCTCCAAACTAAAGCTCACGTTGAGCGTCATCATGGATACCACTCGATGCATAACGGCCACCGCACTTCTATATAGCCACCCATTGCCACTGGGTTTGACGTGTACAATTATCTTTGGGTCGCCTCCCACCTTCGATGACTCTCCGCACTTCCGTTGATCTCTCCACCAGCTTCTGTTTGCCCGGCTTCTGAATCAGTTCTGGCCCCTGTTCTGATATCCTCTCTCTCTCTCTGGGCTTGTATGAAAACTAGGCAGCTTCACCCTCTGTTTCCCTTCATTAGGCCCAAAGTAAGCTTCTTTAACAAACAGTCTGGTATTTTCCACCCAAATCCCATTCATTTTAGAAATTGCCATGCCAGCTGCCACATGACAGTCATATCTAACGAAACCAAACTGATTTCCCGTGCGTTTACTTCTTTTTACGCGGAATAAATGCATCCCTAACCACCCCATACTTATTAAACACCCACTGCAGCCACCTCTGATCCTTGTTCGCAGGAGTGTTATCCACATACAGAGTGAATAACTCTCTGTTTCCTGTCCCTTTTCCTGATTGACCCCTGTGATTTCTAACCACCGGAATCCATCCCCCATCGTGCTCCCCATTCAACCTGATGATTTCTCTCTCACTCTCACTCTCTCTCTCTCTCTCTCTCTCGTTTTACTCTTGTCTTTTTACTTCACTTGTCTGTGTTGGATTCATTTAGATAATCTTTCTTCTTACAATGAGTTTTTTTTTTTTTTTTTGGGCCGAAGTTAGTATTATTAGAATAATTTTAAATTAGCTTATTAGATGAGTTGAGTTTCTCGCCTCTTTATTCCTAGTACATAGTTAAGTACACTATCTAATTTCGTTATGTCAAAGGCCTCTTGGCTCGTGTCGTGCCATGCCATGCCATGCATAGATAGAACAGCTTGGTAGTATGCAGTTTTAGAACTCTATTTGATTTAGGATTTCAGGAAGGTTTTCGGATTAATGAGTGAAGAGATATAGATAGAAAATTGAGAGTAATACTTAGACAAAAAACTTATTTGGGACCATCCTGAGAGAGAGAGAGAGAGAGAGAGAGAGAGAGAGAGAGGGCGGTTCAATTCTAGAAAATCAAAAGCGAACAAAGTCCAGAATTCTCATTAATGAAAAATTATAAAATTTGTACAAAGATGTACTAAAAGAAACCAAGTAGAGAGAGGCATTTTCCACCAGAGGGTCCTTTTTAGCCGAAACACTTGAGAAGATATAAAACAGGAATGTCGACTGAAGGTGTAAGGAAAAGGGCGGGTTAGGCTTCCGAGACTTGGAAGCTTTTAACGAGGCTGCAGGCGGTTAGTAACGGGAGATAGATAGATCTGCAAACTCGTATTTTCCTCATACCAATTTCCTGGAGGCCAAATCGGCCGGTGTCATCTGCTTCGTGGGCGTGGCAAAGTATTTTGTCTAGCAAAGGCCGGGGTGGTTGCAAAGAGGGTTGTGGAGATGGAGAGTGGCAGATGGAGGAGGATCGATATTTGGGGATACCCGTGGTTAGATAGATGATTCAGTTTACCCGAAAATCCTCGCACCTAAACCCGCAAGACAGTCAAGTTCACAAAGTTTGCGAATTAATTGATACAGATCGAATGGAATGGAAGGAAACATTGATTAGAGCTGAGGTTTTTTTTCCTCCCCGTGATACAGAGCAGATTATGAGTCTACCTTTGAAGGGGAACTTCATCTTGGAAGGGGATGCTCAAACGATCGATGTTGCAAGGAGTGGCTAATTAATGCCAAACCATGCTTGGATGTCATTGTTCGAGATATTTTTCATTTAGTTCAATTTTTTAATTCTTGTTCCACGTTCTTTTCAAAGGTGGCTCATTTAGTAGTCAAGTATGTCCTATTTTTTCGTCCAATTTGCTACCTGACAAGGGAATTTCCCGGACTGAGTATGGGCAGAGGCCTCTTTTTGTGGGCAAAAAAACCCGATGATTTCATCTCATGAGCAATGAACAGCTAAGGTACTACACAGTATTGAAATAAAATCTGGATTGTTAGATTGCCAAACGGACAATTCAAACCGTGCACAGCACGGTAGCAGCCGTGTTATGCAGTTTGATAATGTCACACTATAGCTTAAATGAATTACTCACTGTGTACATGCACTCGGATTAAATGAAGTACCACATTTTGATATTTACCCAATCGATTTAAAGAGACTAAGAGACGCTAGGGCGTCACATTCATAGATATATCCCAGAATAATTCGAGTCGAGCACCGTTATCAAGTTTGGGAAACAAGAAGAAATAATTGTTCAATTTTGATTAATTGCTCAATCTGTTAATCTTGACTATATTGGTTTCTTGATCAAAACTATGGCCTTGGAAAAATTTATTTTTAGGAGAGTTTTTTATGACAGCCGATAAAATTAATTATTCTAGTAATATACTTCAGTAAGAATTTTAGTTTATTATTTTGAAAATTATTATTTCATTAGGAATCTTTCTGTTTTGGCATAAACTCCTAATTGGTACTCCGATTGATCTGTTAGTCGATCTGTCTAGTCCCACGTTACATCAAAAGAAGTTAGAAGGTTTCGATTGACTGCAGATTAATAATCAGATTGGTCGGCTGGTTGGTCGATTTGCAGATTTTGTCGTTTTTAAAAATAATTGAATTGCTTATAACTTTTAGTAGGAAATTCCGTTTTGGTTGCCGTTTGTTTTGGCAATTTTCTTATTTAACCTAGTATTTGATTCTGCAGCTAATTTTCAATTTTTTATTTTTGATAATTTTGATTAGCATGTTTAGTGGGTGTTCCACTTTTTTAAAAAAGGAGGTTTTAGAAAATGAAAGTAATTTCAAGCTCAAAAATTTTGTATTTACGCAAATAATTTTTTTACATATATGGATCCTGTTTGATAGATCTCATTGAGATCTTTAATACGGTGTAAAAAAAATTGAAAAATTATTTCTCATTTACATTATATTTGAGATTGAAATTACCTTTTTTTTTTTTGAAAAAGAAGGTTAGAAAGAAATCGGAATGGGGTCTTTTTAATTTCTTAGTTGGTTTAGGGTTTCTTTGCCCTATAAGTATCATTGTAAGCCCTATGGCCGAATTTAGTTGTTATTGAAATAAATAAAATCGAAATTTAGTTCATATTGTGTGTTTATGGGGGAAGTACCTCTTGTTCATACCTATACTTATTCGTGTTTGTGTTTTAAAGAGAGAATCTTTAACATAAGCAAGTTTGTGATTTCTTTTGCAAATAGTTTCGTAAAAAGAAGTTGCGTTGCATCAGTTTTCAATATATGCTTCTTATTTCTAGATATTAACAGGGTGATCGCATATTAACATGCCTCTTCATCTCACGATCGAGTCACAATCCTCACATACTGTGGTCTATATAAAAGTTTAAACTCAAATTATAACCGAACGTGATTTCTACTATAATACTACATCCGTCAGCCACAAAGGGTCCATTATGAAAATATGTGCAATTTTTGGATTAAAAAAATAAAAGTACTTCTTTGCATAATGTTTTAAATATATGTACTAATTAAATTAAACAACTAATTGAGGTCGTTAATACGGTGTAAAAAAAAATACTTTATATTTTAATCTGAATATTACGCGTCTCTTTTTTTTTTTTTTTTTTGATCGGCAACAAAATTTTATTGAACTCAACAAAGGATACATCGAGGTGGTGAATATTACACGTCTTACGACAGCTCTGATGATATTATCTAATCTAGTCTTGACATTAACGTTAGTAATTGTTTTGAACTGCTTAAGGGGAGGCTTGAATCTTGATCTGTTCAACAAGGTGGGACATAATTACTTCTCAAAATTCCACTCGCACATAGAAACAGAAATTGATTAATTGAGTCGTAATTCTATTACTTCGAAAGAATAACATCGTGATAAACACAGAGCCATTAATTCGCTGTAAGATTACAATATTCGCTAGATTGTGATACATGAAAATCTTCTTTGCCGTTCAAAAAAAGAGAATACACTCTTGGAATTGAATGGTACAAATGTGTCTTATAGTACATTTTAGTATTCTTCCGGCATGGCGTGGCTATAGAAAATCTTCCTCTCCCAAAGCAAAAAACAGAAACAAACCAAAAGAAGAAGAAGAAGAAGAAGAAGAGGAAGAAAAAGGAATCAGCGAACCAATTCCTTCAGTCGCTGACATACCTTTGCAGTATCCACACCCACTCTACATACTTTCACCTGCAAAGAAAAATGAAACTCATGAAATTAAACAACGTTAACTTCTGTCCAAAAAGATCTATCTAACGAACCTAACGCATCTACACCGTTACCATTTGTGGGGTTTGCAGTGAAGCTTAATCAATTAATAATTGTAGTGGGCGGAGGGTGGTCCTCAATTTGGACAGCCTGAATGGGCCCAGAACGGACTGAACCGGCAGCAAAGGACACGGAGGGCTCGTTAGGCCGCTCCACACATGATCGTATGGGTAGATCAAGGTGCCAGATCGAGTCAAGACGATGTGACGTACAGTGGTATAGCGCTCGGTAACAGTACGGTCTGGCCACATGGCGTGATCCCTTACTGAAGGACTGCATCATGTCGGTGACCTTGGCCTCCAAGAAAAGGCACTCTTATAAATAGCACATTGATAAACCCTAATAGATATGCCTTCTTCTCGCTGTCTAAGCTCTGTGTTTTCCTTCTCTCAGGCGGGCACTAACTTGGTCGTCTGAGTGCCTTCAAAGATGGATCCAGGATTTTACCTTAGCAGTGGCGAAATGTATTCTAAAAAAATCTAGTAGTGGCGATACTATATAAGTTGGGCATAATTTTTTTTTTTTTACATATAATAATTACATTTTCTAAAATTCTTGTCGTGGCGGTCGCCGCCACTAAACCCCCTCTGATCCCATCCTTGAGTGCCTTCTGGCCACCTTCGGCCCAACGCGTCACTAATTGGCCGTTGCTTCTCTTGCAGGAACCAGGGGAGGAAAAGGGGAAGCTTGACCTATCGAAGTCACGAGATTCAAAGAAAGGGAGATCCGACCCAAGAGTGAACACAACTCCACAATATTATTTCGTTTTCTTATCAAAGCGAGCTTGGTGTGTGTTATAGACATAGACGTGTTTGTCTAAATCGTCATGCCAATCTTTCTTTTTTCTAAGTGTGTTGTTATTGCCCAATGTTATTATTATTATTTAGGCACGACAGTGCAACAAATTAAAGCTGGACTCACTCCAACAATAAATATTTTTTTTGAAAATGCAGGATGTTCCAAATCAACTTGCGCACATCTTGAACTAATCTCTATTGTTTTTCCTATAACAGTTTTACACGCTTATAATGAGCTGACTCCAAAAGTTTTAGGCAAGGAATCGATTTGAGACCTTTTAGCATTTTGTAATGAACCTTACAAAGTTCCCAAAACTTGTATTTAAATTACTACACCACTACAAGAGATGTTTACAATAGCCAGTGTCGAAGCTAGGAATAAAATTTTTGGGAGACGAGTTATAATAGGAAGCAATTAACCTCAAATATCCTTCTAATCATTACTCAACAAATAAGTAAAAAAAAGAAACAACTACTAATATCCTTGCATTCTATAGTCGAAGGAAAAACAAAAACACATTCTCAAAATTGATCATCCATCAAAATAGAACAAAAATAGTTTAGTAATTTATCAAAGTTGAACCGACGTTCTTTTAAATTTGGAAAATCATCTAAAATTGGCAAAATGCCGAAATCGGAGTTTGAAAAGTGAAGATTAATGAGTCGAGATCCTAAAGGCGTTCGGTTCCAATTGCCGGCGACAATGAAGAGTTCAGCTCAGATTGCCGGCCGCGGTCGAGTGTCCAAGGCATGCGTTTCTTCTACTTTGAATATGGAGGCTAAGACTTGAAATGATTTCTGTTTGGAAGAAAAGTTGAAAACGTTCCGCTCCAAGTCAAACTTTTATCTTCTAGCTATTCTTTTCCTTTGAAAAAAAAGAAAAAAGAAAAAGTCGGGTGGGGGGGGGGGGGGGGGGGGGGGGGTGGGGGGCTTTGAGGTCCCGTTCCACTGAACCTTTTTATTCAATAAGTACAATTTTGCAATGAGTGTTTAATGCGACTTCTTCTCTCTCTCCCTCTCCTTTACGCGATTTGGGCGAATTTTCTACCTTTAGGGTTTCTTCATCTAGCCAGCCGCCGTCGAGGGGACGAGGGAGGAGCCTCTCCTTCCCTCCTGCCCTGGGCTCCTTCATCTCCCCCTTTCCCTCTCACTTTCCCTCTACCCTTCAGATCGCTGTTTTTTGTCTTCCCTTTGTTTTCTCTGTTTGCTGTTTGGATCACCGCCCTCCCTTATGTGGGAGGATGTGGCAGTTGAGCTCTTGCTCTATCCACCGCCGGTCCGAGCTTCCTTGGTCCCTCCAAGAGCCAAGCAGTGTTAGGTGGTGTACGGAGTCTCAAAGGTGCAAGGGTTTGGTTAGTGGCAGGGATCTAGCGGGTGTTGTGATTGTGGGGGCTGATGGTGTTGGGTGGTGTTCTGTAGTTTGTTTTCTCTAACTTTTGTTTGGCAGGTTTTTTTCAAAAATTTCAAAAAATGATCGATAAAAATGCGGTTTCGATCGGTGATGTTTCTTTCCGGTGGTGGTGAGGTGTGGATATGGTTCCCATGGCTGGGTTGCTCAGGTCGCTTTGTGTGCAGAAGGCCGGTCAACAGCCATTTCGGGTTCTCAGTCGGGCGTGGGGTCAACATTTTTGTTGCTCCGGATTTTGCTATTGCTGATTGAAATCGGGAGCTGTTGGGAATTTGCAGGGGTCTATTGTTGGTGGTGCTTTGCTCCTCTTTGCTCTAACTGTCTTCGGTATTCATTTTCGTATAGGCCGGTTCCCGTCGCCGGTCTCTATATTTGAAAGAGGCCGCCTCGGCTTAACGGAGAGACTGGGCTCCGGTGGTTTGTGCGACGGTGGATGTTGAAGATGGTTAGGGTTTGAGGTTGGTTTGGGTTGGCTGGTCCAAGGGTTGGGCCAGATTTGGATGTTTTGGGCTTTCGTTGTATATTATGGGTATAGGGTTGGGCTTTTTCGATTATATGTTTTGGATCCTTGTAGACCTTTAGGTGTTCCGGGCTTTACCTTAGAGATGTATTGTCTAACTCTTTGTTGGATCCCCATTCTGTTCCTGTTTTTAATAAAATTTATTTTTGCTGATAAAAAAAAAGTACTTATTTTGCAACTTTGGGAGAAAATTAAATAAGAACCATTGTTCCACTAAGATCAAGTTCTAGCTAAAGAAATAAATACTCATTCGGTGTACGCCATTTTTGATTACCTAAATCTTTCAATATAGATCTCAAAAAATATGCAATATGAATCTTGTTTGATAGATCTCAGTTACTTTTAATATACAAAGTTCTCAATATCATAAAATTTATTATAAATTGAAAGATATAAGCAATCAAAAAATGACATGAATTTTGAAATGTAAAAATAAAAAGGCAGAAGGTATAAAAAGTTAGTGGAACCGGAACATGGGTTCTTATCGGGTAAAAAATAAGTACTTATTTTGTTAGCAGAACAATAATACCTCCACCACTGACACTAGCAAAACATGAAGATGAAATGGGAGCTACAGAATATGGCAATTAATGAGATCACCTGAGCATGGAGAGTATGAAAAACCTTATCACCCACGGTAGAAAAGCTAGCACTCACCACCTCAGCTCCTTCATCCTCAATCACACCAATGGCTTCAGAAATCGTGAAGTTCTTGTTCAACCCAGTTATCAAAACAACTTCTAAACTTGAACCTAAACATTCTCTCAACTCAACCACCGGCAATTCGATTCCTATGCTGGTATTACCGTCGTTATCCGTGCCGTCGTGGTTGCCCATTGCCAGTGCTGCCCTCCTTGCCTTCAGTTCCCCCACTCTTTTTTCCAGTTGCTTAATGTATGTTACTGCATCGTCGAGCTGATGTTGTCGCGGTTGCATGCCCTGAAAATTTGTGTCATTATGGGGAGAAATATATATATTATGGCTTGGAATTGGAATGACGTCTATTTGACTAGAATAGAAACAAAGGACGCGGATCAAATTATTTAGGTCCTCTCAAATTCAGCTCAATAAGCTTAATTATGGTACTCTTTAACTTCGTAAGATCACAACCAAGCTACTTGTGATTAGCTCAAAGAAACAATTATGAAGGTTGATTTGTAGTGTACAAATTGTGAAGTTCTTAATAAATTAAAGTTTGAACAACTTGATATTCAGCTCGTTTCAGTACAAAAACAGTTGTTTTCATCTAGTAAGCTCACAGTGGTTGGTATTAGCCCAGTTAGTACTGAAGAAAATGCGTCGAATGCCGAGCAAAAAAAAAAGAAAATGCGTCGAAGATGTGAAAAAAGGGATGCAAAAACTGTTATTAAGGCCATAGTAGGGAATTCTGAAGTATCCTCCTCTTATGGTGAACCACAACATGTTGCACCTTTTTCCATGGCAAATGATATAACATTTTGTGGTGAATATTGATAAAGTGATTTTGCAAATATTATTCCATTTTGAAAAATACTGCTGTAATATGCCTGATGTGGGAAAAAAATGTTATGCCTTCTTTTGCTAAATGTTATATACCATTTTATGGTTTTATTTTGTTACCCGTTAATTGTGAACTTTGTCATGCCATCCGCGATTTTTGGGTACCCCTTTGTATGGTTACTGTGAAATTGAGTTACCTATGAATTTTAACTTTCTAAAAGTCAAGATTGAGCTAGATTATAGCTTTTGTATGAGGATGTAGTTGGTTGCCTATTATGCAGGATTTAATTTTTGTGTAAAAATGGCTTTAACAATTGGAAGTTTTTAAATATCAATTTTTTTCTACTTAGAAAAATTAGGAGAACTGTTGATCATTAAAATATAAGGCAGTATGTATGAGATGGAAAAAGATTGAAAGTCACACAGTAAACCCTAGTTTTAAACTGTTGCCTCTCCATCTCACAAAAATCAAACCGTACCATCCATATCAACTAGAAGTCGAAATTCACAAAAGAAGATAATGAATTGTTTTTCCCATTCAAAAAAAAAAATTTGCAAAGATAGGAAGTTGATCTCTTTAGCATTCTATGATGTATGAAGTGTTGTTTGTGTTTGTGTGTGTGTGTGTGTGAGAGAGAGAGAGAGAGAGAGAGAGAGAGAGAGAGAGAGCGAGCCTGAGAGGAATTGAGATGGTGGGGAGGGATGAGAGAAGTGAGCTTGAAGCAGAGATCTTTCATGTGAATTCTCCTATTCTTCTCCACTATCTTCCGATCAAGTTTTTCATGACCGGTGTTGTTCCTCTTCATTATCACCCCAAGCAAGGATAAATAATTCAAGGGATGTCTGGTCAGAAGAAACGTTGATTTAAGAGTTTGGAAGCATGCCCACTGGCTCCCAAGTTTATTTATAGATAGGGACAACCCGACAAATCTTCGTATGAACACACGCAGAATTTGAATCTTAAAAAAGGGACATGTATGTCAGGTGTCAAATGTAAAGAATTTGGAGACCTTAGAAATAGGATGTTGAAAAGTTTAGAGTCATGCTACTTGCACATACATTTTTACACATATTTTAGACATACACTTTTATGGGGTTCACCTCAGGTCCCACCAATATGATCTGAAACGTTCATTATTTTTAAAATAATGTTTTAAGAGTTTCTGTAAAAAACCAACTCGATATAATATTGGTAAGAGCTTTTTCAGAAATCGCAGGGCGAGTGATTTCTGAAAAAACCCTTACCGATATCCTACGAGTTGGTTTTTTACAGAAATTCTTAAAACATCATTTTAAAAATAATGAGCGGTTCAGATCATATTGGTGGGACCCGAGGTGGGCCCCATAAAAGTGTATGTGTAAGATATGTGTAAAAATGTCTGTATCCTTAGATTTATTGAAATGTTTATGGGAGACCTTTAATTTATAACAATAAATTATAAGTCCCATAATGCATGGGCAGGTGTGGATGCATAAAAGCATCTTTCAAATATCTCAACAAAAAAAAAAAACTAAAATTTGTGAATGTGATGAATGAGAACGCGAGCAAAGCAAGAATTAAAAACAAGAGCGAAGACCATTATGAAGAAATTACGTAAATAATAGTAAGGCCCCGTTCCCGAAAGGGAAATAAATATTTACTTTTTAAGAAGGTAATTTTAAGCTCAAAAATTATGTACTCAAGCAAATAATTTTTCTATCAATATGGATCTTATTTGATAGATCTCATTGAAATCTTTAATACGGTGCAAAAAAATTAAAAAATTATTTTTCATTTATATTATTTTTAAATTTAAAAATGTGAAATAAATACTTTTTTTAAAGTATTCTGGTTCAATAATAGGCACACAATAGGAGGATGAATTAGGCCCCGTTCCAGAAACTTTCTTAAAAAATAAGTAGCTTATTTTACATTTTAAACTCAAAAATAAAGTAAATGAAAAATAATTTTTTAATTTTTTTGCACCGTATAAAAGATTTCATCGAGATCTTTCAAGCAAAATTTATATTGCATATTTTTAGATTTTAATAAAACTATAAATTTTAAGGTTGAAATTACTTTTTTTAAAAATAAGGACTTAATTTTTGTTCTGAAACGTAGCTTTAATCATCAGTCAATGACACCGTCAATTCGTTGCTGTACGGTGAAGGAGAAGAAAGGGGGAGAAATGCAGCTCATAGGAAAAAGGGAATTAAATTAATCCTCAGGTTTGTCAATTTCTATCGGGTCTACGGTCTATTTTTGGCCCCGCACAGAAGTTATATTCATTGGACTTTCTTCTCTGTCGTTGCTCGTACTCATAATATCATAAATATCATATGTTTGATATGGTAAATTCATTTCATGAAACCTCGAGCATTGGCCAAGCGGCCTTAGTCTGAAATTTATATAGAAATTTGCTCGGCTCCCTCCTGGGTTCGACTCTTGAGATAACCTCCCGCATGTATGGGTGAAATAATTGTGGGAGGAGCTGCAGTGATTAGTTCAAGATATGCGTAAGCTGATCCGGGTTAATTACCAGACAAACGAAAAAGAAAAGAAAAAGAAAAAGAAATTCATTTCATGGTTTACGTGGGCAGATTTTCCTCTATTGCTCTGACCCTTGACTCTTCGCGCAGCCACGCTTTCACCGACCTCCACGTCACATATATATATGGATGTGCTATTGATAATTATTGCTAGATTAGCTTCCTTCTTACAGTGAGTTTTTTTTTTTTGGGCCGAAGTTAGTATTGGTAGAATAGTTTAAATTGGCTTATTAGATGAGTTGAGCTCATGACCACCTTATTCTTAGCAGTTAAGTGCACTATCTAACGTCGTTAGACCAAAGGTCCCTTGGCTCATGAAATGTTGTGCATAGATAGCACCAGAGTTGTGAAATCCGTTCCGTACCGTACCGATGCTTAAACGGAACACAAAACTCAAGATCCGTTCCGGTTGAAATACCGGCCTATTCCGGTCAATACCGGACGATACCGGTCTGTTTCAGACATTTTCCGGTGTTCCGGATGGTACAAAATTACCTTCCCTCTCTCTCTCTTTTTTTTTTTTTACATTTTGTTTCTGTTTATACTTAAAATTTTACAACATGGTAGATATACATTAAATATATAGATAAAAAATATTAATTGCGGTAAATCCAGAACGGTATCGATATACAGCCCAGTACCGGTACGTACCATTCCAGTAGTAAAAACGGTACGCTAGCTGGTACGGGATTGACAGCTTTGGATAGCACTGCTTGGTACATGATTTTGGTAGCTTTAGGGCTCTGTTTGGTTCAGGATGTGAGGAAAGTTTGTGGATTAATGAGTTAAGAGATATATAGAGATAGAATTGAGAGTAATGCTTTGGCATAAAACTTATTTGGGACCATGCTGAGAGAGAGAGTGGTTCTAGAAAATCAAAAGTGAACAAAGTCCATAATTCTCATTAATGAAAAATTATAAATTTTGTACAATGATGTTAAAATTAAGAAACCAAGTAGAGAGAGGCATTTTTCACTAAAGGGTTTGTCCAGTCATTAATTTCAAGGCGTCAGAATTAGTCAAGGTACTCGCAAATTGACCCGGTCATCCGGTATTAAAAAAAATAGAGAGAGAATTTATGACTGCTTTTGAAATTTGAAACATGCACCCTGGCCTCAATCCGTTAGACAAGTTTAGTGGAAAAGATAAGAGCAACTCGTGGTTGAAATTCACTTTGATGTGTGCAGGGCGGGCTCAAGGATTTTGAGTGCCCAAGGCCAAATTAAAAAAAGTCTGCCCCTAATACATAACAAGTTTTACAACAACGATCAAAATACGAGAAAGCTAAATTAATATAAAATTTCTACTAATTGTTACATACGAACACAAAATACAAAGTCTTCGAGATCTCACACAAATGATCTGAGTTGTTTAATTTGTTGAAAATATTTTTTGAAAAATCATTTTAGCCGGATATAAGTAAGTACTTGATCTTTGTGTTTTTTTTTTTTTTTTTGTCTCTACTTGTATAGACCAAAAAAAATATCGTATAGATTAAGCACTTACCGATATCTGAGTGAATTGATTTTTATAGGGACCCTTCAAAAAATGTTGTGAACAAATTGCAAGGTTCACAATATTTGTGTGGGCCCTCAAAATAGGTCTCATAAAAGGAGGTGTACAAGTGGTGTACCCATACTGTTGGGATGGTGGGATTATTAAAATGTAAAGACTTTCTTTTGGTATTCATTTAAATTTTTTTCGTATTTGTGAGTTTCGCATCAACTTTTGTAACTTATTGATTTGTTTCAACGATATAAATAAAAAAAAACATAAAATTTGGATCGAAACTCGTAATTTTTAAAAAAATATAAGTCAAAAACCTGTATTTTTTTACTTATTTTTGTATTTTATAAAAAAAATTATGAATTTCGATCAATATGTTTTTTTTTACTTTTCAATCTCTCTCATTGAGATATACGTCACAAAAGTTTAACACAAAACTAACCAATACGAAAAAATAATTGAATAGAAAAAATAATAAGTCAGTCCTAACTGTTTAATCAAAAGTTAAACCTATCAAACCAACCATAATTTACTATGTTTTCTTTTTCTGCTTTTCACCACAGTAGTAAATAGTTGTGCACATGTTTTTCCAAGGCAACCAAAGGCAATATCTGAGTTGTCACCTATTGATTGGTGGGGCGGAAAAGAAGGTTTCCCATGTGAGCCGGACATAATTTATTCTCATGGAAAAAATCTGTCAGAGCTTCGGTTTCCTTTTTTTTCCGAAAATGGACCAATTAGTTCTCTGATTTACAAAAATGCCATCAAATTTTTGGGTCATCTGAGTTTTTGGGCCTTTATTTGCATGTTGGATGGGCATTTTTTTTTTATGGTATTGGACTAAAAAATAGTCCTAGTTAAACCCAAATTATAAAAAAATTGGAGTGTCCCAAAAATTGAACATTATGCCCAAAGCCCAGGCCTCTTGGGCCTTGGTGTTGGGCCGGTCCTAAATGCATGCGACCTATTCATCAAAGTGATTTTTTATTTTTTTTTTGCTCGGCAAACGAAATTTTATCATGAAAGCTCGACAGGATACATCGAGAAGGTAAAAACTAGAGTTGCTATGTGGGTTAAGGCAAAGGTTGATGTGAAGGTATATACAATGGAGGAGTTTAAGGTTTTTTTGGATGGAATTAGACTGTTAAAGCTGTAAATCGTGTTATTGGTTGGTGTGTTTTTTCCAATGCTCTGTTGGAGAGCTATGTAAGCTAAACTCTTTTGTCTTTTGCTTAACTATGTAAGCATTGTGTGCTTACTGTGGTTGAGCCTCTCGATGTATCCTTTCGAGCAATCATCAAAGTGATTTTCAACCAAGCATTACTTTTTCGGAATACTTTCGCGATAAATTTTCTTTATACCTAGCATTCCTCTTTAAGAAACCCTCCAATTTTACCTTTTACAAGGAGTGCACTACAATGTTACATATTCCAGTATTTAATTTGTAACGCCCCGCTATTTTCTAAAAATAAACTTCAAAATACACTGTATTTCAAACACTTCTAGGCCTTTATTTTCTCCATGAGCAAATTACATCATCCAAATAAACTCAAGCCTCCCTCTAAATAATCTTCTAAATGCTCCAAAATTATCAACTCTTCCAAGATCTCTCCAAATTAATCCTTATACGTTCCGATCAATTTCTACCAATCCGGCTCCACACCTGAAAAAGAAATTATCCGGAAAGTATACGATACAACAGAATAACAAAACTCAAAAGTGGCATCAATAAACGATAATCGACCAATAGTCACAAAGGCCCTCATACCATGTCATTCTCAGTACATGACCAGTGACACCCCCCCAATACCTTCCTCACCGAGTCAACCTCGACCCATTCTGGCTATTGGATAGGCTATTGGTGCATGAGTTCACTCGATCCCTGTACTAAACAATTCCATAATACTCATCCAACAATATCATATTTGATACCAATTATTCCACTTTCCAATGATATCCACAAGATTGAACAAAGATCACGAGATAATCAAAAGGAGTACAAAGATGAGATTGAAGAAAGAATTCCGGAAATAGGAAGCATATCGTATACTACCCGGATTACCTCAAAATATGACCGGCCTTCTTTTGTAAGAATCAACTCCTTTTTCTACATTTGACTAATTACTCTACTAGCCACCGATATCACTAACTTTTTCCCTCTTCTCTTTCTCCCCATCTATTCTCTCTTTCATTTCTCCATTTTCTTGATGGTGTGTGGAATGAGATGGGAAGGGAAGGAATAGGCATGCCTATTTATACTAGTTGGAAGAAGGGTCTAGATCACAATCTTAGATAATCATATCATATCTTACAAAATCTTATAATATCTAATAATATCCAATAATATCTTAGCATATCTAATCTAATCTCAATCAAATCTTATCAAATTTAATAAAATCTTATCATATCTAATAAAATCCAACCATATCTAATAATATCTAATCAAATCTTATTTAATCTTATATAATCTAACAAAATCTAATATAATCCAATCTTATCCAATCCAATCTTATCATATCATAGCTTATCCAATCCAATCTTAACAAATCTCTCCTAGAGTTCTCAAATCTTTTCCTAGATTGTTAGGATCATGAACCGAAGGCTAGGGTTCTATAATAGTTGGGTACAATCACTTTAATAAATGATAAAATAATTTTTAGTAAAAGAATTATAATAAAATGTTTAATTAAAAATTAGTTAGAGTTTCACCAACCAAAAAAGACTTTCTGAAGGTTTTTTTCTTATTTATAAAAAAATTGCGGATTATTGATTCGCCTCGACAAGAGTAATCGAAAAAATAAAATGTGATTATTTCTCAAAATATTTGGTTAAAAGTAAAAGATTTTTTTTTCTTCTTCTGAAAAATGGTTATTTCCAAAATATTTGGGAAAAAGTAAAAACCTTCTACTTTTTCGATTCCTCTCGTCAAGACAAATCAATAATACACAAAAGTTTGGCGCAAAACTAATGAACGTGAATTTTTTTTTAGAAAGGACAAAACCTCCAAACGTGCTAAAAGTTAAGTGAAATGGGGCATTTGGAGGCGTTTACACTAACCGCTACAACTTTTAAATTTTGTCTTTATTCCAAAAAAAAATTCCGTTTGTTAGTTTTGCGCAAAGTTTTTATATATTATTGGTTTGTCTTGACAAGAGGAATCGAAAAATAAGAAAAATGAAATGGAATTTTTCTTGGATATTTTCAAAAATACTTGTGTAAAAGTCATAATGTTTTACTTTTTCAATTTTTCTCGTCAAATTTGCAATCTCTTGTAAGACTCAAACCCAAGAAATAGATCATTGAGAAGGGGCAGAGGTAACAAGGAGCTGGGGTGGCATGCTTGACCGATTCCTAGATCTAAAATAATGGGTTGCCCCAAGCGTAGGGTTGAGACCGATGTAACACAATATCTGGTAAGACCGGAGTCGAATCCACTAAGGACGATGAAGTGTGTGCTGTGGAATCTCGGGTTGTTACTTATTCAAATGGGCTCTTAGGTAGCCACCCCTTGTCAATTGGTTGAGATTAACTAAACTAACGAAATTAATTGTACTTTTCAAATAATTAAAAGAAATGTACGATCATAGGATTCATAGCACTCGCAACCGGCCTGAACTCATCTGCTCCAATTGGTGTTCTTTAAAACATGGGCAAATTATAGTTACCCTCCTCTAACTATGTCTCGCGTATACTTACCCCCCTCTAACTTTTTTGTTTGGCACTTAACCCCCTCAAACTAACTGAAATTCACACGGTTATAACTTCAAACGGTCATAACTTCTTCATCCAAAATCGAAAATATGCAAATTATATATCGATTTCGAGGTCTTGAAGTCAGCTTTCAATGATACCAAAATCACATCACGATTCAAAGCACAGAGAAAGTTATGATTAAAACGGTCTTTCTGTCTACCAACCCTTACTCTTTTGATCATAAATTTCTGTGTGTTTTAAGTTGTGATGTGATTTTGGTATCATTAGAAAGCTGACTTCAAGACTTCGAAATCGATATATAATTTGCATATTTTCGATTTTAGACGAAGAAGTTATGACCGTTTGAAATTATGACCGTGTGAATTTCCGTTAGTTTGAGGGGGTTAAGTGCCAAAAAAAAATGTTAGAGGGGGATAAGTGTACGCGAGGCATAGTTAGAGGGGGGTAACTATAATTTGCCCTTAAACATTTGATTTTAGACTAAGAAAGATACCCCGCAAGATGCAAACCCTTTTGGTCGCCGTTTACCCATTCGCAGCGGAAAATGAGTTTTGGACCCCATTCCCCCATTCACATGGGCTCCGACAATGCCCGAATTTATTTACGGGAAGTATTTTACCAATCTAAAATTATTTCTTTACATTATTTTATTTCAAAATAAGAGCATAATACGTCCGAACCGGTCACGGTGTGCTAATTACCCCGTGACCCTACCTATACAACTACTCACTCATTGTTAAGTAAGAAGCAAAATAAACCTTAACTTGCATCATGCTTGAAATCTAATTTAAACAAAAGATTAAAACTAAATTAAGATCCGGCCACAAGCAACTTTAATTAAGAGCACAAATTAAAACTAGTTATTGAATGCTTAGATACTTAAACAAAAAGTTGAAAACTTCAAAGAAGAAAACTCAGAAGAAAAATAACCAATATTCGGAACAAAAAGCTAAACCTCGCTGCCCCTCTGTTCTTCGTTCTTTGACAGCGTGATTCCAAGGAGATATCACGGCAGCCCCTCTCTTCGTTTTGTCCGTATGTGAGAATCCAAGAAGATATCTCAGCGCCTTGTTCTCTGGCTCTCGGTCTTGGCCTTTTTTTCCCTCTGACAGCGTGATTCCGAATTCCCCTCGATGGCTGCCCCCGTTCTTTCTTCGTCCGTGGAATCGCGCTTCTTGAAAACCCTTTTTCCTCCTTTCTTTTATAGCTTCTGTAGCCGACTAATAATAAGTAATAACCTCGTGGGCCGGCCGAGAATTTCCTTAGGCGTAATTCCGTGTTTTCTTTTGTCCAGGACTTCTGCCAAAACAAGTGGCCGGTAATAAAAGATAGCCTTTTGAGGCCCACCAAGACATGCAACAGTAGGAGCAGAAATAAGGGGAATTTTTAGGCCTGCCCAAAAAATTAGGCTCGGACCTAATTCAGTCCAGCAAAAAGAATTCTATTCCCCCTTTAGTCCCGGTGCTCCATTGTGGACAAAAATACCCCTCGCGGGTCAAAACATGCATCGCGGATCCTCTCGCCCGTTTTTGCACCTCGCGGGTCACGTTTTAGAACCCTGTCCATACGGCTCAACAAAACCCTTACTCTCTCCCTACCGCCACAGAACCACCCTAACTCCACCGCTACAGAACCCTAACTCTTTCGCTCAACAGCTCTCTCTCTCTCTCTCTCTCGCTCGCTCGCTCGCTCTCTCTCTCTCTCTCTCTCTCTCGTTCAATCGATCAGGCAACAACATTTCAAGATGACAAAGAAAGGTATGTACATTAAAGCATATCGAATATCTATGAGAATGGCCGCTGGTTCTCTTATCCGGCGAAGAAGGGGTCAGGATAATGAGTACTTTTGAAGGTTTCGCTTTACGTTTAGTCATTTTGAGTTTAGAAAAGGTTTCGATTTTTCCTAGTGCATGTACTTTTGAACTGGGTATTTGTCTATGAGAACTGCGTATTATACATGAGATTTGTCTATGAGAACTGTGTATCTTTCTACTGGAACATTGTATTTTCTATGAGAAGTGTGTATTTGTCTATGAGAACTGTGTATTATACATGACATTTGTCTGTGAGAACTGTGTATCTTTCTGCGGGAACATGGTATTTTCTATGAGAAGTGTGTATTTGTCTATGAGAATTGTGTATTATACATGAGATTTGTCTATGAGAACTGTGTATCTTTCTGTGGCAACATTGAATTTTCTATGAGAAGTGTGTATTTGTCTATGAGAATTGTGTATTATACATGACATTTGTCTATGAGAACTGTGTATCTTTCTTCTGGAACATTGTAGTTTCTGTGTATTTTCTATGAGAACTGTGTATTATACATGACATTTGTCTATGAGAACTGTGTATCTTTCTGCGGGAACATTGTATTTTCTATGAGAACTGTGTATCTTTCTACTGGAAGATTATATTTTCTATGAGAACTGTGTATTTTTTTATGAGAACTGTGTATTATACTTGAGATTCCTCTATGAGAACTCTGTATCTTTCTATGGAAACATTGTATTTTCTATGAAAACTGTGTATTTTTCTATGAGAACTGTTTATTTTTTTTATGAGAACTGTGAATTATACATGAGTTGTCTATGAGAACTATGTATCTTTCTACTGGAACATTATTTTTTTTTATGAGAACTGTGAACTATACCTATGATGAGCCAATGTAAACACTCTATCTCACTTTTGTTCATATATTTAACAGGACACAAGAAGGCTTACACACAAGATTTAAAAACTTCTTACGAGATTAGACCAAGAACACTAACAATGGAGGAGGCAGGAGTCATTACAAGATCGAAAACTCAACCTGACAGGCCAGCAACCTCGATGGTTAGCCAAGCATCACAGTCCCCTTTGCAAACTCGGGGAAAGAAACGACAAAGGCTTACCGAACAATCAGAACCAGACTCCTCAACCCAGACCCAAAAGCAATGCACGTTCAGGTCCAATGTAATAGGAACGGTGGGGCTATTGTCAAAACTGAACTTGAACAATGCCCACTTAGAGCTGTTGAAACAAACACCATTTTGGATGCTGATTGATGCCATTAGGAAAGGCAAGTTAGCTGAAAAAACTTGCATGAAGCACGATAGACCCATCCTGAGTATCATTCAGAACTATGATACCAATGACAGCAAGTTCCTCATTGGTAGTAAGAAGGTTGCCATAACAAGGAATGACATTAAGTTAATCTTTGGAATAGCTTGTGGGAACAAACCAATAGGAGATTTGAACAAGAAGAAGAGTGATGTTGCATTTGCAACAAGAAGGGGGATCCAGGAGGCAAGGATTGGTAGTAAAAAGATGAAAGACATGATCAATGAAATACTGCAAAAAAAAGAGGAATCCATAACTGATGAAGACATCCGAGATGTAGTCCGCCTCATATGCATGTTCATTTGCCTGACGTTGTTCTTCTCCACATCAGAAGTCACCATTGCATGGACGTATGTGCATTGCATGGAAAAAATAGAAGAAATAAAAGACTACGACTGGGCACAATCCATTGCAGAAACATTGAATACATCAATGCACAAGTTCCATGACAAACCAAGAGATGCAACAGGATGTGTGGTGGCATTAATGGTAACTTAAATCTACTATGCTATGAGAAATGTTTTTGGGTATTCTAATAATTTTCTTTTATTCTAATAATTTCCTTTTACCTGTTTTTGCAGTACTGGGTTTGTGAACATACGGATTTGATTGCACGACCAAAAAATGAAGCAATTCCAAGGCTACTAAACTGGAACACCTCAGACCTGAAAAAAAAAATTGATGGTTTTGAAGATTTGAGGAATGTCAACATTAAGGTATATACACTAATCAAATTGCTTAACTTGGACATGAAAATACACACTTCTCATAGCAAAAAACAAACTTCTCATAGCAAAACACACACTTCTCATAGAAAAAAAACACACTTCTCATAGCAAAAAACCACACTTCTCATAGCAAAAACACACTTCTCATACAAAAAAACACAATTCTAATTGTGAGTTCTCATCTTTCAGGTATATGAGGAGGAACTTCAAGAAACATGTCAAGAGGCTCAAGTCTACGGCATGACA
The DNA here is from genome assembly GCA_019656295.1 of Rhododendron mucronatum var. ripense. NCBI lineage: Eukaryota > Viridiplantae > Streptophyta > Magnoliopsida > Ericales > Ericaceae > Rhododendron > Rhododendron mucronatum. The sequence continues at coordinate 361,015 of BPLT01000265.1, forward strand.
CACCCAGAAGTTGTAGATGACAACGACATGGAAACTATATCACAGATGATGCAGCATACACAATCTCCTCAAAGTCCAGCAGTACAACGACTTGATGAGATACACTTAACTGAAAAACAGCAAACATCTCCTCTTGTGTCAACATCATCTCCTGAGCAACAACAAGCAATGTTCTCACAATCACAATCAGGCGAGACAATGGTTCCAAGTACCTACCAACCTCTGGACTCCATTAATTTCAGTCAGGGCGTAATTAAAGAGCACAACCAGATAGAGAAATTCTGTGACAGCTTACTGGAGGACAATGATCAAGTCATCATCAAGGATCTCCAGCAACAAGTCCCATATCTTCAGAATCAATAAGAAATACTTGAACAACAAAACCACGGACTTCAAAAGGACAAGGATACAATGAAAAATGAGCTGGAGGAAATAGAAAAAGAACGTAATGCAATGAAAGAAAAGCTGCAGAAGATGGTTACTATGTCCAACACAATGATGCAGGCCCAAGAACAACACAAACTCCTTATAGAGAAGACTGCAGTCTTGGAAAAGGACAGCGATGCAAAGAAAAATCAGCTGTTAGAAATGGAAAAACAAAGGCATTCATTAGAAGAAAAGCTGCAGGAGATGGATTCTATGTCCAATGTTTTCAAAAAGGACAGGGATGAAATGGAAAAACAAATGCTGAAAATGGGAAAAGAATGGGATTCACTGAAAGAAATGCTGCAGAATGCGGATTCTATGTCCAACAAAATCGTGCAAACATTCGAACTGAAAACTGCAGAATCGGAAAAACAGAAACATATGATGCTGCAACAGTTTGAAATTGAGAAGGAAAAAATCAAAAAGGACCTTACGATGCAAATTGAATCCCTAACAACTGAGAAGGGCCAGCTGCAAAAGTATCTGAGCACAACTGAACAAAGGCAAAAGGCTATAATTTTTCAAAAGGATGCAGAAATATGCAGCCTAACCAACAAGCTTTCCCTCACCAGCCAGCTTTCCGTCCAACCGCAAAAGCATTTACCTGTTGTTGAGACTGGTTCCTCTTTGCTCACACAAAGAAGTGAGGAAGCAATACATAACATCACACAAACGTACACTGATGAGAAGATTGAGCAAGTGGTCCATGAAGTTACACAACTATATGGTACTGCAAGGGAAAAGTCTGAAGGGGACAACAAAGATGACAATGCAAAACAAAGACCACGAAGGCAAAAAATGGATGACGACTATTACTATGGTTCAATCACAAATGATGGTCGCAAAAAAGAACAAATTGTCCTTGTTGAAAGTGATGAGCCACAAGCAGAAACCAAGAAACTTGCTGACAAGATCCCTCCCCTAGAAAAAAAGGCAAACACTGTCATTTCCTTGCTACCTGACAAATGCCAAGAAACAATCAGAAAATTTTGGGAACTCGAGGAGGGATGGTAAAAATGCTAAACCCAACAATTTACTGACATTAAATCATTTCAAATCAGCTAATGTTATGTATATCATGCAGTACACACATATGGGATTGTGAATTTGATGATCTGCGCATATATCAAGAAGATGTGAGGTTTCTGCTATGTGATCGAGAATTGACAGGCCAGGTGACACAACAAAAAAAGAAGCAACTCTCTTTCTGTATTTTAAGAGCAGTGTATATGATATCTGTGCTTTTGTATGAGAACTGTGTATTTGTCTATGAGAACTGTGTATCTTTCTACGGGAACATTGTATTTTCTATGAGAACTGTGTATCTTTCTACTGGAACACTGTATTTTCTATGAGACCTGTGTATTTTTCTATGAGAACTGTGTATTATGCATGACATTTGTCTATGAGAACTGTGTATCTTTCTACTGGAACACTGTATTTTCTATGAGAACTGTGTATTTTTCTATGAGAACTGTGTATTATACGTGAGATTTGTCTATGAGAACTGTGTATCTTTCTATAGCAACATTGTATTTTCTATGAGAACTGTGTATTTTTCTATGAGAACTGTGTATTATACATGAGATTTGTCTATGAGAACTGTGTATCTTTCTACGGGAACATTATATTTTCTATGAGAACTGTGTATTTTTCTCATAGACAAATGTCATGAGAACTGTGTTTCCCGTTAGGATAATCTTTATCAGAACTGTACGTGATAAACAAATTCTTTTTACATTCTGATACAGCCAATAGATGCCTACGTCCACTTGCTGACTACAACACTGCAACCACCAACATCTGGACCATCATTTTCATTGGGGATAGAAGATTCCCAACAAGATATGCCGTTTGTCTTCAACAGCTTTTCATCAGTAAGAAAAGGAAGCACTCTATCACAATTCATGTAGCATACACTCAAAGTTAAGAAGTTGCCTAATTATCTTCTTTCCAAACAGACCTTCCTTGGAGGTGATCAAGACGCAGCTAACAGAGCACTTGATGCTGTCCACTCAAAGATTTTGAACACCAGAACAATCCTTATCCCAATATATTGTTCAAGCCATTATACTTTGCTTGAGCTAGACACCATTGACTAAGAATGGAGGTTCTACAACTCCATCCGCAGACAAGGGAGAAGAGATAAATACTGTAAAGCAACTGCTAATCTGGTAACATAATCCCTCCTTATTCTAAGAAAAATATATGAACTCTTTCAACTGTGTATTGTAGTCTACCTGAACAGAATATGTTAATTATGTATTGTTAATGTATCCATGAACACTATTCTGTGACAGAGAAAGAATGTCACAAACTATATCAACCAACGATGCAACAAGAAGATTAAAAGCTCTGCAAAGCTCTTGGACAATACACCACAACAAGAACCAGGGTCGTAAGTATCCTTCAAATTCCAAAACCCATTCTTATATAAGCCCCTAACATTAGTCTTGTATTCACAGGGTTGATTGTGCAGTTGTTGTTGCCTACATCATCTGCCAAAAGCTAATGAAAAAACCAATTCAAAGTGACCTAACAAAGCAACAATGCCTTCAAATGAGAGCTAATATTGTTCAAGCATTTGTCAGTGACCCGAAGAGATCATGGACTCCAGAGATCTATCATAATAGGATGGAAAATCTCAGACTGCAAAAATATTATGACGACCAGGAGCTTCTTGAAGAGAAGAAAAAACAGGCATAGAGTCAACTTACTCATCAAAGTTGGTAGTGGTGTTGTTCATGAGTTGTATAGTGGTTAATGAGTTGCTTAGTTTAGTGGTTAATGAAGATATATAATCTCAAACTGCAAAAATAGTTTTGGATGTGAAAGCAGTGCAGTTAGGTGAATTTCCTAATTCACAGTTTTGGTGGAGGTCTTCTTCATGACTTGTATAGTAGTTAATGCGTACTGTTTAGTTTTGGTGGAGGTCTTCTTCATGACTTGTATAGTGTTTAATGCGTACTGTTTAGTTTAGTGGTAAATGAAAATATACAATCATCTTGCTCTAAAATCTATTTTTCATAGTTCACAGTTTGCAGTTCTCATACACACTTCTCATACAAAAATTTGCAGTTCACATAGAAAAAACACAGTTCTCATATACACTTCTCATACGGAAATTCACAATTCTCATAGAAACCTCACATAGCAGAAAACAACTCATTAAACACTTCAAAAATACATTGTGCTACACTGTTTTTGCAGTTCGCATAGAGGAAAAACAGTTCTCATAAAAAAATTTACAGTTCGCATAGAAAAAACACACTTCTCATACAC